>OZ024916.1:31672377-32082377 GCA_964017125.1 Flabesymbios commensalis | reverse complement strand
ATTCAGCATAAGGATCCACCTCGTCTGGAAACAAAGGCAACTGAAAAATCACTAAACCTAAATATAAAACAGAAAAAACAAATAATAATTTTGAGGGGGACAGCCATCCATGCCATGTGGTAATACTCTAAGTCAGATCATGACAAGCCTGATCATGTAGAGTGATGTCGGTCTGCTCCGAACAGTGCTCCGAACAGTATCAGAGACTGTCTCCGGCCTGAATTCGAGCCAGGCAGACAACACAATGCAACAATCGCCGATTATCGTTCATAGGTCGATCACTTAAGGTGCCATTTGTGCTAAATATATAGATATATATTCAATACACGAGTATAAGTAAGGCGGGGCGGTTTGTCATCTGCCAACACATGAGTATCGACAACAAATAAGTAACAAAAACAATGTTAACTCTTCCTTTACCGACTTCCCTCTGATAAAACTACCCCTAGAAACCGACTTCTTTTTTTAGGATGACCCCTGAGGTTGCCCCTGGGTACAATACAGGTTATAGCTATGCGCATGCGCACATCGCAGAAATTAAAATGCAAGAGAACATTGCGTCCATGTCACTGACCATTCTGTCTGGCGATTTTTAATCACGCATATAATGAAATATATCCATTACGATTGATGCATGTACACATGTGGATTTCGCATAAATGCGAAATTAGTAAAGGAAGGTAGTTTTCGCATATATGCGAAATTGGTAAAGGAAGAGTTAAAGCACTGTAAAAGACAAAACTAGTTCTATTTCCAAGACGAATATGATGTAAACAAGGTTGTTTGCAGTATACAACACATATACAACACAAATACTCTTCATCTCAGACGGCATGATCAAAGTAACCACCTGGTTACATCAACACTGGGCCGACGACATCAAGTTGTGGCCTAATGCTGTGCTAGCATTCAACCATCATTTTAGGTGTACACCCTGTATGTTTGGATTTCTCTTGGATTCTTATGAATATTGTGAGATATTGTTTTTACATCTAAAGATCTGTAGGATACACTACTTTATTACAAAATTAGAAAATAAACTTGATGTCATCCCAGGGAATCTACAACAACATAGAATAGAATGTCATGCCTTCTAGATTTCCCTGCTGCTTCAGCGATCGGCTTTCCTCAGACTTTGGATCAGCTTTAAAAATATATATATATATAACGGTAGATGATGCCACCCGTTGACCCGAGTTATCTCAAAAGCGGTATTGTAAGGGTTGATGTGAATTGTTTTGTGTGCACATAATTATGCGTCTCTAACAGGTAAAGGGTCAAGAGCTGCTAACTCCCTGATTGGCTTATTGGCTGTGTACGAGTTAGAGCCCATTAGCGTTGTGTACAGCGTTGAGTGTTTTCACACCTTGTATCGTTCACACCGTAAGGTGTGAAAGATACAAAGTGTGAGCACGTCTATTGAACGGTACACACTTGACTAGGCGGGCTAAGGGGAACCCCCGCTATTATCAATAAGATTATTTTTGAGATGTTGGTATAATTTTTTTTGTGTAGTTATTATCAAGTACCTTCTATGTTTTCAAAATACCATGTACCTGGACAAGTGAAAATGTCTCTTGAATTGTTCTGAAGAGTTATCATTTATATTTTCAAAATAACTTGTGATTTTACAAAATTGTATTTCTTAAAGGGACCCCTTGGGATGAGACATTTTCAATGTTGTCAATTTTGAAAATTTAATTTATATGAAGCTATATAGCCTACTGATCTTAACTGAAAATACGAAAAAGTCAAAAAACTATTTTAAAGTACCGAAAAAGAGTGAAATAGTTGTATTTCTAGGTCGTATATTGCCTAGAAACAAAACAAGTCAGTAATATTCAGCACTTTACATGACAATGTCATATTCCCACGTATCAGACGGTAAGATCAGAGCAGTCGCCGCTAATTGGTGTCTCATAGTCAGGACACGGGACGACACACCTGCAGCACTGATTGTCTACCCAACGTAGGGCCGATGCCGTCAGCATGTGGCCCAATGCTGTGAAAACATTCAATCGTCCTTCAGGTATACAAATAGGTTGTTTGGGTTACTTCTGGTTTCATAGAAATGTTGATTAAAAATATTTGTAAAAATTTGAAAATTCTGAAAAAAATAAAAACATGATTCGTAGGATACACTACTTCAGTACGGAATTAAAAACGAGAATTGATGTCATCCCAAGGGGCTGCTTTAAATTATTTTTAATAATATTAATAAAATATATATATATATTTCTGTCTTTAAAAAAAAATCAATATTTTTAACAGTTTTATCTGCTATATATAGCATCTAGAATATTTTTTATAGAAGTGAATTTTTGATCAGTAGGTTATCGTTTGCACTTCAAAGATAATAAATACATCACTTCCATTCACTTGAACTTGGTCGGGATGACAGGCTATGTGATTAAGAAGTTCGAAATGTAAGTGCTGTTCATAATATAATGCATATGTACATATTAATATAATTATATTCCACAAGCACATCATTTTCTTGTTATTTTTGAAATATCTGATCTTTTTATACCTCAGAGTTGGTATTATTAGAAATGCATAAGAGATAATGCTTTTCTGGTATTATTCATTCAGGCAGCATGATGATGATTTCCACGTAGGCCACAGTTTTTCCACGTGGCCTAGATAGAACTAAGATAGGTGAGCATCAGGTCATCCAGTTTCTAACTACACTACGACTCTCTGAAGCCAAACTATTCATCTGAGAAGTAGGCAGTTGCTGTACGGCAAAATAACGCTTTATTACTGGTGTACAATAATTTATTTACTATTGAATAAAAAAATCGAAAGATTCGCACCTCAGCAAACACGAAACTTGCTCGATTGCTGGTTTAATATCGGGCCATCGTCTGCGACGCTGGCTCAACATTAAACCAACATTGGGTGAAGCATGGTGCCGAGGGTGTCACTTGTCGACTGATACAAATGTACAACTTTTATTGCTGATGATGATTTTAATAAAGATTGTACCACTCCTGACATTTTAATCCACCAATTTTGTCTGGAATGGATTTTGTTAAAAATGTGCCACGTTGTGAATTTATGCGACCGGGGGCTTAAAGTGTCAAGCGGTGTGTCACACAGTGACATGGTAGGCACCAATGAAGTATGGTGTCACAGCAGGACCTCCAGCTGCGTCACGACAGCTCTCTAATTAGAAACACAATCATATAATATATAATTCAAAATACCAACATCTAATTTTGCGCTTGTGAAATTATTACACTATCTACACCGAGGACCGGCGAAGAGTTAATGAGGGGGAGGCGGGGGGGGGGGGGGGTTGGTCACAATAATGTAAATACGTGAACATTAATTTTAATACCCCAGAGTTGCGATGGTCACCTGCCCTTCCAATTAGGCGGTTCTGAAGCGTGACGATGGAATAATCATGATTAGGTGCATTATTGATGTAGATACAAAAGATAGCGCATACATTAAGAACGCAGCCGACAATATAATATTACAATGAAGCCGATATAAAAACTATTCCATTTACACACAACCACCACCGTAGGCGGTGCTTTATGTTTGAGCTCACCCCTTGAGCGCTGGCAAATATAGGAAAAAAATCACCCATTTGAATTGTAGATCGTGGCAGAAATATTAAAATTTTCACCCACTTGAAGATGTGGATCGGTAAAGCGATCCGCAACTTCAAGTGGGTGAAAATTTAAATCACATTTCTTCACCAGATTAAGACCGATCATTATTAATTTTTGCTGGTAAAATTCAAATTTTAATCCCAAGCTGCGGTACTGGGGATGCTAATAAAAAGTCTAAAATATTAGTATCGTCGTTATATACATACTCATCAAATGGACGTTCATGATCAGCGCGCTTTAAACTGTCGACCGCAAGCATGCACCGAATGTACATTAGTTTAGTAAATTTGTTTTTCAATATATTTTTTTAAAGATTGGCTGGTAACGGTTTATGACATGTCCAATTAGTTTCTTAACATTGGTTGGGATAATAGCGAAAACGAATGATTTCCACGGTTTATTTGTATACCTATAGTAAAATTTGTTGTTATTTAAAAATAAAAGCCATTAACAACTAAAATATTTATTTTCATTGCAAGTCTGCTTTATTGTATAATTATTATGCTGTGTATTTTGACCAACTGTAATTGTTCTCTTTGAACGCCAAATAAGTGGCCAATTTACTGGCAATGCGTTACAACTGATTTTTAGTTGTTTACATATTTATCAATATAAAATTTAAGAAATAAACTGCTGTCTAATGTCGGTCCCCGCACTGAGAATAATAAAAATAATGGCCGTAGACCCATCTAGTATTCGAATGAAGCCAAAAGAGCTGAAAAAAAACACCTTTGGTCTCTGTTTATACAATCTTTACGAATGAGCAGAGAATAAGCACTTTGTTTCCTTGAAACTTGAATGCAAGAGTGGAGTTCGAACCCGCGATCTCTGACTTTTCAAGCAGGCAGCTTTAACTGGTGCACCAGGGTCACCGCCCGAATCTGTGTTCAATTCATCCAATCTGAAAACCGCATAGTTTCCCCAGCAATAAACATGATAATGGAGGATAATTTTGTGGTCTGCTTTGGGTACAATCTCGGAGCTCTGATTGACTTCCAGCTAGCACCACATACCACCAGCAACTATTACTTACACTTAACCCTTTAACCGCCAAATTATTCAATTTGAATTTTCACCCACTTGAAGTTGTGTCTCGCTGACGCGATCCACAACTTCAAGTGAGTGAAAATTATTCAGATTTGACAAAATGGAGGTCAACTCTTTTCAAATCGTGCTGGTTGATGTCACATTTTATCTTTAGCATATTTAAATCGTGGTACTTAATGTGCTAATAAAAAATGAAAACCCGAATATATGCGTCACCGGCGGTTAAAGGGTTAAATATTAATGATAATTTGGATGTTAGCGGTACATACTTGTGGTGAGAGGCCTGGTGTCTGTGGTTTGACGCGCGGTACATCGGGTTCACCGTTCAGCGGATTTCACAGCCAGCAGTGTGTCACTGGCATGGCGCAGCCTATGTCACTGGCATGGCGCAGCCTGTGTCACTGGCATGGCGAGGCCTATGTCACTGGCATGGCGCAGCCTGTGTCACTGGCATGGCGCAGCCTATGTCACTGGCATGGCGCAGCCTGTGTCACTGGCATGGCGCAGCCTGTGTCACTGGCATGGCGCAGCCTATGTCACTGGCATGGCGCAGCCTGTGTCACTGGCATGGCGCAGCCTATGTCACTGGCATGGCGCAGCCTATGTCACTGGCATGGCGCAGCCTGTGTCACTGGCATGGCGCAGCCTGTGTCACTGGCATGGCGCAGCCTGTGTCACCGGCATGGCGCAGTGCCAGTATCCCCCTGTCCTGTTTTGGAAAAAAAGGTGACTGCTTTTTTTAAATTCAAGCAGTTACTGCCTTTTAGTTTTGTAGACAGCACCACAGAACAATTCACGAAAATGGGAATGGGAAGTGTAGAAAAACGTAAGCTGCAGTCTGTCGTGATTACCAAGCGGAATTTGATATATGCATTTGTACCGCGGATGCAAGTGCACAGCTTGTTTTTCAACACTCTTAGTATAGATATGCTGATACAATGGTGTGTATATTATGGACTACACAAAAACACGTAGCTTCTTGTTTTTCATGATCATTTTGTCAGATACATTAATACAAAATTTGCAATACAAGAATATAATAATATGAAAGTGAATATGCTAAAAATATGCAGATTAACTATATATAGATAAATCTGATCAACACATGAATATAACAAATTCAAAGCAATACCAAATATACATCAGGTACATAATTTTAAAAAGTACACATCCTATCAGCAGACTTTCAAGATGTATCTCCGACTATATAATAGGGCCAGAGATAATATAATGCTATAATATCTCTGATAGGACTATCACATAAGGACTACCAACCAACGTTTTGTAGTCAGTTGTCATTTTACAACACTAGATCATTAATGTTATCTAATTCCCTATTTTTACCTGAAGCGTACAACCGTCAATTCATTCCAATAATACACTATGACTGTATTGATAAGACGAATATGCATAATATAAGTCAAATTTTGATTTCAGAGTTTCAAGAAGTTTCCATAGTCGGTCATAAAACGTTAAATTTGTCGGGTGTAAAACAGATACGATATTTTTTAGATTCACATAAAAAAACATACAGGGGAAAACAGTGGATTGAACACAATCATCTGTAACCATGATAACGGATTGAGGACAATCCACAGTCATGTTGTATCGCGACGAAATCCTTATTATAAAGATGTAGTTCAAAGAAATTGTGTCACTCCTTGACTTTTTCTTGGAAATAAATAAGACTATCCTTAATGCTGTTATCTTGCATACAATGCTTATAATGTATTTACATTGTGAAAACATTCATCCAGGGATTGTATTCTCACAGTGACTGAACCAGTTCTCAAGCACTTGATTGGTCGAGATGACCATCTCGACCAATCACACCACTGAGATCTGGGTCAGTAATTTTGCAAGTAGTATTCTTCCAATAGTTTTCTCAATGTACTTATTATCAGTCCAAACACGACATTTCGTCAGCACTCTTCTGCAGTCAGTAGGCAGTATAAATGTTTACTTGAATAGGAACCAGCTACAGCCTTTTGGATCTGTACAACAGACCAACACTGATGAAGATTGGCACGTGCATAACCTCAAATTTTACTGTCCTTCAATTTGGGGTGTCCTGGTCTGTCATTGGAAAGATCCCCTATGATGAATACAGGTGTGGCAGGTTCGATTTCCAGCATTGGAAATATTGTTAATTTTGTGCACATATGCCAGCAAACACAAGACGTTGATCCAATGTTGCTGCAATGTTAACAGAAAGAAACAGTAAGTCAACGTGTTTGCTATGTTTGATGTGTCCCTGGCGTTTTTTAATATACGAGTGATAACGAAAAATAATAGGAATTACTTTTTTGCAATATACAAATTACAGTTCCACGAAATGTTCCCCGATATACAAACTTAAACTTGGTGAGCAAACAAACATAGACATGGTAAACAATAAGTAACTAAAGATAAATCGTGTCATGGGACTGAAGGGTACATAATTATGACGTCACTTTAAGTCCCATGGCATGATTTGCGGTGAATCCCATGCACACGAATAGCTCGACTAGAAAAACAGGTTTTACAGCATACTTCCATGCAAAGCCAAAGGCAGTATCTGCTTACTTCTTTGCATGGCAGTGTAGTAATCTTACAGACTACTGATTTTGGTCCCTTTGATACACAGTCCAAATTGATGGATACAAATTATACCTATTCATCAAAATAGGCAGTGGGATCGTATCAATCGCATCGGTGAATTATTTTGCTTTCTCTACATGCCCACAGCTGCCAATGATAAGATTTGAGAGTGTCGCATTACAATATGAGCAACATTCCTGGGGGAGTTTTTTTTATACGCGATGACTTTCCAGCAAACACAAGACGTTGAACAAATGCTGGATTAATGTTGGCCCAGCGTCGTAGACGGTGGGCCAACATTGAACCAGCATTGGTTCAACGTCTTGTGTTTGCTGGGAAGGTACTGATAAACTGTAAGTACAGGTATCATACTTCTCCTGTATTTAACAAAAACGTTCAACATGTTCAACTGCCGATATTATATATCTCCAGTGCCATAATCTTCAAATAACAGGAATGAAAATTTAAATTGTTAATTTAGCGTTTTAAACAGTTAAAGGAACAATCCACTGTTTACAAACAGCGGGATGAATCTGCACCCAGAAAGTACTACATTGATTATAGAGGCAGATATAGAGGCGACTGGAGTACAACTAAAACCAGAAATATACATAGAGTGGTCTACAGTTTTGAAGAGTAAACGGTTTTTAAAGGCTTGCTATTTGTAATTCTAAGCGTGTAATGACACACTTGTAACTGCACAAAAGTTCATCAAGGAAGGTCAAACAGAGTCTGGTATTCATATGCAGGCGTTTGTCGTTTGGTTTGATAAACCTGCATTATTTGGCCTGTGTATTCATAATGACATATTCGACACAGTGTCATCAGAAAAGCTTAATGTGCCTGCATGACTGGGTCTGGTGTTAAATAAGGATGTAGAGGAAGTCAAGGATAATGCATGTAATATTATTCACACACAGACATCGGAATGTTCATTATGTGGTCTGATCACATACAGTAGGCAATTAGGCTATGTCAAGGAGAAAGAACGAAATTCGAGTATATTCGTATCTAGGAATCTTTTGTAATTGAGTTCTTTCTTCGACTTAAAATACACGAAATAGGTAGATCTCGAAATTTGATATAGTCAAAATATAGAAAACAATTTATAGTTGGCAGGTAAACAGTGAAACATTAGCCATGCAGTTAGGCAGTGTCATGGTAAAACCTGTATATTGTGTCCTACCTAAAATACACCGGTGACGTCAGCCTATTGTTAAAACAGTAGATTCGTATCTACGAATCTACTGTTTTAACAATAGGCTGACGTCACCGGTGTTTTTTAAACCCAAATATCAAGTAAAGTCAAATATATTTGCTTCACAAATGCTACACTGTGTTTGCAAAACACAGGGTTACAACAGTACATAAAACAATAAATATATCAGTATAAAACACCGTCTGCTATTGCTGGAGCAAACTTGAATTTTACTTGTCTGGCTACCATGCGTTTAACCAGTGTTGGTTTATTGTTGGGTCAGCGTCGCAAACAGTTGGCCAGCATCAAACCAACACTGGTTCAACGACTCGCGTCCATAGCAGTTTTTAACCGTCCTGTTTGATATTAAAAAAAAAAGAAATGAGCAGTAAATTTGAAAGATTGATATAAACATATAAATTAAAATCTTACATATATAATTATTTTGTTTCCAATTGACCTCGCAACTTCAGAGGGGGGGGGCAGGGGGTAAAAAATTAAATCCCATGATGTAGCGGCTGAAATGTTAATGTACACGCATATCAAATAAAGAACTAACGTCATTCAATTCGTAAAAAAAATGTAATTGCTTAATATGCAGCTGGTGAAAAAATTATCAAATAGTATTAGTATAAAACTGACATATTCTGCAAGCTATTCTTAGGTTATTCTTATTATATTTTTATATTAGATAGTATTTCAATGTCAATGGGATGTCAGCAAAATACCACTAAATATCACTAAAAGGCAGATAATAATGTATACACTCATTATTTCTATCCTGTTCAGTTTTTATTCACTATTCACAATGGCACAAATTATCCATAACAACCCCAGTGTGGAATTTAAGCGAATGCCACCTATTTAAATATTGCGATTTCCTACTAACCACCGGGTAAATTATCGGGTGTGCGAACCTTCTCTAAAACAACAAAATTACTGATTACAAGACGTGACGTTTTCTAATTAGCCTAATAGTAGAGGGTCGTAAAGCCATGCACAAAGGGCATCGACTAAAAAGGCTAAGTGGCGGACGGCACGCGACTTATCTGGCGAGAGATATTGGCCTAGTGTTAGCCCGATGCTGGGCCAACGTCTTCGACGTTGGTCCAGCATCGGGCTAACGCTAGGCCAGTGGTTCGTGTTGGATTGGCAACCACCTGAATTATAAAATATACCTGGTGCCACATGCATTGCATTGAAAAGCGCCCGGCTGCGTAATACCACGAGACTATATCCCTCCTATTGTATAACGTAATACGACTAAACGTATACATAATGAGGTAATGATAATTAAACATGTCATAATACAGGTGTATTTTCTAAAAGTTGCACGTAAATCACAAGTAAACACAGCAGTTTTTATAGCCTGTGTATCATACAATATGTATTAGAAATCGGTATTATAGGCCTATATTTAATATTTATTAATTTAATTTATTTAATATATGCCTACCAGTCTCACTATTTATTATGTGCATTGTGTACGTAATTATAGCAATAATGTCACTAGATTAATCACATAAGGTACATAAAAATTATTACGTATAACAATAACATGATCAGGATGACTCCTTTAGATTTCATTTCAAAATGTCGTCCTCATGTATCCAAACGGTCATATATGCTACTAGTTAAAGTAGCAGATGACCGCTTGGTACCAACAGCACGAATTGTTATATTGACTTTATTCCAGATCAAGGTAGTCAGTAATAGGTGCATCGTGCACCGGTTATAGGACATTCAATTTTCGCTTTTATTCGTTTATTCTCAATATATTTATTGCGATGTTATATATAACTTATCATGCTTATGGTGCATAAAGCGTCAGTTCTGTGCAGTCATTTTGATATATGACATGACTGTGACACGTAATGTCAAACTGAACATCATCAGGGCACAATGTATACCTCGTTAACCCTCTGGTGTCCAAAAGAATTAAATCGTCTATACAAAAACAAGTCCTTTGTAATCTCCTTTTAAAATATATGACAAAATAATTGGAAACTGAATATGCATACTGTCGACTGTATAACATACTATGATCACGTTCGAGTTCTAATATGTTACCAAGCATGATGTATAACAATGTATAATAATGTGAAACTATTGAATGTTGATCAATTGCCAGTTAAGCATATTTTCACGTCCATCTATTCATGCTATCCTTTGTTTATATTCAGTTTTGTTGCATTCAGTTTGCGCTTCCCTTCTGCTCTTTTTGCATTATTACACATTTGTAGAGTAAATAAATGTCTGGCCCACGTTTTGTCACTAATTTTCGATTTAGGAAAATAATTAAGTAAATTCTTACAGATTCAGGTCAATTTGTGTAGTAATATTATTGTTGACTTGACTATTTACATGACATAATAACATCTATGAAAAAAAAGTACAAGTGGTTGAAGTGAACTTTTTTCGTACCTTCAATAGAAACAATTTATATATACGAGGCTTGGATTAAAAATGTGAAAATGCGCTGTGAAGAAATGTGCTGGTGAAAATAAATAAACAGTAAATAATGACGACAATACGAGAACGAAAGAAAAAACAAACACAAACTAATTGTGTTATGTCTATGCAAAACGTGGTCGATTTCAGTTAGTTATTATCTTATTCGCTTTGAAAAAAATAGTACCTTCATGATAGTATAAAAAGTTCAAACTAAATATTTTTCGTCGAATAAAGTTTGCTAACCCTTTCAGCGCGGAGACCGAATTTAGACGTCAGAATCTGACGTCTATGGACGTCAGACTATAACGTCTGAAGTCGTTCCCCACACTGAAAGGGTAAAATATTTATAATGGCTGTAGAACCATAACATAGGTATTGAAATGAAGCGGAAAGAGCTAACTAAGACATTTATGATGATTTCAAATTGAAAAAAAACCATTTTCTTGGATTATGTACAAATATTTCAGGCCTTAAAGGGTTAAATCTGTTTCCCTGTTTAGGGGTTACAAATTACAACAAATCCTGATATCAGCTCTCTGATAATACAAATCGTCTTCTTGGAAATGAAAGGGTGTATCTGACACTTTTAGAAGTTGCAGATACACCCTTTCATATCCTGGAGGGAGGGGGGGGGGGGGGAATAAGGACACAAGATAAACACAATGAACTGGAAGACATTGCCGCACTTGTAATGAGTGATAACCGGTGATAACGCTATACATTAAAGGTTGTTACTATTGATACAGAGTTTAGTAAAATCAGCCAAATAATGATTACACTTCTGTCCCACCAAAGCCAAAAGGCAGTAAGTGTTCATATGCAAAGTAAGCAATTATGCCTTTTTCGCTTTGGGCGGCAGATTTGTAAGATGTACGGTTTGACATAATTTCTGTGGTACGCTATATTTAAATACAATTAAAGTTGAATGCACCACTGGTACACGACTTCAGTATTTGGAAATCTAAGGTAGGTATGTACGTCCAAACAACCAGCATTATTATCAAATTCTTGCAAATTTAATTTCACCTGATGCAGCTGATGAAAAGTGTTCATTGTAAATATAACCTGTGAATTGATCTAACTATTTTACTGATAATGATAATCTATTTTTATCAGTGGAATTCCCTAGCATTATTTAGTTGTCATGCTATCAACTTTTCTCGGTGTCAATCTCAGAAATAACCCGAGAAGAGAATGAGATAACTAATTAGATGAGTTATTAGTTTCATGTACATAACTAGGATATGTATTAAAACATTATATGTAGGCCTATACTTATTGTAAGTCTTTATTTTATTCTAAATTATTGTCTTTCTTGCACTTAACAACGTTTATTCAATAGTCATATACAATAATCCAATCACTCCAATAAACCAGCGAATATGCACAAGGTGTGAATTAAACGAAATTGACGACGAAATACATCTTCTTCTCCACTGTAACGCTATGAATAATGAACGCAAAATTTTGTTTAACTCTGTAACCGCAACTATCAATATACAGCCGACAAATGAAATGTTTCTACAAATTATGACATCTAGAGACATAACAGTGGTGAAGTCACTAGCGCAATTTATCTATGGTTGTTTTAAACAAATTAATTGTTAAAAACACCGAGTATAATAAATCAAAGTCACCTATCGCTATATTATCCATATTGTCATGCCTTCATGATCTGACTTGGGTATTACCACATATCAGGACGGCTGTTGCTCTCGGACTTATTATTTGGCTTTTTAGGGCCAGTTAGGGACGTTTCCGTCGCCTTTGTTATCAGACGAGGTGGGGCCTTATGGAGGATTTCAGAGTTGCTAAGTCAACTGATTTTATCTATGAGGTCGGGAATGTTTTTCTTCGATTGTAACTCCGAGTATGTGGTACTAACTAGGTCGTGAGTGAAATGGTATGAAATAAACAATATAGTGAATTAAAATAAGCTGTAATGTTTTTTTGTGCGAGGGCCATATAGGTAATAAATCACTAAATAAACTTTATTGTTATTGTGTGAGTGCCATGTCCTGCGTGAATGGCACACATAATTATTATCCGTAATTGTCATTGTTATTACATCACTAAGTCTGCAACACTCGATAATATGGATGGTTCTGATGCTATACTTTGTTGGCAGTCGACGAACCACAATGTCCGACTTTTATTAGTATGTATATATTGTGTTTCGGTAGTAGTACTACACCACTAGTCAATATCAGGGAATCTCCGAGTACATAGCGACTGTGCTTGCATGGTCACGTGGCTCGGAGCTACCTGTTTCGCGGATTGCCACATTAATTGTGCTGCTTTATATTATAAATATATATATATATATATATTTTGTTTTTAAATACCATATATTTTTTACCGTTGTCTCATTTCATACTCCAGTTACTGTAGCATAATTATGCACTTGTATATATTTTTGGTTTCTACGCTTTCCAGAGTGTCTTTTTTGCTACTATATATAATTAGTATATTATACATAGTAGCTATTTTATCTCTGGTTTTGGTGCGGGAAACAAAATGATAGACCCCCATGTTATTTTGGCTATGCCTTTTAATTTTATTTCAAGAAGTAGTCATTTATATTACCGAAATACCCAGTTTTTATTATGGCAATGCCACCTAACATGATTTTAGTTGTTTATCATACCATGTATATTGTCTTATATGATTTTAACAAACTAACATTCTTGTACATACGTGTACATATATCTCTCTTATTACTATGACAAATAAGTCTGTAATGACTTTTATTTCTGTCAATAAAATATCTGTCTGTCTGTCATATTATGAAGCAAAACTAATCTGAAAAAAAAAACATAAAATAGTGAAATGACAAGGGTTTTTTCCGTCAATTTCTAAAAGCTTGCGTTATCTTATCTCCGTCTCTTAACATGCTTAAGTAAACGTCTATATAACATACGTGGTTCGAAACCCCGCAAATTTTTAAAAGTACACCTTTTTATATGTTGTGTACCTAGTAATTATGGGGGAGGGGGTACTGGGAGTTGATCACATCACAAGAGGTACGTGTGACTCTCATGTTCCGAAAACCATCGGTGACTGTACTGTCATCGTGATGATAACGTCTGTCATAACACCAATTAGTCACCCACTCCCGCTCTCATTGGCTGACGACGAGACTAGCTCTTCCGTTCTTCCCCCTCCGAATTGCCCAAGCATGACAAGAATGCGCTGTATAAGTGGCATTGTGGTGATAACCGCGGTTCATAATGATAAGGTGGTTGGCGGGGAATCACGGACATTCATACGAGCATTATAATTTGTGTCAAGTAAGGGATCACTGCCCACTTCACTCTATATTACGTCAGCTACATATACACGAGGGAGGAGAACGGAACAGCGTATTTCCATAAGAACTGTAGACCAATACACAGAGCAGAGACTGACAGCGACGGTGACCGACCGAAGAGTGTGGGTGGCTCGTGTTTTGACTGGATAAATTGCGCTTTTTCTCCGTCGCGATGCAGTGGATTACCTCGCAATCGTTGGGATAGTACAAGCAGAAAGGGTGACGTCGCCGAATCGAGTGAGAGCGACGGAAAAGCGTGTGGTTTAATCGTTTGAGCGCGGATTGCCAGCCTGGCATCTGTGACCGTGCTAGTTCATTGTGCGTATTGTGTGTGTGTGTAGTGTGCGCGTGGAGTAGCGGTGCACAGTGAGCAGTATACAACTCCACACAACATGGCTGCTCTCCGCTGGGACTCCACCAGACTTCTTAGCTGTATCCTCCTAGCTTTCTGTGCCTTAGCTCGTAGCTATGTGGACGCTAAAGGTGAAAATAACGGCTGCTCGGCCGTGAAGCAGGCTTTCGGATTAAAGGAATACGTTGACGAGGTGCCGTCTAAAATGATATCAGGTGAGTGGTTAACATGGTTAAATCAATATTCTGACTGACCGGGCATGCTTCATTCATTGTGCACTCTCTGCTTTGTGTAAACAGTCAATGTGCTGTTACTCACTACACCTGCAGGCTTCTCATATGTCATGTGCTCCTGCCACCCACTCGGCAACATTCCACAAATAAATGGATTTATTCACTCATTATTCCCAGATAATTACACCTGAACAGACATATCCCAGTAAACACGATAAGTTGACCCAATTCTGGGCTGATGTTGGCCAAGCGTCGTAGACGCTGGGCAAACATCAGTCCAGCACTTCTAACAATCTTATGAATAAGCAAGAAATATACAGGTAACCATGGTAACTGCCTCATAAATCTCTAAATGTGATGACAGGAGGGTATGTTTATATATTTAGCTGTTACCATGGTTACGTCCATCATATTCATGGTTCAATATTATTATGATTTATATACTGTACATCTGTATAGTCATGGTGTATACTGTGGGTATTAGTATACTATACATAATATATCATGTGATATATAACATGTAAAACGACAGGAGAAAAATGGTATTTACTATTTTAATTAATCAATCAAGTCACTCGCCCGTGAGTGGTATAAAATATGTACTATAAAGTATTTATAACAGACTATTTGGTATTACAATAATGTTTTAATAAATCAGCATTTACGTAATTTTATTTCACACAAGATTGAAAATACAACATACACTATTAAAATAGCAATAATATACAAAGAACCATCATCGGTATTAGTGGATATGTAATGCTATTGTAAATAGAAGGTTGATTGTCATGATAGTTGAGGGGGGGGGGGGGGTATTACAGTTGGTGAATTAGGTACACTATGTGCTGCGTGACTTCTAATCTTCCAATTACATGACGTGATTAAAGCTTTAGACAATGTTAACAAGTGCGTACATACGTCTATTGTCCATGTTGTCTGGCTCGTTATTTCATGGCATTAAATCCTGAGTGCCGAATAAAGAAGTCGGATTTTAGGATTATCTTTTGTAGAAACAAATGTTGTACCGCATGGACAACCCAGGAACACGAGGCGTTGACCCGATGTTGGTTTAATGTTGGACCAGCGAAGACGATGGTCCAGCATTAAACCAACATCGGGTCAACGTATCGTGTCACCCTGAAATGGTGTCTTTTAGTCTGTCTGAGCTTTAATTTATACGGTTCTGTAGACGGTACTATTTGTGTAGACGACATTATCTTAGTTCTTTGGTAAAGAATTTTATTTACCTGATTCAGAACATTATATTTTATAATTCATCGGGAATTCTAAGGGAAAATCGATTGAGTAAATATTGACTTCACCATGTTTACTGTTTAATCTTTAACGAGTATAATCTGATAATTTTATCATGGCCGAAGAAAATGATTAATTAAAAGTGAATTAGGAACATTTAAAAGCAAATTTACTAAATGACAACATCTGTCAGTTTACCACATAGCCAATATGCTAATTAGGAGAAAAATAGATTTGTTAAACACGTTAAATCGGAGCTTTTACTGTGTGAGATGTTGGTGGCTGCCTTGGTTTCTCCGAGCTATCTTTTATCAGTGGTTCCTTTGGCCTCCACCCTAAACACAGCTCGGTTATTTATGGAATGTGAGAGGCTCTGTTTTCCTTCACACGGACTCGAAAACACAGAGTCGACTGTTTGCTGGCCACACCAGACGTTGACCAACTGTTGGTTTAATGTTGGGTCAGCGTTGGAGACAATGGGCCAACATTAAGCCAACATTGGTGTTAACTGCTTGTTGCGGTGCACGCCAGACACCAGACAGCACTCAAATCTGTTACTCCATCTACTCGACACTGGGTAGACGTTGGCTCAGTCAACGTTTACCGACTCATAAATCCTGACTGGTCACTTAATCATTTACATGATTAAGCTGTTAAATTAAGGTGTTTTAACCTTTTCACTACCATACATGACGGAAATTTCCGTCGTCATTCGTCAATGAACGTAACCATAAAATGACACAAATTTTCGTCAAATATATACTACATTTATGTATTTTTCGTCATTTGAAGCTGGAAATTGCGTTAGCAATTCCAGCTTCAAATGACGAAAAATAGAACTCCTACACCAGTATATCTGGATCCTGGCATGCACCCCGGCCTGGAAGTCAAAGGGTTAAAAGCTCTTGGTTATTTTAAGCGTTTCTCCAACTTTTATCCCCGTATCATTTTATTCCTAGAGACCCTATGTATATCCTAAATGCAAAAAAAATTCACATATTTTTTTAAAATAATAATTTGTCGCATGAACTATGGCTCAAATTCCCAAATGGACTCTCAACATACAGATGGTATTCGCGTGTCTTTTGAAAAGCCTTGTGGGTTTAACCTCAGTGACTGAGAACCCGGTACTTCTCTAATCAAGGACGTTCTATACACGTGCATAGAATGTACTTGCTCTAATATTGCGTGACTTTTCAGAAGGTCTGGTTTCTTTCTTTCATTTATCCATAGACTTTATAGGCAGCATGTACACTGGTGTATTATGCTCGAGAGTTTATTAACTCCATGCTCCCATGGCTTCAGAAAAGCAGTATTATATGGGAAGGGGCTGCACCCAGCACACGCAATACCTTGACCCAATGTTGAATCAGCGTCGTAGACGGTGACTCAACATTCAAACGACGTTGAATATCAAGTGTTCTGTTACTTTATCTGTTTTTTTTTACACTAGTTACTACACAGCAGACGCGAGACGTTGAGCCTTTGTCAGCGTTGGGCCAGCGTCTCGGACGGTGAGCCAACTATACACCAACGAGTCGTTCACGAGGGGTTGTACTGTGACGCGCTATTACACTACATTTTTATGCTATGGCACACCATAGAGTTATTAACTGATTTAACTCGATGGGCACACTGACAGTGATTTATAGTCCTGTATACATGGTATAGTGCTGCTCTTACAGCATGGGTTAGAACTTCACTTAGCCGATCTCTCACCTTTCGCAGAGTCAAGTCAGTGTGTGTCGCAAACATTTGATTTTGAGCTCGGTGGTTGTGTGTCTGCTGCCAAGCAAACATTCAGGAGCCAGGTCGACCTCCAAATAATGATGTTTGTTTGGGCGTGAGCTCTATCAACAGTTTGGCCCCGTCATAACTTTACCACCGCAACGATAAATCACAATATATCAATGATACGAGAGTTATTTATGTTGTATAAACTGATAAAATGGTGACAAAACATGCTCGATTACAACAATCAGATAAACCTAAGCAACTGCGATATTTCCTTCATTGGTGACCCCCAATTGAATTTCGAAAAGAAATTTTGATTATGTGTGTCATATTTCCATTTAATTATCATGAATATGGTGACGTTCCAAGCAGAAAATCTGCAGTCTTCGCCTGTTTTGCGCTGAATAAAATGTACTTTCTACTTCAATTTGTGGCTCAAAATATAATATTATAAAAGAATACTCTCCTCATTATGTGTTTATTAGGCAAACGACTCAAAGCGATGATTTAATATTGGTCCACCATAACAACTCTAGGCCTAACGTCTCGATGTTTCTTGACTTCAGCTTCTTTGTTCTCACCAAAACTTTTTGGCCCGGCCTCCTACAGTATGTTTGTCTCGGCACCAGTCCACGACGACTCCACTTGCTCAATCCACCAGCTACTCATAAACACTTGTGCGCTTCTTGGCGCTGGCGAGATATGCCAGTTCCTGGCATATCTCGCCTGTGCCAAGAAGCCCGGCCAAGTTGTACAATTTCGTGATGTGACCCGAACATAACTGGATGAGTTCCAGTGCCTTAATCGTGAAGAAGGCCACTGATTTTACGGTAGTTTTGAAGTTTTATTCATGTTACCGTGGTGCTTGATTGTTAGGAATTATTGTAATTTAGGAAGTATTGTATTGTAGAGAACTTCAACATATATATACAATGTTCACTGACCAGGTGAATGGCGAATTTTTTGTATTGTTTTCTATGTCAATATGTGGTTCTCCACTTGAAATGCACGAACAATAACCCTGATAACCCACATCTAGTCTCATCAATTCCAATTTACTATCCATTTTTATCATGATATAATGTATGTATACATGCGTTTCAGAAATCAACAAATGTCCAAATTTCCTCCGCCAATATCGTTATCATGGTTATTGTAATTTATGTAATTATCATGATTATGACCCGGACTTGTAAGCCGGTAACAAATCACGTTCTTGGGCGAACATTTGCGTGCATGACAGTCACACATAAAGCAAATTATAAAATTTGGCACGCAATATGATTATTATGTTGTCACTGCCTAGCCTCGTGACTGAAACCCATTCACCAATGGTATGTGTTAACTCTGATTGTGCCAGAGGGGTACTAACAGTGTCGAGTTGTTGGGAGGGGAATTATATTTTTATTTTATGTCGTTTACCTTTTATGTTGTATATGCCAGTATCTAACAACAGAATATCTATAACAAATCTCAGCATTAGCATGATTAGGTTAACATTATTGTGAGTCTATTATTTAAATAACCCTAGGAACAAAAAGGCAGACAACCTGATAACTTGAGACAAGGTTGGACAAATTAGGTATTCTTCTGTTCATGCAATCCTATGACCTACCCCGCCTTTGCAAAGAGTCATTCAAATGTGTTGAAAAGAAATACATAATCTGATAATAGTATGTATTTATGGTGGTACTAACCTTCTAACTCTGTAATCATTACATTACTGGTGTTCATATTCCTAGGTGTGACACCTTGCCCGGGACAAGCAGAACGAAGTGCTCTAACGTTTATGATATATAACGTTATTGCATAATCACTGATAACGCAGCCATTGCCCCTTGATTGATCTGTTGATGGTGCAGAGTCTATACTATACATCAGACAGACTACATCGCCAGAAGTAATGTGTAAAGAGAAAAGTGTATATTCAGAGATGACTATTAATATACATTGTATATGTATGTACTACCCTTAGGCACATTGTATTTATTACATAATAAACCACACCGACTGAGGCTCCGCGCTGTGGTTGTGTCATCAAATCTCAGGCGGCTATCTTGCTTCTCTTAGTTCTTGCGTCACAACTTCCGCCGAAAGTGGCCAAGGCATAGATTCAGACACTTCACGTCAGCATGCACCTGGTGTTGGCTCAATGTTGGTTGTGCGTCATTATCTAACGTCTTATGTAAAAAAATCAGTGTATATTTATGAATGGGTGGCAGGAAGATTACCATGACTATTGGTTGAATACCTCGTTCTTGGATATGAAAGGGTGTATCTGCCACTTTACAAAGTGGCAGATACACCCTTTCATCGCCATTATAAATGTCTATTTTAGTTTGCATTTGGATATTATTTATTCAGTCGTGTGAGAATGACATGTTATAAAGTCTGTCAAACAGTTGAGATATCACGTGGGGATAGCGAAGGGGAGTGGGTTCGAGGGATGTGACACATCACATTCTGAGATTGAGAGAATAGAACAGCTGTATACATGCGGGGGGCCAGGTGCAGTGTCATCGATAAACATCCCTGCGCGATGTCATCGCCAGGTCGTACAGTAAATCCAGTTATGAACGATCACACCACTGCACACTGAACATGCTGAAGGAACAACGTCTTTCTCTTAGAAAAAAAGGAAAACAATTATCCATCCGCTGAAATCTACGCTTGGATGTTTAAATAAGATTTAGAAACAGTTTTCTGTTCATAACCAGACAACCCTACCATATTTATGATGATTATTGATCCATCATTGAAGCAGCTGATTCGTCTCGATTCGCCGATTAAAAATATTTACGTCGCGTTTTAACGCTCATCGAATCAGGACGATCTACCAGGTGACCTATTTTAATCAGTTAACAACGTGGGCATGACGTAATGACAGTTCATACATGTTACTGGTGATGTATAAATACATAAAAACATCACTATTATGACTGGATAACTTTTTATTCAGGACTCTAGACTTGCATTTTGTATATCAGCAGTGAACAGTGGTGCATGACGTTTGTTATGCAGGTCATTGGCAGCGGTTCCACTGTGGCATTTGTTTCTACCATGGAGATGTGTTTTATACCACCCTGTGTTTCTAACGTCTACCAGCGACCGACAACATCCCGGGGAGTTCATGAATAATGCATTCCCCCAAGTTTTCCGTCTGTCTTTTTTACGCTCACGCTTAGTCACTCTTTTATACCTGGCTTTTTTCAGAGAAAGACCACGGCTATGACCAACACGTCGTTACAAAGCACAGCGCTGGCTCGATGTCAGCCCAACGTCTGAGACGCTGGGCTGACATCCAGCCAGCGCTGGGCCGTGTCTCTGAACAATCTGGTGCGCACAGGAATAAATAATAGCGTTGCCCTGAGGGCATTTGTGGGAGGCACTGTTTGCCATAAATCAGAGGAAACGCACCTCCTACCACATGCACGGCACGTACAGACAATATCTGAAAACATAATCTCAGTGCTGTACATCACTTTGTTAGTGGTGGTGGAGGGGGGGGGGGTGGAGGCATAGCGTTGTATCAAATTTATTTTTACATATGATAACTATTATGTAAATAGAGATTTGATATCGCACTCCCTTCTCCAGTTCTCCAGGTTCTCCGATATAGAAATGCTGTACAAATATAACACTGATGTATATGATATTATCATTTTATCACTGTTTATTTAGGTTATTTTATACAATTATTATTTTTTGTTGTCTCTCTTGATAATCGTAAGATTCTGCAGCTTATCCAATTTGTATGTTTTATGACCAGCAAAACCATCAGTATTAATCTGTTAATACAAGGAACATGAGGAAGGTTATCAGATTATGACATGTATAACTAGATAAACCATGGTGGTTGTAATCATGGTAATTCGAATAAAAATAAATAGATAAAGATATATTAAATTGACATGCAAATTGTTGCCCTCATGTTGTTTCATGCAGACGTTTTCGTTTTTTGTTCCCCTCCAGTCATGTTATTAATGTATTTCGCCATCATCAATTTGTAAAGCGCCTGCTTCTTTGATCTATCCCCTGTCGAGACGAATAATATCTCAAGCAAGCATCACAAAAATTAAAATGACCCGAAGCATGCTAAGAGATAATTATATTATTTTTATATAGTTAAGCATGAAAAGAAGATCGGCCGAGCTGTCACAACATATTGCATATTGTAGAAAAATAGGCTGCAATATTTGCTGACAAAATCAACGCATTGCCAGTGATGGCTTTTGTGTGTTGAAACGTATTATATTATACAGTTTATAACATGTATAACAGCCACAATTTGGATAAGCAAGGCTCGGCGTTTCACCAACATCGAACGTATACGTTATATTGACCTATATACTTTCCCTATATACTGACCTGGATCCAGTTTTTTTGTCTGCCTGTTGGCGCCTTGTACAGACGGTAGCGGATCCCGATCGCCATTGATTGCTACGGTCCAAAAATAACAAGAATAATTCAATTTAGTTCACAATTTGAGCCATCGAATGATTCATCGAGACAAGCTCAATGATCCATTGACCGTGTGTTACATTCCCAATTTTAATTCTGCTGCTGTGTGCATAAATTATAATATGACCAGAACTACACACGATCCTGCATAGTGTGATCAAGATGCTTCCATCAAATTTTCGCATGTGGACCGTGGAAAACAAACAGTCTGGAATTGATGGAGTCTGAACCCGCCACGGCGGGTGGAAGCTGCAGAAAAAAAACTCGCCTGTGATTGTAGAGTGTAGCCAGCAAACACGAAACGTTCCCGAGACCAATGTTGGTACAATGCTGGGCCAGCGTCGAATACGGAGGTTCCACATTGTACTAACATTGGCTGAAAGTTTTCGTGTTTGCTGGGAGCCAGTGCTGCTGCCCAATTCACACAGGTCATGTTTTATGCACATTTTAATCCTAAACGGCAGAGTTAATTTTTCATTTGAGCTCTTTAACATGTTTAAGTTACCTATTCACTCGTAGTCGTCTGTTATACATGTTATATCCAATAATATCCAATAAAATATATCTTTAGCAATTGAAACATCAGTGAGAATAATCGTAAACATTAGACGTGTTAGATTTAAATTATGTGAACAAAATTATTATAAATCACTGGCTCTACTGTAGTTTGCTTACACATGCACATTTAGTTGCTCTGGAACACTAATAATGTTTTTTTTTGTTTAAACAATAAATTGTTTTTATTAGTCGTTATCAGGTTATAAGCATGCATAATCGTTATATTATAAGTATGAAGAATCCAAACCGAATAGTATGAATGAAATGTAATCGATGTAATCGTATGACAATTCTAGCGCAAACAATGGTGGCATTCATAAAGTGAGAGTACTGAGACATAACCACGATAACAGCAATACAAGGGTTGCATTGACTTGCATACAATAAAACTGGCAGCGAGATATTTATTGTCCGGGGTCAGGCTCTTTCGTTCACGTTTTTACTTCTACACGACAGGGTTGTAGGCCTTTCTCTACTCGCGTGCCAACTGGGTCACAACCAGACTACCAGCGCCGGCTCAGGTCGCACTGCAGGAATCCTGCAAACAGAAGACACTGGCTCGGGTGCCGAGCCAGCGTCGTAGACGCTGGCACGGCACCGAGCCAGCGTCCGCTGAGCGTGCCGTAACCATGGCGGGCTGAGATAATGGTCCAGGCTCGATGGCTGAATAAGGGAGATTGGTACTTTGTCTGGCATTGGAGGCTCCCTGGTGCATAGACCTCTTCCACGATCATCTCATTTCCCTGAGCGCTTTGGCGCAGTTGAAGGAAGAAAAGTGCTGTTTGACTGCATAGAGGGGATCGCTTATCTAGTCGTCAGTTGTCATTCCCCTTTGTATCACTTTGGACGGGGAAATGCCCGAGATATCTCTTTTCATTTGGTCTCCAGGCCCCACGTATTCTCTGCCTGAACCTGTTATCCTCCAGAAACAGAGGAATAACGCAGATAGTATGAGCAACTAAGAAAGCACAATGAAGACGGTTTTATAGTTAGACACTCCTTCGCCCAATGTTCCTATCACATATTTCGAGGACAAGTTATTTTTTCAAACTCAGTCACGATAGTAAAATTATATTTGATCACATTTCCCTCACTCTGGTAAATAGTGGTCTTTATTAGTGCTAGCAGAAATGCATCGTTATGCATTCCTGGTAATAGCCTAATGCATAATTGGCTTAATGCTTGGCCACCGTTTACGACACTAACTCAGCATTTAGCCAACTTTAGGAGATTAGGTAATGTATTCTTGTATATTTAATCTGGTATTTACTATTTTGCGATCAGTATTTTGCGCCCTATAGAATATCTATTATTCGCCAACATGTTTAGTTATTATTTCGTTTGCATATTGTGGGCCATGCTATGATTTATGATGCAACTCTGAGCATCTGCTGTCAAAACAATCCATCATCACCGCTGTGGTTTAAATGCATATTTTGTTGTCCCCAAACATTGAATCCTGATCCATGTGCAAGAAATGAGAAGGTGTCAGACCTGTATCTGTTGGGAGGCGCAACATCATTCCATAATTGCTGCTCAGCAGTGTCTTTTTTAACACAAAGCCATCTTCCATTGTAGAAAAGACATTACGGGGCAAAACTAATTTAGCAATCCAATTTGCGAGAAGTCGGAATCCCCCACGTGTGGCACCTCGGGATTTGGATGCCGGACTACAACGTGTGGACCTGTCACCAGTCATTGTTCCTACACGACTGCACGAATTTGCATAAACCATTTCGGCCGCGAAGATATGTGATCATGGTGATATTTCAGCATGCTGCCGCTGAATCAATATTGGCCTTTTTAAAAAAAAGCGGATTATATCTTGAAAACTGAAAACTTATTTTTCTGTTAAGGAATACCACTGTTTACCAGTTTTATGTATTTATTTGTTAGCTCGTTTACTGTATTATCTGATTATGTTTTTCTGTTCCCCTTTGCGACACAGTATGTGCCATGGAGTCCAACTACATGGGAATACTGCCGTGCCGTGCAGGCAGTAACTGCTTACTTTTCAAGTAAGCAGTTACTGCCTTTTGATTTCGCATATCAGAGTGATAAACACAGAGGAGTCCGCGGCGACCATCTGGACGTTACAGTACACTGTGTGCTCCCTAATTCCGGACCCCCTCCTAATGGATATTGTCGTGTTAACATCTGCCCCGCTAAAATAACACTCCCCGTCTGGACCGTTATCTTTCTTAGTCCACGAGCATTCTCATTAGTGCCAGACTTCATTATTGTGATGCCTGAATTCCTGGGGTTTTTTTTGGATTAGAAATGTTGTTTTTTTCATTAGAATTGAAACGTGTTGACTGAGTCTACGCGTCTGTGATATGTGAATATTTATCATCAGATCATCATCATGTTTATTATTTACACAATGCTCTTTATTATCATGTTTATCATGTTGATCATGTTTATCTTGTTTATCTGTTTATGTTTCGTTGCGATACAATGTAATATATACGTTCCGATACAAACAATTATTTAATAATTTTGATAAATAATGCTGTTTTAATGTTGGTCCAGCGTCTACCACGCTTGACCAACATTAATCCAGCATTGGTTATCGCAAAACATGTCCTGAAATATTTGCAGGCGGAAATTATATAGATTTAATTTTCTAAACAAAGTGAAATTAAAATATTCTTAAATGGGCTTAGGAACATGTATTCACAGCATACAAGTGTGAAGTGACCATCCCGTTGACATTATAAGCACCTGAATAATGACATGGTTATGGCGGTGACGTCACGCGATAGGGCATTACAGGATAATTACGTCATTATACAAGGTGACAACAGCTCATCCGTCCGGTCAAGTGACCGGTGTGACGTCATCATAATGACCAGACTGACCAGAGAGGGTGGACAATGTCTTGTAATTACGGGGTGGTGGGCGGATAAAGAGGGAAGGTGTCCGAGCTCTATTGTTTATGGGCACTCCTTGACATATTGATCCACCCACCTTATTGATTCGCAGTATACGCTCGGTTAGTCAGCTCTAATTAACCCTTTAACCGCCGGTGCCGCATATATTCGGGTTTTCATTTTTTATTACCACATTAAGTACCACATGTTAAACATAAAATGTGACATCAACCAGCAAGATTTGAAAAGAGTTGACCTCCATTTTGTCAAATCTGAACAATTTTCACTCACATGAAGTTGTGGATCGCGTCAGCGAGACACAACTTCAAGTGAGTGAAATTTCAAATTGAATAATTTGGCGGTCAAAGGATTAAAGCAGTTGTGGCGCGACAGCGCCTCACCAAATCGTGAACCCTGGCCCATGTGATAGTGGCTCATCCGAGCACGAACGCAAAGCCCGAGTTGTGGTAAAAGCTTTCGCTTTTCACGCAAGAGTTCGGGGTTCGTACCATGTTCTTTTAACGCAGTTTAGCCTGTAAAGTTCTAGTAAGGAATTTATTTAGCAATATGCCTGTAGCCTTTGTTCAAACACAAAACATTACACGATAAAACAGAGTCATAAAACACATTTGAAACAGTTCAGTCAAATATGAGTATTAGCACTGCACATTCTTGCTTATAATCACAATAATGTTAGTTACATGCATGCTAAGACCTACCATGCATATTATATATATCTGAATATATTCAAATTTTTGGCAATTTATCTTTTATCCAGAATACCAGCCCTAATCATGATGATAGTCTCATCAAACATTTGAACGGTTGAAAAACATACGTCAATTAATCAGTGGTAATAATGTTTCGTCGAATCCGTTTAAAAACACGAAAATCAAAAAGTGTTGATCATCTGGCCAAGAAATTCTGACACCTAGGTCAGAAAGAGCGTTAAATGTAATGATGAACCTGCTAACAGATTAAGAGGGCTTCAGCTGAAGAATGACTCTGAACTAGTGACCTGTAAGTGTATACCATGGGTGTAATCAGAATCAGCGAACTTGATAATAACCACGCAAGCACGAGGCGTGCAGCCAATGTTGGTTTAATGTTGGGCATGCGTCAAAGACGCTGCCCCAACATTAAACCAACATTGGGTCAACGTCTCGTTTTTATGGGAACTAGTCCACCAAAGAAAGAGGCGATAATTGTAAGCCTATAATTAATCTCACATGTACTGCCGTGCAAAGACAAACAGCAGTAACTGCTTACTTGAAAAGTAAGCAGTTACTGCTATTTTTCTTTGCATTGCAGGTGTACTGGTCACTCTTGTTACTGAATGAAGCACCTGGAATTTCCAGATTGTGTGTCAAAGGCAGATCTCTAGGGTAGAGAAGAGCTGGGGGTAGCAGAGTATAAGCAGTTTAGCATTGTATTGAGTATGTTGAGGGAGTTACTATAAGATTTTTATAATCCATTCCTCTACATCTTAGTGTTATTGTTCAATTGTATACCATGTATACCCAGTAGTACGAAAATAAAGATAATATTATATTATTATATTCCCCAACTAGACAGAAATCTCAACTGGCAAGCTAACAAACGCAATTATGTTGACCCAATATTGATTTTGATGTTGGGCCAGCGTCGTAGACCGTGGATCAACATCAAAAACGCAAGTACACTACGTTCATCCACTGAATCGATCAGGTTATATAGCGACTTTACGACATAGCTATCACCAAGTTATGCTAGTTAATTTTAAGGGTTGTAACAACGTTTATAAAACAGACGAAGTGCTGCTTTCTAATATGAGTTTTTTTTCTTTCGTAGCATGTACTAACATTTTAACGGTCCGTAAGTTACGGAATGTCTATTCGTACGACAGAGTTGTAATGAACTCTATAGTCAATGAACATGATGATTGAATGGGAGTAGGCCTATATACTAACATCATCAGGTAATGCAGACGTAAAAGCGAAAAAATCAATTTTTGATTGGTCTTATAAAGTTATTATGTATAGGCTATATTTTTTTAGTAAGCCTAATACAATTTATGCGCTTTTAATCGTTTATTTAACACCATTTTGTTCCAATTAGCGAGTCACGAAATTATAGACAATTAGCATATTTTGTGGGATTTACTTAAGACATGCTTGATGGCGCGCATATTTATTATGCCATAAACGCTGATAAACCATATGAATGTACTTTTTATTATGTCATAAGTATATTAGGCCTGTTGTCTCAGTACAACGCTGCACAATAAAAGATGATGAACAAGGTGCGAGATGTCAGTTTTATATACTGACACAGTCATTTCGTGATTTAAATTGCTCCTTTGTGTCTGGCCCTGCTTTCTAGCTGTATATTGTTTTGTCTGCATAACATCGAGCTGTACCGCTACCGTGCAAAGACAAAGGCAGTATCTTCTTACTTTTCAAATAAGCAGTTACTGCCTTTTGAGCTGTTTGTGTTAGACAACGTCTGCATGCAATAATGTAGGCTGGCTTATTTTCACGAGGAAATTTCTCGCGAATTTACAGAACTTCTATTGTTCATTTGAGCCAAATTTAATGTTTTGTTTTCCAATCTTTATTTTTCATAACCAGGATAACGTCTGGAGTAATGATGTACTAACTACCAGTTTATGGATCGGTTGTACGTTGCATAACGTTATGCATGTTCTATTGTCTCCTATTATCTACTTTTTAACTAAAAGTAAACCATTTTCGATTCAAAAAAAAAATATGTCTGAAATCATACATATCATGAAAATGGCCAGCGATGATGAACTGATAGATTAAATGTGACTTATAATGTCCGTTATTCACGTCTTAGACACATTGTACAGTTAGTGATAACCAAATTAACTCCCAACAAACACAGCACCCCGCTGCCATGGTAACGTTTCACCCCGGGGCATCTGCTGTACCGAGTCACCCCCTGGGATGAGGGGTGTATTGGCTGTTGACCTGTGCGTGCTTAGTGCCCTGTCTGCCAATGCCATTACTCTCATTGGCTGATGTCACCATTTGTGCCAAATTTGTTGCAACACTGTGCCAACCTTTCGTTGCATCACGATATGTACATATGTAACAAAGAGAGTAAAAATGCAGTGCACGTTTGTGTTCTGTAAAGCGGCAGCCAAAAGGCAGTAGCTGCTTTCCAAACAAACCTACAAACACGAGACATTAACCATGTTAAAGGTGATCTATCACCCCTTATATAGTATGAATAATTTTGTGACAAATAAATCAAAGTTGACACATGATGGGGGCACAAGTGTTTCCTTATATGGGGTGATTGGCTATCATGTGACCCTCTGAGAGAGTCACATGCTAGCCAATCACCCCATATAAGGACATAGATATTCATACCATATAAGGGGTGATAGATCACCCAACATTGAACCAACAATGGTTCAATATGTTTTTTTCAGGCTCTCTGCAAACGTTATAGACCCTGGTGTTGGTTGTTCAATTGTCTGCTAATCTGAACAAGAAAATTATCACAGTGGATCACGAGACGTTGACCCAGTGTTGTTTTAATGGTGGGTCAGCCTCGCGGACGGTGGTCCAACTTTAAATCAACACTATAGGTCAATGTTGATGGACAGACCTTCTCTATTCTCCTTAGCACGGAATTTAAGATTGTGATAAACTGATAAAATATCATGATGACAACTGACTTTTTTTTATCATGAGACACCATAAAAATCCATGTGGGTATTTGGTCTAATCAACGGTAGATTTCCGAAAGTATTATTTTATGTGATCAGACAATATCGTTCTTGCGAATTAAAGAGCCTTTAAAAACAAAAGTCAGGTCTACAGGTTTATTTGTGGTCTTCTTGTGCATAAATTTGTTTGTATATAATATCTATATAACACGTATAACGTCCGTGAGTATAGGTATTATTATGATAATATATGGCATGCGTAGAGGTGCTAAATCAGTTAAGTTAGCTATCACGACTTGATCACTTAATACGACAGACGTTTAATAAGCGGTTACATTGTTGCCTACCATGTCTACCGCTCCGCTAAATCGTTATGCCCTGCCAGGTATTTATTAACTTCATCCGTCTAATAAATCTAGCAGTATAAATGTTCTACGCCTGTACGATTGAGAGAATTGCAAATAAAAGGTGGCCAAACGGTGCTCGAATGGTCGGCCAACGTCTTCGACGTTGGCCCAGCATTCGAGCACCATTTGGATCAATGCATCGGGCCAGCTGGATTATTCCCAGCACTGAAAAACCAGGTCGCGGAGCGTCGTCATTTGTAAGTACGCTCCGGCCGCCCACTACATTCTGGTGCGGTCTGAGTCATTGTCGATCACCGTTATTGTCGCCGATCATTGTTGGAGTCAGTCAGATTGGCAGGTTGTATAGTTATTACGGGGCAGAGTAGAATGTTACAGCCCGTAAGGTCATGTCACAGTGCCCCCTCGTCTTCGTCACGGTTTTGTGCCAGCGGCGAAGGCATACATTGTACTACCATTGACTACTGGGTCATAGATAAGACTACAGCATGCTAGTACCCAATCATGGTACATGTGGTATAAGATTATGAGAAATATTAAGAAAGTTCTGTGTTTATTCTAAATATGAATTTTGCAGACACGTAATATATCATGTATATACTTGTACATGATGGTATGTGTTCCCATAAAACAGAATAATGTAAATAATTAATTATATGATATTATAATAACCATGATAATCTGACAAGGGCCAGAAATGAAATTTTAGCCAATAATTATTCATGATCATTATTTTATACCCACGAATCGCAGCATTTGTTATCCATTTTTACATTTTTTTCTGATGAGAATGCCCCAGAACTCTTTGGTAGGGTCCGCTCTGTTAAATGACTTCACAAATATCTTGGCACCACCCGCCCCCAATTTTATTCTAGGTTACACCACATAAAATAAATATTACAGCTTCAAACAAAATAGTTATACAGAGAGTAGAAAAAGTGATATACGGTGACACATTAAATTGCCATCAGCGACCCGCACGACGTTTCGTATAATTATGATTAATGTGGCCATGTGGGACACCGATTTAAATTCCATAATTCTACCAGCATCGCTTTCTGTCATTTATAGATAGGAGCGCAATACATATACAGCCAGTTAAGGTCATGGACATAGAAAGGTCACGTCACTCTAGTTGTTCTGAAACGATTGGGCCAGGAAAGCAGTACGTTATCTGTCTAATCTGTCATCACCACCCAGTCTCATGTTTTGCTCACGTTGTTATTAGCATATAACTCTCAGTATCCGCCAGACGTGACATTTCGCCCCAGAGGTTGTGATTTCGTGCAGTACTGTAGATAAGATCAGGAATGTAAAATGCATCATTATACATTGGTGTTCTGTTTTCTTATTGTATAGTTGCTCTGCTGCCTGCTTCAACATTATATTTGGCTTAGGCCTGCTGCTAAACAGTGAATTCATAATAATCAAATTATATTATTATCAAAATTTAATAACAGTTACGAAATGAACTGGATTTACCACTAAACATGAGAACATCATAATTTAGATGGCAGAAACTGCCGTTTACATCTCAATGGGTATTATGTCGACAGCATTCTGACATATATAAATTGTGTACTAGTTATCGGAATACAGTAGTGACCTATTATTTTTAGACACCATATTATGATGATCATGGTTCATATTTTCATTAGTATTGTTTTTTTTTTTCTGGTAGTCATTTTACCATGATTAATACAGGCTTTGAACACCGGTCTTCTAATAATGCATAATTATTTAATTTAGGTTATAAATACATTATAACGAGCTACACAATCATGTAGACTATTCAGCACGCTCAGTTTGAAAATAGCTTGCTTTGAAATAGCAGAGCTTGAATAAATGTATGCCAGATAGACAAAACATAATACAGTAGAGCTACATTAAATCCACACTGCGGAAGCGCAACCTTTCAAAATACGGTAGCCGTCTGCGATTTGGGGGAGAATTAACGACTCCATGGTAAAAGGTCGGCGTCGGTCTTCACCTGGTACTTGTCAGTATGGCACGCTGACACTGCCAAAACGTGCCAACATGTCAAAACATTTTGCATCAGACGGATTTCTACTGGGAGTCGAAGTTTCGAACCAACAGTGTTTCAACGGGGGGCATCTTACGTCTACGACATTGAAACAATGTCGATCTAATGTTTAGTTTTGTCTACTGGAAGTGTGATATTTTATGACACCCCCTTCAATCAAACACATTATTAGTGGAGCCAAGGTCACTGCATGAAACTCCGACAATACACCAACACCGAACCAACTTCTGTTTTTGTTTCACCCGACTTCAGCTGAATCTGTAGTCACACGTCTGGTATCATCATCCTTCAGTCTTCTCAAGTATTCGTTCGTTAGCTGGTTAGTGTGGGAACAACGAAATCTGCCTCTGTTAATATAGTCAGGGCAACGTCCTTGGTGAGAGTATCCTCTGATCATAGATCTATTGCTCTGCAAAAGCCAAAAGAAAGTATAGCAGTTACTGCCTTTTAGCATATTTAGCTTTGGACGGCAGTATACATTGACCTTTTAACCGCCAAATTATTCAATTTGAATTTTCACCCACTTGAAGTTGTGTCTCGCGGACGCGATCCACAACTTTAAGTGAGTGAAAATTACTCAGATTTCACAAAATGGAGGTCAACTCTTTTTAATTTTTGCCGGTTGATGTCACATTTTATCTTCAAAAGATGGTACTTAATTTGCTGATAAAAAGGATAACCCGAATATATGCGGCACCGGCGGTTAAAGGGTTAAACGTGTTCTGTCCATGTGGTGTTCTGTTCAGGTCGACTTCCACGTGACGCGAATTTGACAGATTTACACTTGCTTTATGTAGTTAGCTCTCTCGCTCACGTGATATCCCGCTATAGTCACTGTGATCTCTCGCGTGAATTCTCTCTCGAGTGGTCACATTTTACTAGCAGTTGTAAACTTGATCCTTTTTCAATGTGACTTTGTCCACATGAAAGAAAAGCCGCTAAAGTGATGAACAGTAGCCGAGGTTTTTATATTAGAAGCTGTTAGTGGTAACCCCGTGACGACGAAGTGAAGTATCACCTCGAACATCACCAAATCTGGTAGGATGTGTATATACATGATATAGGCTTATTTTCTCTGATTACTCTAATTATTATCACATTTTCTGTCGTACCCATCTTCCCTCCCGCAAGACTTGTCTTCTCGAGGCCGCATGCATGTTCATCATGATATTAAGCACACCGTTACCATGGTCACATGGTCACCGTTCATTTTTCTGCATTATTATTCCTATTTACCTTCCCTACAAACACGAGACGTTGGCCCAACATCAAGCCAGCACCGGATCAGCGTCTCGTGTTTGCTTTGCACGTGCTGCAGGTAACACCTTTTTCTGCTTCCTTCAATCTGCCATGATGAACAACAAAGGAAGATGCAAAGGCAAGCAGCAGTAGCTGCTTACTTTTCAAGTAAGCAGTTACTGCGGTTTGCATTTGCACTCCATTGGTGCCCGTTTCTTCAGCGAAGACCATCACTCAGAGTTGATTGAAGATCAGACCAACGTCTGGTAGTGTGGTCAAACATTTAGCCAATGCATGGTATATGCCACACTAAAGCAGTCCTCGTAGCATAATATATAATGCTGGCAGCTGACCTGTGCACATGGCTGCCATTTGTAATGCTAGGTTCAGTTGCTGACGTCATCGGAACGCCAACAAAATGCAGCAGATACTGAACGCTTATTTTAGATCTATGGCACAAGCCATAACGGATATGGTTTGCGAAAATTTGTGAATATTAGAAATGACAATCATTTACTGGTTCGACGTCTAATATTGTTTCACTCAACTGCTCAGTTTTGAAGAATGCAAAGTTTATTTCGTGTATATCATGTACCCTGATGACATCGCAAGGCGAAGTTAGACGGCCCAGTCATGCCGGGTAGTATATATCATGTATATCATGTATATAGTGCCTAAAGTTTATTTATGTAATTGGATTTCTTATATTTTTCAGGCGTTTAATCAGATAATAGGTTCATGTTTATTGAAGATCTCTCCTATGAAAACAGACAAAATAAAAATGTATAGCCCATGCTGATGGCTTCTGCGATATATATCATGTACATAGCTCGTTCCAGTAAACATGGTAAACAATAGACGTGTCCAAATTTTGCATTAAATTGCTGTTCCGTCTGTGATGTTGGTTCAACATTAACCTTTTCAGGCTTGAATTTACCATAATCATTTTCATCCACTACAAGCCGCAAATTGCTGTCGCAATTTCCGACTTGTAGTGGATGAAGATGATTTGATGTGGTTTAAAAACTAAAGAAAATTACCACGTAATTTGGTAAACCAGTTTCATGGAAATTTTGGTTATAAATCCCTTGGTTGTAGAAGAATTAAATATGTTTCCAGGGATGTAAAATGATGCTTTAATGCATCGTGACGGCTCAAAGGGTTAATACATCATTTGGTAAATGTATGTTATTTGCCGGGATCCGCTGTCCATCATAATCTATTATTGTCCTTCCCAGACGCACAGAACGCGTGATGCTATTTACAGCTGACTGACATTTGTGAAGTATATACATAATTGCGTAACCAATACATCATGATTTATGTGATACTAAATCATGCAAAACATTATCGAGATTATTGTTTGCATTCTGTCTGTGTTTGTCTGTCTGGGGATGCCGTGCCAGATTATCGTGATATGCCAGCGTGTGAAATATTAACCCTTATAAAGGACTGGAATATTTTTTATCTAAGCCAATAGATCAATTTTAATTTTTTTTTATCATAAATGTCTTGGTCAGCTCTCTCCGCTTCATTTCAGTACTCATGTTGTGGGTCTACGACCATTATAAATATTGGATTATTTCAGTGCACATGAGGGGATCGATTTAAAAGTGAGAATCTGACGTCTAAAGTCGATCCCCACGCTGAATAGGTTAATTAAAAATACTGTCACAGTGAAATATTTGTTAGAAGATGGACAGAGAGATAGAATTTTGCAAAAATAAAAGTGTTTTTTACTTAGTTGTCATAAGGCCACACCAAATTAATTTTAAGGATGACGGATCTTCAGCAGAAAAAGATTGAGCGAGCAAGCGAATTTTTTTTTTCTAGAAAAAAAAATGATTTCCCTCAAAAAATGGAGCGAGCGAAGAAGCGACATTTTTTTTCAAAAAACTGATATCCCGCAAAAATGGGGCTAGCGGAGAAGCAAATTTTTTTTCAAAGGAAAAAAAGTAACACTGACGTGATTTTCAGACCGGAAAAAAATGGTGTCTCCAAACAAAAATGGCGCGGCGCAATAAAAAAAATACAAAAAATTGTGCTTTAAAAAAAATGGAGCGGCGAAATAATTTTCAGTGTATTCATGATATTTGATGATCGCCCACCACTGCACAAATTTCTGGGCAAAACTTTCACTCTCACCAGTGTCTCTACTTTAGACGTACTGTTGCACCCACTGATAAGTCAGTGTAGGCAAGGATACTTTTGTGTAGGCAAAACCCTGATATATGTACAAATGGTAACAATGGTAACCATGGTAACATAGACCCAATAGTCTGACCCTGGTGATGAACAGGTTGCTCTCATCTGAACGACCTACTGAGCTAACTCCTATGTACTGTGATCTCCATAAACTATGCATTAGCCTAAACGACTGTTTATCGTTGCCCTACAGGATGGAAATGACTGGCGCAGGCGTGTTTTCCCCGCTTGATGCGTTCCATTCATTAGCATGTCTGTGTTTGTTTGACAAACTCTCGTCAAACTCTCGCGCTCTCGGAATCCCGCGGTCAATCCATCCACTCTTCTGACGTCATCGCGTCAAACCGGGACCACTGCCAACAATAGAGGCTTCATCGGAGTGCCGTGCTTTACGCACGAACGGAATTTGTTGAATGCCGTCCACGTGCCAGGAAATATTGGGATAAGTTGTATTAAAGCAGCCCCTTGGGATGACATCAATTTTCGTTTTTAGTTTTGTAATGAAGTAGTGTATCCCCCAGATCATGATTTTATTTTTTTCAGAGTTTTTAGATTTTTATAAATATTTCTTATTAATATTTCTATGAAACCGCTTAAAACCCAAACAAACTTTTTGTATACCTAAACACATGCTGAAGGACGATTGAATGTTCCTACAGCACTGGGCCACATGTTGATGCCGTCGGCCCAGCGTTGGGCAGACAATAAGTGTTGCAGGTGTATCACCTCATGTCCTGACTATAAGACACCAATCAGACACCAATTAGCGGCGATTGCTTTGATCTCCTCGGCCAAGCGTGGGAATATGTGGTATAAAGTGCTGCATATTGCTGACTTGTTTTGTTTACATGACAATATGCGACCTGGAAATATAACTATTTCACTCTTTTTCGGTGCTTTAAAATTGTTTTTTGACTGCTTTGTATTTTTAGTTAAGATCAGTAGGCTATATGGCTTCATATAAGTTAAATTTTCAAAATTGACAAGATTGAAAAGGTCTCATCCCAAGGGGTCCCTTTAAGCCATCACTGCCAAATTCCTCTTTTTCACACACACGTGCACTACTGCTTGAAAGAGAGTTCCTTTCAACATGTTGAAGAATGCTTTTAGCTTTCGCATAAGACGCCATTAAAGATCTGAGTGTGTAGATTGCACTCGATGCTTTGTGAATTAGTTTGTAAACAAACTGATAATAGTGAACAGTTTTCTTGTTTGTCATTTCTCGACATCCAAGATGCACATTCTGCACATAAAATATTGTGAATTATTTGCTGGTATTCTGTCTCTGATATCATAGGAATCATTGTAGCGATGTATGTGCCGATGCTGCTCTATAAAGCCAAGCTAACCCTTCAAGAGCTGAAATATTTTCTGCATAAACCATGGAGACCAAAGGTTTTTTTCCAATTTGAAATCATCATGAGTTAGTTAGATCTCTCCGCTTCATTTGAATACCTATGTTATGGGTATGCGACCATTATAAATGTTTTTACTCATTGTAGTGCGGGGATGGACTTTTAGACGTCAGCATCTGACGTCTGTAGATGTTGACTTCTCAAGTCGATCCCCGCGCTGGAGACGTCTAAAGACGTTTGCAAGTAGTAAACTGCTCACTTGTAATGTAAGCAGTTATTGCATTAAGCAAAGGCTGTAACTGCTTACTTTTTAATCAAGGAGTTACTGCATCTTTACTTTGCACAGCAGTGAGATATCAAATAGATTTATTTGCAAAGTGAGAACCCTCACGAGACGGAACCTGACTGCAAAACATGTCCAGGTCTGACTCATTCCTGCACGGGACTCCAAATCCCATCCCTGCAGACTGCTTCCTTCGGTGTACAATATTGCAAACTCATGACTCATTCCTGGGACAAGATCAATCCAGCCATTCCTTATGCTCACCCAGTCCTATTCATGTTTAACTGATCCCTATTGATAATAGGCTAATTACTGTGGGGATCAATTTCACACGCGTTATTATTGTTATCGTGATAGGGAATTAGGGACTCACGTCGGGAATAAGCCGTGTGAGCTAAATAATGGTGACAAACCATAATAGACTCCGCGTGACTGTATTAGGCAGTTAGGTTACACTCGGTTGACCATGTTAACGCAAAAGATTTGTATAACACTTGTACAATGTCGGACCAACGTCGAAGACGTTGGCCCGACATTGTACTAATGTTATACAAATGTTTTTTTGCAGTGCAGTGATGAGATTGCCACGATACATAAAGCTTCTGCTATTATTGATAATGATATGTAAATGTAATTGCATTTAAATAATATCTAGTCTGTGATGGGACAATAATACTGATCTACATGAAGTAAATGAACACATGACATGACGTGGGAACCTTCATGATTGATGGGAAATCTTTGCATAAAATATGCAAAGTATGTTCCGTATCACAAAAATAATGGTATAAGCGGCGCTGATGTAAGCCTGTACCCACTCATAGTAGGGGGGGGGGGGGGGTTGGAGGTGAGCAATGGAAAAATATTTCATTGCCATTTTCGCAATTTTTTAGACATCGCTGAAAGGCTTTGTTGATGCGTAAGCCGAACTATGCTTATTTAATCAGGGGGCTTCAAATTTAACATTGTCATAGATTTTTGTGAAGCGGGATCTTGATTGAACAATAGCACAGATCAGGGATACAGGGTGACGGGCGTAAAATGTGTGCACAACACCCCCATCCCCTCCCCCCCCCCCAATCCTGAGACAGCCACCCCCTCACTTCACGTGAGGAGCACCACTTGTTGACAGTGACTAGATGGAGGAAATTGTGCACTTGACCAGGAGGGCCGGGGGTCAAATCCAGCCCACACGAGCATGGACAGCTGTCAATCATTCACCTCATCGATGGCCAAATGTTGCCTCAGCGTCGCGCCAACGTCTCTGCCGTTGGTGCGACATTGGGGCAGCGTTTGGCTGATATAATGTACAGTCATCAACATAAGCAGTCCATTAATTTAGTGGCATTGTTCGGGGACTGAGTGACAGGTTGTGTTGACCCTGACAGGAAACATTCAGCCATTGTTAGTTCAATGCTGGGTCAGCGTCGTAGACGGTGGTCCAACATTGAACCAACAGTGGCTCAATATCTCGGTGTTTGGACAGGAAAACAGCCCCAATCTCCACACATTATGTAAACTGTATGATTACGGCGCGTCAATCGGGCAGATATTATCAATGGCCGCTGAATGCCCCCCCCCCCCCATATAGATAATAAGGATGACAATTCAATGGTGTTGTGAATCTCGGAATAAATAAAAGAGATACTATAGTGCATGAACACTGATGATTATGACGATGTGAAAAACATGCAGCTGAGATTTTATAACTATGTTACCCGGTTACATGGTTACTGATTATTCAACAAACTTTTCAAAGCACATTTTATTCCCTTGTCCGTTCCTCAGCTTCTAATGATTGAATATATGAATAATCATATGCATACCAATGACTGGGTGATAAATATATTCATGTAAACATGATAAACGTACACATATACATGGCTGTATATTACCAGAGACCTATCAAAGGTGTGAACAATGTGTGTGTTTAACACTTGAAAATGTTAAACAGCATACTTTATATGCATCACGAGTTAGCGGAGTTGTAATTTAAACTGCCTAATTCGTCACACAAGTATAAAAAAGTTGAGCAAGTGAGAGATACAGCTCTTTAGCCTAATACTTGTGTGACGATTTGATAAAGTCAGATTTAAAATCGACACATTTACAAGTAATGTCTGCTGTGCCAAACCTCCGTATTTTCTTCAACCTTTATGTTATAAGCGCCTGTTCACATGGTTCAAGTTATTTCAGGTTGAAGGCAAGGTTGACCTTTGAGGTCACGAGAACCCCCTGGATTTCAGCAGGGGGCGCACCCACCCCTCCCCCCTCCAAGTAATGAATTCCCATTGTACGTGCCCTACTAGTATATATAGTCTATAATTATGATAATGTCTCCCCTATCTTTGTATATACCGAATATTTGATTGCAGTGGGCACATTAATAAGTATACACTGTACATGGCTACTTGCTACATTAATTCATCCATTTCTTAGTTATCCTGTTCTTTATTTTGCGTTGGTAATATTAGCAGCGTTTTATTAATGCATATAGAAAAATTAACACAGACAATATTATAGGCCTATATCTGAAACCATTTTTACAATTGAATTGAATTTAATATTTTCATGTATTAAACCGGTGGATAAAATAGATGAAATTGTCTCGCGTGTAGGTGTTTCATGACATGACAAGAACAATGATGCCCTGGAAAAAACACGCTGTAATTTTATAGAAGTACAAACGATCACACGTGTTGCAACATAACTAGGTGGTTGTCTACCAGGTATGTCTTAATACCGTATATTCCGAAAAAAAATAAAAAATTTACCACTTGCGAAATTCCTAAAATTAGTTTTCTGACGGACGCATATTATACATTTCACCACTGGTTATTTAAACATGTAACCCTTCAAAGCGCGAGACAAGTTTTTAATCCATTTTATTACCTGTTAACCCTTTAAGCCCTCACGATGCATTAAAGCATCATTTTGCAACCCTTGAAACAGACTTAATTTTTTCTACAATCAAGATTTTTAGAATGAAAATTTCCATTAAACTGGTTTACCAACACATGGTAATTTTCTTTAATTTTTCTTCCCACTTCAAATCATCTTCATCCACTACAAGTCGAGAATTGCGACAGCAATTCGCGGCTTGTAGTGGATGAAGATGACAATGGTAAATTCAGGCTTGAAAGGGTTAATACTGCAGTTATTTGGCACGCAATGTGTGTTTAACTGTTCAAGCATCAAGTTTATGAAAAATGTTAGGTTTCAACTTAAACAAATATGAGTAATTTTCACCCACTTGAAGATGTGGGTCGCTGTAGCGAGACACAACTTCAAGTGGATGAAAATTGAAATGATTTAATTTAGCCGTTTAAGGGTTTTAACCTCGAAATATTTCTCGAATGTCACCATTATGCCATATTTGATCAAATTCATGTAGATTTATTCTGTGGTGCAAAACCCAAAAGGCATTAACCATGTTAACTGCATACTAAGTACTTGTAAAATAATTCTGCCGTTTTAGCTTTGCAGAGCTGTATTGCATGTCGAAACAATATTTCTCTCATTTGTTTAAACTCTCCACCATGTTCACGGTGTTTACGGTAGGTTGCCACGAGCAAGAAAACTTGGCATGTACCTCGCCTGACGACGGCGTAATTATATGAATGATAAATCAGGAGCGAGCTGAATTACAGACTGTCGTTTGGGCGACCCACAAAAAGTGTATGTGTGTCGACTGAGTTGTAATTTGTACCTACGGTTCAATGCATGCATATGTACCTGACTTTAACTGTTTGATCTCCAAACCTCTGATCAGATTGTGACTGAAATATTATCAACAACAGATGTGATAGTAATTGGTCGTTATACACTCTTGTTATAACGGCTCCGTTTCGACTACATGGTTACAGCACCATTATTTGAAAAACTCTGAAATAATACATTTTAGTTTGATTGGTGATTATCATACCACATTGTTATTACCTGCTTTATACAGTGAACATACTTTCCTGTATAGCAACATATGCTAGCAGGTATCAATAAAATTGGGCATTTGAGGGTTTGAACGTACTTAACCATGTTAACATGCTTAGCATGCTTAGCGAGGACTTATTACTTTCTGTATTTTTTTAGTTGTCCCATATTAACAACTGATTAACATGATTAAGCGGATACAAATAGTAGGCATCAATACAAAGAGATCATACCTTGTGAAATTTTGTTGTGTCAAATTAACATCATTGACAACACATCGTGTATTTTTTTAGTATTTTAATGCAACATAGTTCGGCTGGACATGCTAGAGGAGTGAACTTTAAAATAAATAAAAATTATATGAATATATATTATCATGATTATGTAGGTCTAGGCTGCTCCTTCTAGTTTTTCTCACATGGTTTATGATATTTACGTATTACTTTCTCACGAACACTGTGATTAAATCCTGTGATTGTGGTGAAAATTCTCCACGTCAAACGATTGTGTCATTTTTTTTCTGTGACTTTCTTAGTCGGATTTGTGCAAAATTAGTGTCACAGATCACACCAACATTTCTACTGCACCACACCAGAGATTGAAAATCTGAGATCACCATTGTGTGCAGCCTGCTTTCATTTCATTGCTGGGCATTGTGATTTGCTGCCACACATTCAATCAGAAGATGCAAAAAGATCAAATTTTATTGACTACACACGTGTGTATAAAATCGCTAAAAAGTTTATTATAATAATTCCACTATCTTGTGGTATACGTGACGAGGGTAACCAGGTAACTAACACTCGAAGCGTTCAAATAATTTCGTATAAACCATGGAGACAAAGGGTTTTTTCAATTTGAAATCATCATAAATGTCTTAGTTAGCTTTTTTTGCGTCATTTGAATACCTATGTTATCAGTGGTTATGGGTCTACGGCCATTATAATTACTTTGACTCTTACAGTGCGGGGATCGACTTCAGACGTCACAATCTGACGTCTACAGACGTCAGATTGTGACGTCTAAAGTCGGTCCCGCAGCTGTAAGAGTTAAATGATTAATTTAAGTACGACCTACATGTAGCTGGGATAACCATATTTTGCTTATTTAATGTTCAGAAAAATAAATGTAGAATATATCCTACTATAGAGATTTAAATCTTTTCCACCTGTAACGTTATGATCCTACTTATGTTTACTATATCATTTGTCCAACATCACCGGAATAATTTATGCGTATTGCGCCAGCAGCTGGTTGAACATGACATTGAACAGACTGGCGTGAACACCCAGAAGGTGTACTTTGTGTTCAACCAGTGTGACGCTGTCTGGTGGAGATCTTTATCTAGTTGGTACACACAGGCTCAATACCTGCTCAAGAGATTACATAAAGATGAAGTAGTTTACGACCAACTGTCGGCATTCTGATTCATAACCATGATTTAAACCCTGATAACATACTAGACAGCCTTGTAAAGACAAATAGCAATGACTGATTACTTGAAAAGTGAGCATTTACTGCTGTTTGCTTTTGCACGGCAGTGTACATGGTATGCAGTATACATCTATGAATTCATTTATCTGATATAAATCTATTGAATTAAGCTCATATTCATGATATTGCTGTGAAGAGAAATATGGTAAGCCCCATTTAATTCTTTTGTCTAAGGGAACCTGATTTACTTATCAGCTTATGGTGTGTATAGCAATAACAATAACTGAATAACCATGAAAGCGAAATAAACATATCTAGCAGCCCTGGGGCTATACACATAATACACTACAGTCTACACATGATACATGCCATACGCTCAATATTCGAAATTCGCCACAATTTAGGTATTTATACAATATATTCCCCGCTAATCCCGCTGATCATGTTAATCAGGTTAATATCTCGCGGTAATTTAATTTTGCCTCCAGTATTTGCTTCATCTCATTGTATTTTGTCTTAGAACATATTTTTTTAATAGACATTTCCAAACATGCTCTTATTTTCTGTTGTGATTTGGTTCTGTTGTGTTTTGGTTCCATACAGTGATTGAGTATATATCAATAGATCGTAATGCTTCAATATTGGGCCATTTTTTTTAGACATTGGCACAGTATTAAACAGTTGTGTTAAGGCAGACAATGCTATTGAATGCGTTTGCCTTGTTGGTCTCGTAATATTTGCCCATTTCCACCTGAACCATGAGTGATTATGGACTGAATATTTTACGAGGGTTACACTTGGCTTTCCTAACACGTGGCGTCGTATGTGATCATGAGGAAAATTAGTTAGGTGGGTTTTCTTTGCCCTTTGACAACAAGTTATTTTGTCGCGCCTATGCCATGAACACGTCTCCGTTCCGGGCCGTCAATGCTTTTAGCTTCCATGCTGAAACGGTGGCCCATATTCGAACAGAATTTGGCCAACGTCTGGCATGTAAGCCGAACGCTTAAAAAAATATCCGATTTTAGACAGACCTACCTTTTCTGCTTGAGATGTTGAGATTTATATCGCACCACTTCCCACTTCACCACGCTTGCGTACTCAGATTATTCTTTTTTTCCCGTAGCTCAATGAATGGTAAAGAATACCCACTGCATTTTTTTGTGAAAATAGAACTGGTATGCATGGTATGAGGAAGCAGACCAAAACCGTTTGACGATTAAGTCTTTTCTTCTTCTTTTGTTACTTTTACAGATTGGAAAATCTACACTTTACTTTGATTTTTTCTGTGTAAGAACTTATAACCATAAACTTAATCTTTCAAAATAAGACGAAATAAGTGAAATGGACCAGGGAATTACTAGAAATTGTGATAATTAATCACCGCAAAATTATTCTATATTGTATGTTGTGAAAGCTATTAGATTAGAAAGTACTTTTGATAACGAAAACAAATCAGATCATCACTAAATAAAACGCATTGTCATTATTATTGCCAAGGCGATTTCAGCCTGACATTTTGCCTTGTGCAGCATAACCATTCAATTAATTATGGGTAGATTTAATATACATGATATACTAACACACTTTGTAGACGTCTTTATGATCCCGTGTGATTACATCAGACACGACCGTTGACTCGGTGCCTCTTAGGCAATCTTCTATCCGTCAGGACACCTGCTCTGCCTCGCAAAGTAAAACAGCAGTAACTGCTTACTTGAAAAGTATGCAGTTACTGTGGTTTGTCTTTTTCTGACAATCGCACTGAGGACACCAGATTTCTGTGGGGGCTTGGTGTGAAGCTGAAACTTCAGGGCTACGCAGCACTGCTCTGCAAAGCCAAAAAACAGTAACTGCTTACTTGAAAAATGAGCAGTAACTGCTCATTTTTCAAGTAAGCAGTTACTGCTTTTTGGCTTTGTATGGAAGCACTGATCTCTTCTGATCCGTGATCGACGGGGAGCAGTTTCAGCGTGGGTGGTGTCTCCATAGGTGGGGTCAGCCACAAAACGCCAGACTTTGAGATGGCGTTGGCCCAACGTTGAAATCTTGTCAGACCGGGATTATAGGGATAGGGACAGGTAGTGGGAGGTGCACCTGTCGAGTCACCTCTCTATGCCACCCCCCGCCTACACAACGGCTCAGCCTTTAGCCCAGCATTATTATGGCTCATTAGTCCTTTGACGTTTTTCGGATCATCCTCTGAAATCTGGATCAAAATGCAATTTGTTATTTCTTTTCCTTTGTTAAACTGTCACTTAGTAATTAAATACGTTGAAAAATGTCATATCACACACCCATACCATAGGAGCCTATTGATCGTAAAAACTGGATCACAAATTAATGAAATATTAAAGTCGTCCATTCATCGTTTTAATAATAATAATAGCTTAAAATCGTATTTATATTGCGTCAAATGTTGTCTATTAGGCGTACATCACAGAACTTAATTTTCAAACACAACTTGAAAACTGGATTTACTAAACAGAATTGTAGGAAGAATTTTGGGCAGAATTGAAAGCCGCGCCAGATCAAGCAAACATGAGACATTGAACCGGTGTTGGGCTAATGTTGGTCCGCCGCCTACGGCGTCGGCCCAACATTAGCCCAACGTCGGCTCAATGTCTCATGTTTGCTGGAGAGAGGCTCCAGACGAGACAACGCGTTGATCATTTCTGCATCTGTAATATCCTCTGTCAGTGTGATAAGACACGGTGCTACTCCGCCCGCCGACAGGTAGCGCCGCGGGGCAGGTCAACAGGCCAGTTGCCATGGAAACCAGGCTCCTGATCATCATTCAGGTAGAGCCGAATCCGAGGTGAAGATGGATGTCTACATAACAGTTGGACCAACGTTGGCTGAATGACGTGCCAGCTTATTATACGTTGGTCCGGTGATGAGACAGCGATGGGCTGATCTCGTGTACCTTCCGGCACATGCGTCCGTCTAGATATTATCTGTAAGAGGACACGCACGCGCATTCACCAGTTTCCCTATCTGCCCTCGGGATCAGATCGAACCCTAACATCCCCAAGGAAAGCTAACCATTTAACTCTGACAAACACGAGCCGTTGTACCAATGTGTTCTTAACCATTATCATAAACAATTATTTTACAATTGATTTTTTAATTTAAATATTTTTGAAATCCATTCGTCATACTACTGTCTACAAATTGAAGTAAGATTTTATAATTTTTCATCGCCTCAGCTTCGTGATATTCAACGACCCATCATTTGATAAGCAAATAAAAAAGTAAAAGGGTTAACCCTCAAAGCCTTACATTGATTTATTTTAATTTGTGTATCGCTACCACGATCCACAACTTCAAAATAAATACTGAATACATTTTGAATCAAAATAAATTAAAATCCTGCAAATTTATGTTGATTTCTTTTTTTTCGATGGATAAATATAGGTAAATTAACGACTTAGTCGTACTTAGTCGTACTTAGCGCTTTAAGGGTTAATGCAGCAAGATCAGGTTTTCAGTTCTCCAGACAAAACTTCATACCCTGATAACATTCTGACTTGCTTTTCTATTTCAGTGACAGCCTTGTTACCAGAGTATAATAATTCTACCCACTGTGCAGGCTGGGTACGGTTCTGTCTAAAAATAACATTACTTCCTTAATTTAAAGTATTTAACGCTTTTATTTGCTAACTATTTGCACGCTATTATTCTGAAATTTTAGCTATATATTCTGGTGCTAAAAGTTCGGAATAATATTTTTCTTTATTCACTTTCACCAATAATCACTTTTGAGAAAATATATCTCACCTTTACACCTGTACACGTTCAGGTGAAATGTCAATGTGTGTGGTCTACAGGAGGCGAGGGGCGGATGCATATTATCAATGATCAAAATATTTATGACGGTTAACCTTCACCCATATGCATACCCCAGTCTACACGTCTAAATCATATTAGTTTCTCAGCATGATGTAGTAGTCCAGCGTTGATTTTATGCTGCGTTTATCCGTTAGTTTTGTATTTAAAGTTCACCTTTTCCTGAAACATAATGAAAAAAAACCCCTGATACGTGATATTTTCTTTTCTGCCCACATAATTTCTTCCAACGTAATTTTCACTTTGATTATAAATGTTCTTACTTTGGAACGTCAGTGTTTACCATGTTTACTTTCATCATGTAATATTCAAAACAAGCTAACTGTTTTTTTATCACCAGTGTATATTTGAGTGAACATATAATTATATGATCGTGATAAGTATATAATCTTATGTTCAACTCGGGTATCGACTTTAGACGTCATAATCAGAATCTAAAGTCGATCCCCTCACAGAAAGGGTATAAACATTTTGTAATGGTCGTATACCCATAATAAGATAGGTCTTCAACATGTACAAATTAAGCAGACAATTCTAACTAAGACATTCACGATGGTTTCAAATTGATTTTTTTAATATTGATATCATTCAGCGCTTCAATGGTTAATGTGTACTGTTTGTTTGATTCCAGGTGAACACTTACGGATATGTCCGCCCGGTTTCACATGCTGCACACACACATTGGAGGGTAAACTTAGAACGGAAAGCAAAAAGCAGTTCGATGAAGTTATGGGGAGAAAAATAAAAAATATACGCCAGTTATTTATTACAAGAACAGCCACATTCGACGGTAAGTGTACATCTCACACCCGCTGCAGGGTATGTAACAAGCGAGAAGATGTACTGATTATTCTGAAACTATAATCAAATCATAGCTTATTTTTCACTATATTCATTATTATGTAAATACTCGTAACAATACCCTTAGCAGTATGTCAGTATGACATGTATATCATCAAGTATTCGCTACATTTCTAAAAATACTTCACTCTTGTTGAAAAATAAAGTTGCAGACCTACTGTGTGTGTATCTGATGGTTCCACCTTTCGTATTTTGATGATTATAAATTCTAATCAGGTGATATGTAATGTCCAGTGTTAACCTGTACAACTGTTTAATGACGCGTTCACATGAAGAGCACACATTTATATAACCTTATAACCACCCCCTACGATGTAGTACATCGATTAATTTTTATATATATATCATTTATTGGGTTTTACAATAATATTATGTTTTGTAACCGTGCTTGATATTTGTAGAATTAGTGATCCAACTCAACCATGGCTCAATTTTTATTGATTGTTTTTCCTAAGCCAACGAATGAAAAGGGTGGAAGTCCAACCAATCAGATATACATGATATAGCTACACATTTTGTTTTAAATTTGACCCCTCGGAACTAAAGTGTCCCACTCATTTGAGTGGCAGAGAGGACCCTTCAGCTCTGAGGAAAGGGTATTCTTTTGTGAGCTTTCATCTAGGATCTCCCTCTCGTCTCGTTTCCTCTAAACTGTTTAGAAAGTGAACTCTTGTTTGTTGGTGACATCATCCCCTACAGCCGGTGTCTAATTCATCCCATTATCGCCCTCAGAAGATTCCGGTTACGACACAGCAGTGGCTGCTCCAATATTGACTCTTGGCTTCTTCAGCCATGTTTAACCAGCTGCTGAGTGCTGTATTCCTACGGGTCTAATTTCCCAAGAAAATACGAACATGTAACACAAGAACGGGTCAGTATTGGGCCAGCGTTTTTCAAGTTGGTTCAATATATAACCAACTTTGTGTCAACGCCTCGTGTTTCTTGAGTTATATTGTAAACTATACCGCGCGGGAAAGATCTGGTTTTCATAAGGACTGACAACTGTTTCATGGGAATGTACATAATTAGTACAAATATAATTAACTTCTTCTGAATGTTTTCATGGGAGTATATTTATTTACACTATATGCCATTTCGTCCATTGCACGTTGCAAATTTGTTGGCAGTTTTTTATATTGTCACATTCTAATCTGGCACATACTTTACATAATAATCAGATAATAGGTAGCTTATTTGAGACCAAGTGTTTCGTTTAGCTGTGGCAAAAATCATCCCGAAGTTAACTGTGGAATCCACCTAGATATAGTACCAGTCTGTGCTTGATCACAACTGAGAGAGAAATATAGTCTGGCCAGACCTGGGGATGCGCCTGTACATCGTTTGTTTATATCAGCCAGGCTTGGTCTGCTCGTTGCCCTGGCCTACCCAGAAAGGCGTGAAACCTGCTTGGTCTCTACTCTAATACTCACGCTAATACTATAGCATTACTGACCCATTCTTGAGCCAAAGTTAGCCAGGATGGCTGATCCAGATCAACTGTACCTGCATTATCGAGTCTACATAGACTGCTGAGGCTAATCTAACCAGGGTCTAAACGGCCAATAGTTTCCTTGACCTCATCACGTATGGGATCCTCCAAACTGCTCACTCAATCTCCTTCGGTCTACTATAATTTGCTCAATTTATAAATACACATGAATTATTCCCAGTATTATCATTCTTAAATATTTATTGCCTTCTGTGTGAATGTTTCTTAATTCTTGTTGCCTTCCAAAATTTTCAACACACACTTATACTCTGATTTTGATTTTAATCTGCATGGTCTATCATCGTTTATTTTAGCCGATATCTGAATATAGCCATTGCAATTTGCAAAATAAATTTTAAAATATATGTAGGCCCATTCAATAATGCAGCAACTTTCTGAGGTATTATACTACAACTACATCGGTTCGAAAGAGAAGCTTTCAAACTGCAGAAAATCGTGAGACTGCTTCAGGCCGGCTGACCGATTGAGGTAACGTGTACACGAATGATAAACATTGCTCAGAGATGCAGTGCAGCCCTGACCTCCCAAGAAAACACCAGAAGCTCACCATTATGCTGGGTCAGCGTCGAAGGCAGTGGCCCAACATTATTCCAGCATAATGGTCAGCTTCTATCACAATCATAGCTCAGGCAACATTTAGCCAATATCAGAGACGTTGGCCCAAAGCCTGCGGTATATTGAACCAGATCCTTCGGACAGATCCAGATTTCACTCGCCATGAGGAGATAAGCAGTGGAGATATTTTGCACTTCGTGCGCTATATATACACCGCTCTCCATCGAGGCAAAGACGCAGAAGACGTTCTGGCGTTCCTGCAGTGTCTGCGTTCCCGCGTCTTTACCTCTGGTCTTATTACAATGAATGCAGCCGTGTAATTAATATCTGGTCATATGGAACTAATGGTGATGTTGTAAATTCCCTTGTTTCTGGAAATGTCACACTTATTATTATTACTACCATTTATTCTGTTTATCTCCACATGCTGTAGCTAGCTAATGGGAGTTGGGAGGACCATGCTGCTATTGTACACATTCGTCAGTATAGCCTTGTCCATGTTAAAATAATTGTTATAATTAATGTATGTTTTATTATAATAAGCTAAATGATATATTGGATAATGTCGTGGATATTGATATATTTTCTTTAGCCAACTAATGAGAATATAGATTAGTAGCTCTGTACTTCCTTAATTATCCACTGACTAATTATATATCGTTATATCACTCTCGACATTTGAATATATATATTACCGTTTGTTATTTCTGCCTCATTAATTGCTGATTTAATTGGGAAAAAACTAACGATGCTGTGGTAGCTGTTTGGGCTAGTTTTCGCAAACAGTTGGCATATATATGCATCCGAGGCAAATCTGTCTTAACTAAGAGAGCATGGCGAAAAACAGAATTATCGAGACGTTAACATGTAATGCTGTGGAAAGGAAGTCATCTTTCACAGATGATGTGGTATCCCCGTACCGGGGTTTTAGGATTTTGCGCTATGCATATGACTGGGAATGAAGATGAATTTCTCGACGACAAACAAATTGACGTGTAAAAAACTTCGCTGAAAAGGTGTCCCAGTATGCACCATTCTGCAAAAGATACGTTGGTTTAGTAGTGGACCAATGCCACCAAGTGTAGGTCCAGCATTGATTCAGAGTCGCGGCCCGTATTCTACAAGTTACGATATATCGTAGGCTTCGGATTGGTCGAGATGGCCATCTTGACCAATCCGAAGCCTACGATATATCGTAACTTGTACGAGAATACGGGCCCAGGATTCTAACAGCGAGGGTACTTGAGTGATCCGCGCTTCACAGTGGTATTGACGTAAGATAAACTAGGGGGTCAAATTAGCCGCGGAAGGGACTTGGAGGGAACCCCAATATATCTCTGCGAACTCAAAAAGCCGTGACTTCTCACTTAAAAGTCAGCAGCTACTGTCTTTTGGCTTTTCACAGCAGAATTGCTAGGTTTTCATCCCATCTCGCAATAAAGTTTCTTGCAGTGACTGTTGATGTCTATACAACCTGTAAAGGCGCATCATCATAGCATTGGCTTAGTGGTGGGCCAACTTCTTTGCTGCTCGTCCACCATTAAACTAGCGTTGTTTCAGTGTGTTAAGTTTCTAGCTGTGGAGGCGGTATATTGAGGCTGCCTCGGGGAGTTTTTCCTCAGGTCGTCGAGTCCTTTGATGTAGCTTCTCGTTATGATGCTCTATAGGACTTTGATAAAGAACACCTGTGCTGTCAACAGCAGTCCATCTATAGGTGTTAGTCAGTTTTATAACCTACCACGTTTTTTGGTCGTTTCACCCAATGCTGGTCAATAACACTGCTGAATTTCCTCTTTGTATAGACCTGCCTCCAAAATGCTCATTTCTGAAGATGTCAATTTTATTAGAGAATCTGTAAACATGCTAAAAGTGATTGTATAAAAGACTGTTCAATCTCTTATATCATCATAAATACACATGAGCATGATGAATGAAACGTATTTTTTTTCTCACAATAAATTGTTAATAATTTGTACAATATCATGGAGTTCTAGATTTATGTTGTTCCGTGAACTCCAGCAAAAATTGTATCATACAATTAGAGTTAACACGCCATACCAATCGTGAATATGCATATCTTTCAAGCATAATAAATAAAGGGTAGTAGTTATTGCGCATAATTATAATGATCGCATGCTTACCTGTACGTAATCTGGTAATATTAGTCGACGAATTATAGACGCAAATTTAATGCAATGAATTCAACAACTATTCATACACTAATATTGTAACTATACTTGCATAGATACATAATTTATATCGTCTTTTTGGATATGAAAGGGTTCATTATCCAAGAGGGCGATTTGTCACTAAACAAAACAAAATAGTCAATGATTATTTAACCTGAATAATTGTATTGAACTTGACCTAATTGTTTGCTCTGTTTTGTTTTTCATTCCCTTTGGATACATTGATTCTCCATCTGATTGTGAATACTTGCCTGCCGCTACAATACCTCTGCCTGATGTAACTAACCTTGATCATGCCGCTACCAACATCACATGGAATTATCACATTCTGTGGAATATCTTCTCCGTGTGGATTAATATCTCTCCGCGCCAACATGTGTAGCATTTTTCAAAGAACTATTGGATAACTCGCGGCGGGACTTACACGACATGTTCGTGAAGACATACGGGCTGCTCTACCAGCAGAACTCCCACGTGTTCACAGACTTGTTCGACGACCTCAGAAACTATTACAAGGGTTCCAACGTGGACCTGATGCGGGCGCTAGATAAGTTCTTCGAGACACTCATGCAGAAGATGTTCCAGCTGCTGAACTCGCAGTACGTGTTCGACGAGGCGTACCTGCAGTGCATCACCGAGCACATGGAGGAGCTGCAGCCGTTTGACACAGTGCCTCAGAAGCTATCCGTGCAGGTGAAGAGAGCGTTCGTCGCGGCGAGGACGTTTGCCCAGGCCCTGGCTGTGGGTCGTGATGTGATCCTAGCCGCCTCCAAGGTAAGACTTACAATGGAATTAATAGGTACTTCTGAGTATTAAAGGGACATGTCTGCCACTTAGAAAGTCCCCTTATAAAGTGAGAGACACATCCCTTTTATAGTTTAGTTTTCGTATTAATACTCTGGTATTAAAGGGACGTGTCTGTCACTTATAAAGTGGGAGACACGTCGCATTAATACGAACCCTTCAAGTTTTCGTATTTAAATTTCCACCTTATTTAAGTTGTGTGTCCCTATCGCGACCCACTACTTAAAGTGAGTGAAAATTACTACAAATTTGTTTAATTTAGATTACCCAATTTAGCAAATCTTCATGTTTGAACACCCATTTCATGAACAATAACTGATTTATAACCATGACAACCTTATAATGAAAACCGTGTAGTATTAATCGTGTTAAGCGGTGAAAGGGATTAACACATCGGTTTGATTGATGCAAAGTCACATACATGTAATTAACACTTAGACCACTGATGTCGATTACAGTAGACATTCTGTCTTTTTACAAGCACCTGTATAACCAACCGGTTAAAAGTAAAATATGCTTTTATTCTTAAAACAATAATATAATGTATATATAGGACTTAAATTACACAAATCACATAAATTTTCAGTCACTTGAAGTTGTGTATCGCGGTAGCGAGACACGACTTCACGTGATTGAAAATTTAAATTGAATAGCCCAGCGCTCTAGGTTTTCACTACCATACATGACGGAAATTTCCGTCGGATTTACTATGGTTACACCAGGATCCGTGGATCTTGGCATGCTTTCGGCCTGGAAGTGAAGTGATTATGACTTTGAGGCTGTATATTCCCTAACTTACTGGGTGGTCATAACATTGTTGACTAGCCTGTCAGACAGAGACATGGTGCATCAATTTAAGCCGATCTGATTTCCTTGGAACTCGAGCTGGCCTCACAGAATCTGATCCTCCAGACAGTGTGTGAATTAGCTGCGTGGCTGGCCGGGTGTCAGGAGGAGGCCTAATTATTGTCCCTTGTGACATCCCTGGAAGTCCAGGGATTGACACCGATGGAATAAGGACGTTTTCATCCACACCCAAGTGGTGAGGCACTCTCAACACAAAAGGTTCCTGGTGGTTCTTCACCATGACGTATATCTGCTATGTATATGAGGAACCTTTCTATATGGAAAAGAACCTTCACTCTGAACCTTTTGTGTTAGGAGTGAATGACGAATGAGAAACAACCCTAATATAAATTTGAGTAGACGAGAATTGAGCGGAATGAGCGATGTAGAACATAAAGCCGTTATTTTAGAATCCTGAAAAGAGATGTCGTATCTTGTATATGAGAGGGTGTATCTGCCACTTTATAAAGTGGCCGAAACACCTTTTCACTTCCAATGAGACTGCGTGTGACTGGCATCAATCAGATGGTTATAGATTACAGGCTTGACTAACGTGATAAAAGTATACTTTACAGGCGCTTTATTGGTATTTTCCTTGGTCTTTCCGTGCATTGGCTGAAACCTGGCGCGTCACCTCAACGTTCTGTTCAACCTCTCTGGAGACTAGTCAGAGCCTCTCATTAGCTACCCCAGAAAACACGAGGCATTGATTCCATGTTGGGCTGAGGTTGAGTCATCGTCTACGATGCTGCCTCACCCTCAGGCCAACATTGGGCCGCCAACGCCTCGTGTTCTCTAGGACAGTCCCATCTGTAATGTTTTATTGGCCAGGTCACGGATCTCCTGGGGCATTCTTTCGGGATCCACTGGGATCTGCCGGGATGCCCGATCAGGGACACATCGTGTCCGGTCGCTTCCTGGCTCAGCTCAGCTTCGTGTTTGGTCGGTTCCAAAGAATTCCACAGGGATCTCGCCAAGAAGCCAACAATTGAAGACAGTCTCACAGCGCTGAGCTGTACGTCAACGCCAATCATGAATTATTACTTTTTTTACACCCCCCCCCCCCCTTACACATGTCCCCTTATCATGCTTATTCGGACCAAATTTTAATAATATTCCTCACTTAAACATATTTAAGGGGTGTTTCGCTGACGCCATCCACAACTTGAAATGCGTGAAAATTATTAGATAATCTCTCACATTGAGAACTTATTTTTGTTGGGTATCCACCTGGACGCAACAGGGTATAGTATACTCCTTACCATGTTTACTATTACACTGTCCCATCGTTGAATTGTTAAACAATCTGACAAATTTAAAAGGTACGTATATATTACCATGTATACGTTTGACATCGCATCACGTAGTGTACTCCTGGAATTTTGTAGAAATCCTCTCGAAACCATAAATATAAACATGATAAATATAAATATAAACAAATCTATTAATGACCTTAAACATGATAAACATGATAAATATTATTTATATATCAGCATAATCATAAATATGACCAAACAATGTCTTTGACGAAAAACAGCACACTGAATGATGTTTCTCACCTCTCACATAAAAACGACAGCTCCCAGCAAATAGGAGACGTTTATCCAATGTTGAGTTAATATTGGGCCACCGTCTACGACGCTGGCCCAATATCAACCCAACATTGGATAAACGGCTCGTGTTTGCTGGGAGTACACTGATGCCGTGATTTTTAACTCACGGGATAATCATGATAATTAGGCTTGTACCTCGGGTTGACAGAGGTGCATCTCAGATGCCGCATCCACTCTTTGATCTGCGATAAGGACTGCGCACTTTGATCCCCGGCATTCTCCACCGTAGGTGCGTCATGCAGTAACGTCCGTTGTGCCGCGCAAAGCCAAAAGGCTGTAACTGCTTACTTTTCAAGTAAGCAGTTACCGCTTTTTGGCTTTGCAGATCTATCGCGTTTCTGGACATATGTGACTGTTTATCTTTGGTAGACAGACACCAAAGTCTCCTGCAGATCCGCTTGCGAGCTCTATTCTCAGACTGTTGTGAGAAAAACGCACTATGCCCTGATGGCATCATCTTGTGAACATGGTAAACCATGTAAACTGAACGCGAGCCATTTTTGAGTTTTGCCTCTTCAAATATAAGACCGTATTTTGGTATATTTAACTAATATGTTTGACATGTTTGATATACATAATATATGGCTATTCCATATAATTGTGATAACACGGATATGGAAATATAATCACGGCAGGTCTTCCTTTTTATTCCATAATTATCTTATTCCACCTTCTGCCTTCCACAATGATGTGTTGACGTGTTTAATAACCTCATTTACAGCGACGTTAATCACTTGGGAACTAGACTGGGAACTAGATAACTACTAATTTCTTAAAAAAGTGTCATTGCTAGATAACATCTAACAGTCATGTCTAAGTATAGAGTAATCCACTGAATATTGTATGCGCAGACGGTATTCCCATAGATTACCCATTAATACCACATTGAAATGCTGTAATAAATATTTCGCAGAAAGAAAAGCGGTTGTTCATGTTCTGATGTTATTTGAAAAAATACTTAAATTAAACTGTTGAAAAGTTAAGAATGTGTTTTGCATGGCGAATATCCATGGGATTCACACACTTATTGCGAATAGTGAGACTCAATGCTCCCTGATGACCAGTGGCCATCACTACGCGATGGCATCCTCGATAAACTGGATCGTTTGATGGATCAGGATCCGGAAGGAGGATCGTGTAATGGGATGACGGATGTGAAATCTGGCTTCACGCAGGAATCCCCGGGCGAGACATTGGCTGCGTGCCGGGCCAACGTCTCCGACGTTGTCCCGGCACGCAGCCAATGTCTCCTCAGGTGGGATAGATAAGATCAGCAGGTATTATTTCTATTGAGCGACAGTCCGGATCCAATGTGTAGGTCTCTATCATTGTATCTCAGGTGACCAACTCCGATCCGGAGACGTATTGTCTCACCTTTGACCTATTTGGAGTCCTCTCTCTGATAGGCTGCTTAATGATTAAGTAGGTCAAGATATTATGCAAATAAACCTTCTTGTTTCCGATTACCCAACCAAATTGTTTTATTCAACTTTTTTGTTTGAGAATTCCCCTCCCCAATTTGTTTATTGGGGTGTATTTTTGGTGTGAAATATTTTTTAGGGATTTTTTTTTTCAACATTTTTTTATTCCCGTGGTGATATTTGGCATTTCTTTTAGTGTTTAGAAGTGAAATTGCATAACAAAAGTTCTAAGTTATTTTGGAGGGCCATGTAACCGGACCACTCCTCAATATAGCAAACAAAAAAATTAAAAATCACGTATACGCTGTTTGTGAAGGCGATGTAATCGGAAACAGTGTGAGTGTAAAAAATAGTACGTGATTAACTTCGCTGTTGTTGAGACATTTTCTGACAAGCTAAATGTTTTTTTGGAAATGATTGAGACTAGGGCGACAGAATCACAGCAGATTTCAATCTGAAATATTTTCATGATTTTTATGATTTTCAAACATACAGCATTTACATGTCGACTGTTAGCGAGTTGGTAACTGAGATCTGCAGGGTAGAATGCCTTCGAATTTTTCGTTAGGAACAGCTCTGCCGTGCAAAGGCAGTGACTGCTTGCTTTTTAGATGCGCAATTACTGCCTTCAGCTTTTGCAGACCAATGTGAGGGCATGGACAATCGGGATCAGAATGTTACAATCTATCATTACCCAGACGAGCGCTGACCACGCTGAAAGAGGCGATGATTTATATCTGGCGAATAAAGTGGGCTTTTTGCAATCCCCGAGATATAAATCGTGAGGCCTGTCCGTTTCCATGGTTTCATTCCGCAAAAAATATAAGCCATTGACCCTTCTGACCGCGGCGTTTTGAATCTGACAAGCTCAAGTCACTTTGTCAGATTCAAAATACTGCGGTCACAAGGGTCAGTGGCTTAGATTTTTTCTGGGAAAGACCAACATGATAAATAAATCTATACTGCTTGTCACCGTCAAAACAGAACAATTGAAGTGGTCCTTTTTGAATTTGAAGCATGACAGTGACAAGTAGTATGTTTTTTCGTGTTGATGTATCCTAAAAACTACCAATATTTCCAACAGAATAAAACTATGCATGATTATTACTGTCATCTGCACAACTGCCAGATGTTAAACATGTTACACATAAGATTCAAATGTTTCACAAAAACCCATTTGTTCTGGAGATACTTTCCACCGTTGTTACGCATGTTATGAATGTTGCATCGAACAACATCAAGCAATAGGATTAAAATATATATAGACACTGTAACCATGGTAACCGTTGATTACGATGTAAACATTTTAAATGGTAATCAGATCTATAGCCGCTTCAGCCTTGATATTAGGTCTTTCAAACAAGATAATTTTTAGGAGGAGAAATCATCATTCAGCCTTTTGATTAGCATATTTTGACTCGAATTGTGCATATGTTAGTATTTTGTACACACTCGAAGGCCGCAAGCCACAACTCCGTGAGTGTAAATAACTAACTAATTCAATGTAGCGCTTTAACCCATTAACCGCCAAATTATTCAATCTGAATTTTCACCCACTTGAAGTTGTGTCTCGCTGACGCGATCCACAACTTCAAGTGAGTGAAAATTATTCTGATTTGACAAAATGGAGGTCAACTGTTTTTAAACATTGCTGATTGATGTCACATTGTATCTTTAACATGTTTAAAAGGTGGTACTTAATGTGCTAATAAAAAATGAAAACCCGAAGATATGCGGCACCGGCGGTCAAAGGGTTAAGCGTTGGTGGAAATTTATCCCGTGATAGAACCTCGGCGACCCAGACATTGATTTGAGTGTTTTGTATCTCTGTGAGGGATTGATAACGTGGCCTGCTGTCAATCAGGACAATGTAGCCGTGCTTCAGCCAGATAACACTATTTATTCTTTCTCGTATGTTGTTGATAAACAGTCGGATAAGAAGGCAATCGGATGACCCGCCCAAGATTTGACAATCACTCTGACCTGTCGCTCAGGTTGCGACCGCATCTCCTTAAATCGCAGTGGCTTAGCCTGGCTAGTCTGCTCTGCAATCATAAAAGCGGTAACTGCTTACTTGAAAAGTAAGTAGATGTAGTTACTGCCTTTTGGCTTTTTACAGTATTTAGTGTCTATATACTTTGTCATCGTTTATATCATGTATATGGCACAATCCAATTGATTGATAAAACAGAATTGGTCATTTTGCTAACTTGTGACCGGTTTATAATTAAAAAAAATGAAAGAAGCGACTGTATGGTATTTCATCATGCGTGACTCATGAAACTTCTTTTTGTATTTATAATTATTGTGAGCCATTGTCGTGATTGTGGCAAACAATCTAATGCGTTTGTATAACACTCCTCGATTTTATTACACCGGATGCCATTCATAACACTTGTGTAGGATTTAGGACTGGATCCGTGGACACATTGTCTTGATGATAATAACGCCGTCAATTTATTGGCTGTCCGATCTACTCACGAGTTGTGTAAACTTTGTCTCCAGCTCTGGAATTTGAGTGGGTACAGCTGACAATGAGTCAGTAAAACGCTGGTTTAACGTTGGGCAGACGTCTGCGACGTTGGGCAGACGTCTGCGACGTCTGCCCAACGTTAAACTAGCGTTTTGCCAACGTCTCGCCATGATCTTGTTACGTGGCATCAGAGTGGCGCCAGCAATTGGTTGGAACGTGATAAAAATGCAGTTATACCGTGCGAAAACCTGGCTGTTGTCCTACAGCTTGTATCACCTGCTCAACTCTGTCGTCACGCCAACTCTCTCAAACACAGGTTATCATGGTTTCAGACAACCACGACCGATATATTTTATGCGGAAGAATGTTGTCAATCATCTGACTGCTAACGAGAAAAAAGTCGCTGAAATATAGGCCTATATCATTATGTTCATTGTGTCACTGTGCGTCTAAATCCTGTTTAATTATCATGATTATGTGCTGTGAACAGGTGAATCGGAATAATTTGACACTGAAAATCAAAACGATTTGGAAATTACGAATAATTGTTAATTCGTCAAATAATCTTATTTAAACATGTTAAATAGTGATATATAATTTTTGTTTCAAATTTGTTCACACCCGATAGCAAAATTGCATGTACAACATAGCATTCGTAAATTTACTATAATACTTGAACATGTGAACACAATAAGTGTTCAACAATCATAGGAATCCTAAGTGACTGTGACTGAGCCTACACATTATGTGGTCTGCGCTTCCGTGCAAAGCCAAAAGGCAGTAGCTGCTTTCTTAAAAAGTAAGCAGTTACTGCCTTTTGGCCTTGCACGAAACTCCGGACAAGTACTGCCCGTCTCTTGAGACGTCCTTGAAGATAAGACAGGCGAGAATGACGTCACCTTATGGCCACAGCTAAACATATCCCGGTATGCACTCGAGACGTTACATCAGTGTTGGTTTAACGTTGGGCCAGCGTCTACGACGCTGACCCAACGTTAAACCAGCACTGATTCAACGTCTCGTGTCTACACGGATACTTGCGTCTTATCGGACTCTCACGATGATAACGAGTACTGGTACTCTTGGTAGTAAAGACCAAGGAGGTTATATTATACAAGCTCCTTGGTAAAGACCCTGTTCCCGACAACTCAGACGTTCCCCCAATGATGGGCTAATGATGGATCAGCGTCAAAGACACTGGTCCAACTTTTAAGCCACTATCGGCGCGTAGTTTGGTCTGTAGGTGTGCCATATGCACTGGGAATTATTATATATGTAATGTAGGTCTATACTCTATCAATCATGTGCATCTATAGATGTTCATTCTGAAATTTTCGCTGCAGTTAATTTTGTAGAAATATACATATTTTTAAATTAAAATCATATTATGATTTGAAACCATTCTTCTGCTTCATTAAATCATTACTAATTACACAATAGTATTACTCGATGATAATATAGATACATAATAAGCTATTGACATGATAAAATTAATATCATACAAGCACAAAATTATATCACCAACGTTTATATTCTCATTCTTACTTAGTATTATCATGATTATTACAATTAAATAATCACAGAAATGGTTCCTTTTGTTTTATATCTTATTGGTGTCACAATGAAACACACGTGATTTTCATTGACCATGTTGACGTAAAGCCAACGTAAAACAATGGTGAACTGATGACGACAGAAGAAAAATGGTCACAAATGACGCTGCCGTGACGTGAACCGAATTCCTCCTCGGGGAATTCCCCAATTATCGATCCCTCCCGGGAATTAATTCCCCTCGACCTGGAGACGGATCAGACTGCCAGGGATAGCTGGGGGACAGGGATGCCTAGGGGGACAGGGATAGGGAGTCTGGCTCAGCTACCCCCGACGTCACCCCCACCCCGGGACTGACGTCCCTGGGGTGGGGGGTGACGGCGGGGGTGGCGAGGCTAAAACAACCCCAGCCCCGACATGTGACACCCATTGGCTCTGGTTCTACGTCTTCATTAACCTTTGCAGACCCAGAGGTTCAACTTGTGAAGCATTTATGAACTTTAATCAAACTGAATTGATGGATGGGGCTCAAATATGATTGATTGTGGATACAGGTGTAATATTTTGTTTTCGGGGAGTAGTTGTGAATATGCATGTGAAATTTCCGATAGGTTTCTTTATCATGATTATACGTTGTTACCAATCATAATCGCTAATGGCACTGTGACATGTTAATAATTGAGCAGGGCACAACCTAGCTCGATCACCTCGTATAAAAATATATAGTATATATTTATATATTATATAGCTTGTACGACACGTGGGTATAAAGTTAATTTGATGTGAAATAAATATTGGGGAATTATTTTAATTACAATTAATAAAGTGTTTCTCAAGTATTATTGTATTGGAAATGGAATTGGGTTGAATTTTATTTTCACAATGCAATTATCACGAAGAAATGAATAATTATGTAATTGGATTAGGCTTGATCATCTTATTAAAATAAACTTAACTTGGCATTTGAGGCAGGTGAAATCACATTTTTCAGGCACAATATGAGCTCGAGCATCCAACATATATAAGAGCTGTGATGCTCAGAGCTTGGGCATGAGAGGGTCCGTGACAGACTGCTGTCATGTCACCGAGCAATCCCCCCCCCCCCCTCTGGATCCCAGCAGCATCCATGAGCAGCATCCAGACACGGGCCTGATGCCTCCACGTTCTCGGTTGCCATGGTAACTCGATTTCTAGACAAAGACCTGGCGCAGACACAGGCGTGGTTAATATTGAATACCGTAAAGTGTGGTCTTATTAATCCTTGTAATTTTTCTCCGGCTTTTAATTTACAGCAATGTGATATGTGATATTTATGATTTTAATGAATACAAGATGATTTGTTTTATTGCTCTATAGATTACATGTATATATGAGTTCGCGAGTTAGAATTTATACATAATGTCTCAGCGCACTAAATTGTATAATTTGCGAAATATTCCCTATTCACATGCAGTTTTTGAGAGACAACGCAGACTAGGGCATCAGTGATCAACTGACATGATAGATGACACTCAGAGACTGTGCCAGATGAATGTGGGGGAAATTGGCTGACATGGAACCATTGCTGCCAGTCTGAATTATACTCAATAAATGTCAACTTCGTTCTTTTAGATATTCAAACACAACTCAACCTAATTTAATTTCAATGGTTGCTTGACATTACATCTATGTCGTGTAAAGTCAAAAAGCAGTGATCGCTTTACTTTTCAAGTAAGCAGTCATTGCATTTTGGCTTTGCATATCAGATCTGTCTTGATTGCTTGATGATAATGTCGGTAAGCAACCATGCCGTTATTGGAATCCAGCTCTGGTAAACAAGACAACTTGGCTTTTCACATCACTCCTGATTAACATGATTAACGGTTAGATATTTTCTCGAAAGACGATTTGTCTTTCCATATTATTATCAAATGGGTATCATGTTATTCTATTTGCTTCCCCTGTTGCTATGGTTAACCAGGCAACAAACAGCTGGTCGTTTTTATAACACGTAGAGGAGATTGATATGAAAAGAATAATTCCTGAAGAAACTAAAAATGAAATCGGTAAATCTGGTAAGTAAATGTATACATATTCGACTACTTTTTCCCCCTTTTTTTCCGAGCAATTTCAACACGTGCGAAATTATACACATCCGAGCGGCGATGCAGTATTTCATCCTTCAATTGTCCACTTTGCCGTGATTTACAGCGTAAAGACGAAACACGACACCTGGCGTGAGCGGCAGACACAATACGACGTCTAGCGAGAAGTCACTATAACTGTCACCTGATGTAACTGATACGTGGGTAACGGAGAGGAACCCCAGTAAACACAAATCATTTGTATAACATTTGTACAATGTTGGGCTAACGTCGAAGACGTTGGGCCGACGTTGTACAAATGTTATACAAATGATTTGTGTTTGCTGGGACGAAGGGAGATGAGCTTTGAATGAACAACCTCGTACTTCGGGTTGTCTTCGGTAGTAGATTAAGCATTGACTAGATTGCACAGGTAAACTGCAGTAACTGCTTACTTTTCAAGTAAGCAGTTACAGCTGTTTGCATTTGTACTATCATGGCTATAGTATACTAAACACTGGATGGGTGTCAGGGGTGTCAGCACGGTTGCTGAAATGACTCCACCAAACATGTGAAATGGTTTGTTTGCGTCCAAAAAGCAGTGTTGAACAAAGAGAGAGAACTTGCTTGATGAATATTTCGAAAATTTGACGATCGTCATCGATGATTGTGATATTAATTTCGTTGCTTGCTTTAAAAATTCAAATCGCGTAATTTTTCTGACAATCAACATATCAACAATGAAAATAATCAAGATACTAAATATCTACTCGTAACGTTTTCGATATAATTTTGGTAAAGAAGGAAGCTGGTGGGTGATGGACTGTATGTGCCAGTAAACCATGTAAATAGTATAGTGATAGTGGGAGGTATAGCTGATGCTCGTTTATGTGTATAAACCATAGAGACCAACGTTTTTCTTTATCATAAATTCCTTAGTTAGCTCTGTAAGATTTATTTGAATACCTTTGTTATGCGTCTACGACCATTATAAATATGTTTACTCTTACAATGCAGATATCGACTTTTGACGTCAGAATGTAGATCTCAGCAAGGGTAATTGCAATTTACCTAAACTTTAGGTACAATGTTTCGATTCCCTTTTTGCAATGAGCAATCTACGTGATCTCGAGATTGTACGGATTCATGCATCGCTGATGCAACATAATGTCATGAAATGTGGACGTCCCAATGCCACTGAATCCAGACAAGTGACGGCATCCGGAAAGGACTGAAAAATAGGACAAGGGGGGAGGGGTTCTGCGGCTGGGCTGTCGCCACCAGCCCGACTATTACCCTATAAGGATATAAGCTGTCAGTCCCAATAACCCTAATGCGTCAACGTGATGGCTTAATGACCGGCCCAGCAGACACTGTGCTTCCAAACCCAGATCGAAACAGAAAATTTACCCGACGCTGGCTCAATACCGTCCGGGGGGTCCCGGTGAAGACAATCGTTGAACCGATGTTGGCTTAGTGTTGGACCAGCTGGTCCAACACTAAGCCAACATCGGTTCAGCGTCTGTTTGGATCGGCCACACTTGTCTTTTGCTGGGGATTCTCCACAGCTTTTTCTCAGTCTGCTCATGCTGCTTAATATGATCTCCCAGTAGCAAAATGTTCAAAATTCTGCCCCTTTAACCACTAGAACACGATGACGACCACGACGATATCTGTACCCAGTCTTTAAAAGTGAAACATCCCAAATCTGACGGACAGATATTTTTCGTAACCCTAATTTTGAAATGCCAGTGACGTTTTAGCTTCTTTGAAGTTGTGGATTGCGGTAGCGCTAAAAATTAAATTGTACTAGTAGTTTTAAAATAATGAAACATCTCTCACATTTGCGGGACAGATATTTCACGTAACACAAATTTTGATCAAGTGACTAAAAATTAAATTGTATCCCTCGGAGCTCTATAGGGGTTAAATTAAAGTTTTCTTTTTCGTGAATATTCGTGATTTTCCGGATATTGTCTTTTGTAATCATAACTTTTTAAACAGCTAAAAGTCAGTGAATTGGTGCTAAAACATGTTTTTAAATATGTGAATAAACTTCGAAAAGGGGTAATGGTCGAATGTGAAAGTTTTCTTCTGGTATTCAGGTATTGCTTCAATCTGCAGCATCAGCAGTTTAATTTGGTGCCTGGATCACCTGGTGGGATTAATTGGGACGCCCTTCACACAGGTGTGTCTGGGCGGATAAGGTCTGGATCTATATTATTATCACAACATCCCTCCCGGAAAATTAAATTTTATCATCCCACATTTTATATCCATAATGGATACGATAACCAGCTGGTATTGTTTTTTTTTGTCTGGGGCATGTTGTATAATACATCTCAGAGAAAAAATTGTTCAGTATCGCATAGCAAAATGCTACGCAATTCTGCCCATTTGCTTAACCCTTTCACCGCTGAATTATAACGTTATACAATGCCTGAGCGTTGAATTAATTATTTTTTAACTAAAAACAGTAATTGCTGTTGGCGACATCCGCGGTCTGCCAGGCGGTCAAATTGGTAATTGATTAGCAAAATATTTATGCATCAACATGATCAATGATAAGGATGTCCAGCTAATTACAGCTCGGAAGATAAAATTGCTAATCAATTATTTTCAAACAATTTCCCCCTTCATCATGTTCATCTAGCATATTGTATACATGTATACACGTGAAGTATACGGTGTCATTGTCGTTTTTACTTCGAATACATCCATCTTGACATGTCCTGTACAAGAGAAACAGATGCGCACCTGTTCAACTGACTCATGCCCTCCTTAGCTGTTTTGTGACAGTAAATCAAGGCGATCCTCGACAGAAAATACATCAACATGATCAACTGCACACAAAAAAGCTCGGTGCTGTCACATAAGTACCAGACCGATTTGAATGGGTGTCATTGTGATATGCATTGCTTACATTGGTGTCACTTGGACCCGGCCCTGCCGACGCAGTCTATCAAATTGCTCTGCAACTGTCGCATTCTTCGTTTCGGTTAGTTGAGCTGCAGCGTCGGGATTTCGTCACCTCTGCTGTCAGCACTGATATATTATAGCGGCATGGGAGGATGGCTGCCCAGCAAGGTTGGTTCAATGCTGGACCAGCGTCGTCGACGGTGGGCCAATATTGAACCAACCTTGGGTGAAGTCTCGTGTTTGCTGGCTGGCCAGTTCGCTCAGCTGTTAGCTTTCCGAATCATGGTGGTCGTCATTTTTATTCCTCGTGAAAATATACATATATACATTACCATGAGTAGACTGATCGCCAAGGTGTGACAGGCAATGCAGTTTTTTAAGTTCGTTTATGATCACTCGCATTTCCAGAGAGATAGCAGGATTCCCAACATCTATCAGGACGACACCTGTTCAACAGCTCAGATGGAGCTCCTCCTTTATGATTCTTCAACAGTATGCTGACTCATCCACGAAAAAGCTGCCTGATTTCTGTGGGTGATGGCGAACTGAAGACGTAGAGACCTAAACATTTCAATGACATGCACAGTGCCTTTTTATCAAAGGATGACAGTATATTGTTCTACTGCGTTTTTGATTGCATCACCAGCGTTAGCGGAGTGGTTGTCTTTTTCTTAGATTTGGAAAATAACTGTTACTTGAACGCCCAACACATTTGTGATTTTGCAAAAATATTTTCCATTTATAACTCCGGATAATATACATTTTCGTACGCAGAGTGAAAGGAAATACCTAAATTTCAATCAACGCCATACTTATTTGGCGGGAAAATATATGGATGATATAGCCTGATTTTGAAATGAAGCGTCATTGCAATAGTGGCCCAACGCCATAGACGTTGTCCCATCATTGGGCTGACTGTAAGTATCCGTCTGGATAAAAGTGGACATAGCCACCCACCGTAATCAGGCCCACTCAAGCCAGGCCAATTTGTCTGAAGGGCTCGTTGCCCATCTGGAATTTTCATTGGCTCTGCCATTGGGGTACACTCGATGGTCCTCGCAGAAAATACGTATCCCCACAAAAGCGGGAGACATTCACCCAATGTGTGTTCAATGATTCAATGTTTTATGTTGGCCCTGCGTCGCAGACGCTGGACCAACATTGGGTGAACGTCTCATCTTTTCTGTAATCATGCACCTCCCGGTCCTTGGTGATGTACACCAGAGAACGCACTGATTAAGTCTCTGAGAATCGTCACCTACTTGATTGGCGAATCATTTCAAGAGCACACTATATGCGCGGCACGGCGAGAATTTCAGGACAACATGTCGGCAGAAGTTTTCTGGACAATTTAGGTGGAAATGATCTAAATTCTGCGTCACACCGCACCTCACATGATTTGAACAAACTAGCATTACTTATACAGGGTAAAATTTGCTTGAAAATTATTGAATAGCCATTTTCTTTCACGACTTGTAATTTGAAATACATCCTAAATCATTGATGTATAGGCCTAAATATTTGCTAATCAATTACAAATTGGCAGAATTGCTTAGCATGTTGCTATGCGATACTGAATTTTTTTTCCAAGTTATATCAGTGTTTCAACTTTTTACAATTGGGGCGGCATCAGCCGTCGCTCTTTATTTACGATAGCAGAAGAGCTGGCCCCGGCAATTTAATACCAATTGACCTATGCCACTCAGATACTTGTGGTGCAGGTCAGTGCATGGCAATCAGTATCTTGTTCAGGGTGTGTGCCAAAAATCTGTCAATCCCAGATGTATTATCATGATTATACATTTCCGTTACCATTGTCCGTTCCCACCCTTCCATAGTATGTATTCACCCTTTTAATGCAGGCCTGTTTTACCCTTGCGGCGTATTCGCTAATTTTGCTTACATTTCATGCTTATATAACTTTTTATTGCTGCTTTCGATTATGCAGCTTCTCTCTTTCAGTATCCGCCGTTCTGGCATGTCCATCGTTACCTGCTTAATAATAATTTTAATTATTTCGTATAATATGTATGACATTTTAGCATGTCATTCTTTATATCTTTCAAACTGGTTTCCACCTCAAATTTTCTTTAATTCGAGTTGACCTCCAGATTGTAAAACTTGAGACCGAACTTTCAAACTCGATACTTGAAGTCAAGGACTCCAACATTGAACAAAATGCAGGGTTAACGTTGCACGCGTGGACCATTATACTGTTCTGCAGAGCCAAAGGGCAGTATCTGCTTACTTGTAAAGTAAGCAGATACTGCCTTTTGGCTATGCACGGCAGTATAGTTTCTTAGTTCTGCAATTTGTAAAAATCCGAGGCGACGCCTCTGGCTGTACCAGTTTTGCCTTGTTAGCTGATTGCTGACAATTGAATGCCCTACTTCGCAGGCAGAAGTAATAAGGGAGATGGTGAAGTGTGAAGACACGGGAATTGATTTGGCTTGCTCACCATTAACGTCATGAGACGGAGTCAAGTGGATAAGTGGATACATGACCAAAATTAGCAATGCAATTCTGCAGCACTATACTGCCTCGCCAAGACAAATAGCAGTAGCTGCTTACTGTGAATGTAAGCAGCTACTGCTGTTTGCCTTTCACTACATGTATCCCAGCAAACACAAGACGTGTCTTGTGTTTGCTGGAATACTGGATTGCCAACCCCCTGTGGGATCTATGCTGGCTCAACGTCAAGCTAAGGTGTGGTACGATGGCACTGTCATCAACAGAATTGAGGCCGTTCGTTCTGGAAAGCTGCGGCAATGATGTGCAGTGTTCTTGGGAGACGCCCAGGCAAAGACTAGACCTTGGTTGAACGTGGCCTCATCGCCGGCCCAACGTACGCGACGTTCGCCATGCACTTGGCCAGCATCCCCTCTTGATGCCCCTATTTTCAGGGTCCCACGAGGATCCCTGTATTGGGTAAGCGGCGAGCAATTGATCCTACCCAAGATAAATAGAAAGCGGGACGGTTTGCAAATCATAGATTGCTCAGGACTGTCACAATTTGTTGTCCCTGTAGAGGGGTGATGCCGCCTGCGAGTGGCTGCATGCACTAGCTGCTCCGACAGCACGTTCGATAAACTTCGCTATAAAATCCGGGAGTTGTTCAATACAATAGTGCTAGTGCCGATAGTCTTCACTTTAACCGCAGGCATATACTCACAAAGCCAAAAGGCAGTGTCTGCTTATACTTATAAAGTAAGCAGATACTGTCTTTTGGCGTTGCACGGCAGTGTATATGTATGGACAGGGACTCACTTCCACAACTACACCTAAGTCGAGGTAGTGAGGCATCCCCTTTTTGATGATCTTAAATTCATCTGCAACGCTGACCCAACATTAAGCCGGCATTGGCTAACCGTTTCGTGGATGCTGGTTTTAGGTTTACCTTATCTTGTCTTTACAAAACTGCCTTCGGTTTTGTTGTACACCAGCTTGACGTTGAAGAATCCATGTAACATCAGACGGTTGGTCTGGAATGAGGTGTTGTGACACTCACAGTCATGTCTCGGCCTGCAAGTATCGTTGTTCCAACGCTGGGTCACGACTGGGTCAACGTCTGAGACGTTGCCACATCCTTGAATCAGCGATTGGACAACGTTTAGAGTTGTGACCACAGATTGACGAGTTTTGTAAAGGGATAGTTTTACTTGAGGTTGTTTCCCGCGCCCAAGTGACATCACTTGTCCAACACACTGCTGAATGGAGGTGCAAATTTCAAAGGAAAAACACTTTCCATTACCATATGGAAACCGAACCCCTGGTACTTCTTGCTGGAAATGCCACCAGTTTAGGATGCTTTTCGACAACAAGGAGTTATTTGTGGCTTTCAATACATAGTGTCATACTATTCAATATTGACATTAAACGCATTGCCTCAAACATGTCAAATAACTCAAATGAACTTTTTTATTTTTTTCGAAAATAATGCTTCTTCTTATACTGAAATATGATCATGCATTAGTTTGAACTTTATTTGGCTCGAAAACGTGGTAAAGCAGTGAAATAATCAATACTATTTCAACACCTATCCGTCTTGGTGATGCTTCACTGATGAAGCTTATTTACTTTTCCAAGGTTGCTTGTCTCTGTAGCCTTAGAAGCAGAAGACGTTTCTTTGACGTTGAGTGGATTTTACAAGAAAATACCGGACTTTGAGCCAACGTTTGTATTATGACGGCCCAGCGTCGCAGACGCTGGGCCGTCATAAATCCAACGTTAGCTCAACGTTTACTGTGCTTTGTCTGCACTTCGTGTTGGGAAGGTGTAAGGTCACGACTGGTGACACCTCCACGTCAACACAGGTGATAAGACCTGTCACTAAGCCTGGAGGTGGGGAACGGGATATTGGAACGTTCCTCGCCTGAGGAGCCACTTGGGAATGCACCACATTTTGTTTTTCTCACCAATTACAATGACCTCCAGTCTATGTTAGGTTTTTGTTGTTGACAATTTAATGGATATTAGTTCAAGTCGTAGGGATAAGAAACATTTTTCTATAAAATCATCATAATGTAGGCCTATTGTTGGCTTGTTATCATGGTTATCCGAGATGGATGCAGAACCACCTGGAGGTATCTTTGTCACGAACTAGTAATGGCAATGAATCAGTACGTGGTAGGGCTACCCAATTGGAAGACTCGCTACTTCGGAAAGAGCAAGCGACATTTTCATCACCATTCTTTGACTGAAGGTTAAGATATTTGGGGTATGGGAGTGATGAAAACTGCCGCTAGGGAAGAGTCTTGGTGTCTTGTAGAGGGTGATTGATGACAAGGATGGCTATCCAGTATCTCAGCCATGTTCACCGTGTGCTGGTTCAATGTTGCCACACCGTCTGCTACGCTGGCCCAGCATTGAACCAGCATAGGATGGACATGGGACCGTGGCTTGTGTTCTGACTTGTAGACATCTCCTGATTGGAGAAAAACTAGAAATTTGTGACACACAGTCTGGCAGTTTTTGATAATTAGCCCGAAAACTGAACCTGGAAGTGACGGTTGAGAGGGTAAACACACGCGTCATGTCAAAACTACATAAAAGTATATTAGCTGAAACAGAAAATGATTGCTAACAGCTGTTTTTCAATGAGATGTGCCATCCTATTAGTCATTGGTCACTAATTGACAGCCCGGTTTAATCCACTGTTTAGCGACTACAGTAAATATGTTCTAAGTCAGAGTTTTTCCAGGTGTTTACTGAAAATAATGGTTAATCTTTCTTTCGTAAAATTTTTACGAACATGGGTGGAATATTAAACACGGTTTCCCCCTTTGTCGCACAATAATGAGTGGATGTTTGATCTTGAGCTGATTTGACCAGCACTAGGAATATATAGATGAGACAGGTTCTGATGATATAGTAGTGATTGTGTGATGAGCTTGTCATCTAAACATTATCACCTACTCTAGAGCGAAGCCAAAGTCTGTAACTTTTAAATATGCAATTTACATTATTACTGCCTTTTGGCGTAGCACTGCAGTACTGGGAAACATTTTTGTAGCAAGTCCATGCTCATTTCTCAGAAACGATTTTGTAAAAGTCCTGCCACATCCCTTCAAACTAGGCGTTGTTTATTAATTCAGAAAAATCACAAACGCCCCTCGCTGAGCAGTTGATTAATGCTCCCACCTGGTGTCATTTTGTGGAACTATAGAGCTGTCTGTCTGGCTCATTGAGAGCCAGAAAACAAGATAATATGGCCTAGTGTTGGCACAATACAGTGCCGACGTCACATAAGTTGATCCGTTATTGAGTCAACACTGAGCCAGAGACTCGTTATGGATATCCAATATGGCCGCATGCGGAGTCAAGGTCGCGCGTGACAGCCGCACTCCAATACAAACCCAAACAGCAGTAACTGCTTACTTTTCAAGTAAGCAGTTACTGCTGTTTGCCTTTTGCACGGCAGCGCACTAAATGAATATATTCTTGGTGACAGATGGGGTTGTCAGTCGCGTCCCATCGACCCTGTGTGTCACTTTGACTTTCCATATATGCTCCATATTTAACGTCCCGTCTGCCTATCATTAGTACCTCACCGTCCAGCATGTCCAGGAAGGGATAACATGGATAACGGTGGAAAATGCTGGCCACGCTAATTTAATGGACACGCTAATTTAATTAGTTATCGTTATCCATCATCGGGAATTTACTTTGATCTCTCTCTGTCAGGAACTCACGGAAGATAAATAATATTAATACGCAAATACATAGTTAGATATATTGAATCATCCAAAAAATACAAACAAAGCAATGCTTTTTGTTACTTCGTTGCTTTGCAGATTATACCCATATGAAAAGTTTACATTCTTGCACATTCAGCTGTATCAATACTATAGTACGGAACAGAATTATTCTACAAAATTTTACACATGCAGTTGGGAAACAATCTAAAAATGCCTATTAATTGCAATGCTGGTCCATTTTTCGTCTGTCGTTGTGCGGAGCTTATTTTACCAGAAAGACGAGGACACGCGAAACACCGACTGATCAACTTCAGGTTAATGGGTCTCGGTAGAAAGGGTACTGAGGTCTCGCATCAGGGGTGCATTTGTATGTCACATCACTGGGAACATTACCTGATTAGCCTATATATGCACAAAGGTGGTCTGAAATCCCATTCATTCATCACCTGATTACAGGAATAAAAGCTAATGAGAAGTGGCAATGACTACCCAGTAAACACGAGGCGTTGACCCAATGTTGTTTTAAAGTTGGCCCGCCGTCTTCGACGTCGGTCCAACATTAAAACAATATTGGGTCAACGCCTTTTGTTTGAAATAACTAGCGTGCAAATGTCACCATGGTCACTGTCACCGAGTGGCCAATGTACAGTCTAATACACTCCACATTATATTGATTGTTACCATGGCTACGCTTTAAATTTAGTAATGCTTTTTGGTTATGGGTGTTTATGAGTCGTAGTATGTCTAAGCTTTTTTGTGTATACTAAATAATGAAATGATTAGCATTGACCAAGATGTTATCTTTGCTATTATTTATTTCCACTTCAAATAAATGCAGAATCAGTTAATGCTTGCATCATCAAATTGGCAATTTCTTATGTTAAAAATTGTGCACCTACGTAATATCAACACATTGGAGCAGTACTAGGGTGCAAATTCTTGTTAATTTTACACATTTATAATTATAAAAAAAATTGTCGATTTTTTAAATTGATGGAAAGATAGACTTGTGGCGAGGAGGTAACATTTTATCATAGTATTTATTGTTGTAGGACCAGCACTCTTGATATAGCATCGCATATTCTTTATTATTGTCCTCTTACTTTATACATGAAATAATTATTATTTTTATATCGATTGCTAAGTGTGATATTTAAATTTGTGATAACTTTCAGAAACAAAGAATAATTTGATGAACTATGCAAATCTGCGGATAGGTCACTTGTTATTTTCATCGAAAGTAGGGCATGGTGTGATTTGAATAAACGATTAGTGTTTTTTCAACTGAAATGGGAACAATTTACCAAACCAACAAGACATCCTCAGCCACGCGTCACAAATATTCATAGCGCCGACCCAACGTTGTCTTAAAGTTGTGTCAACATCTACAATACAGGGACAACGTTCAGCCATCGCTTGGCTAATTTCTCTCATGACCTGTGGGGCGTCCCATAATCAATGATAATCACCACGAATGATTACGCAATGTCCACAGAATGTAAACACTGAAAAAATAGGTGATCTGAAAATGACTTCCCGCATATCCTGCGATTACGTCCATTATATTGTGTACGAATCCCATCATCTATTCTGGAGTGCCATCACTAACCCTTTGCCTGCTAATCACGACAATAGTCTTTTTAATTTTTTTTAGCCGATTAAATCACTGTTATTGGGAACAAATTGTGTGGTTAAATTTCAAGATTTGTAAATGTTTGATCTCAAATTACACAAATAAAATGATTAATTTTCAACCACTTGAGGTTGTGGGCCGCGATCCACAACCTCAAGTAGTTGAAAATTTAAATAAATTACCTTAGCATGATAAGAGTTAACCGTGCTAGCTCAAAATGAGATCATTGTGCATTGGAAATGGCAAAGGAGGTTTTTGTCAGTTGATTGTCATGTGTATTTATTGAGGATAAATTAACTATTTTTCTCCATGATAACCGACTTGAGCTTTGCCCTGAATCAAGTAGTGATCGTGAATTCAAATTTCTCACTAAAACTTCTCCAGTACTTACAATCAGGGCAGTGGAATCGGAGAAAAAATATTATTATTTTGCCTGGAGCTGCTCCTGGCATATGATAATTAGATAGTTGATAAAATCGATCATCATGGAATAAAAATGAGACTCTTTAGAAAACCCCCAGAAATATAATACAACCTATAAAGTATTACGATTACAGCATTACATGCAATACGAATAACCTTTTCACTGGCAGAAATGCAGCTTCAAGTATCTCACGTAATATTATACCTATATTCTGAAGGGTCTGTCCCAACCTTGGGTATCACATGACGCCACATATACTCAGAATTCGATCGGTTTACATCACAGACTTGAACTATTTCTTACAATAGGGCGGCTGACGACAGTGAAGGTCAAGTGCTCCTCTCTGGAGATTGACGTTTGTCTGCCAAAATAAAGGGTGTTCTAACACTTTTTTTTCGAGCATAATCATATCAGATTAACGAATATGTCGTGTACTGATGTCTGCAAAAAATCTATCAAACACGAGTCAATGTTGGTTTTATGCCGGGCCAGCGTCGTAGACGCTGGCCAAGCATAAAACCAACATTGGTTAACGTGACTCAGCTGCTCTTGTTAATGTACATCAAACTTGATTCTGTGTGATTTTCATCAATGAATTTGTACAAAATAGTTCAAACAATATTTGTATTTGTGAATTGAAGCACTACACATGCAGTACTTGTATTATAACCATGATAACGTGATACAAGGCTTCTTCGGAATCAGAACTGGTAGTGAAGGGTTTTTTTTCTAGGATAATCATTATTTGACGGCTAGGGGATAAAGTGTCGTGGTTTTAAGATATTATGATTTCAATGAATTTGTCAAAAAAAACGTAGTATATATTGGGTGAATAAAGAATATATTATGTGGAAGATGAACTTGGACAAACCACGAAAAACAAGTGAATGTATCCGTTGTTATCAATCTAGCTTACCCAATTTCCAGCTCCACATGACGAAAAATATTTCTATTTTTTATAAAATAGATGTCTGCCAAATTGAATTATTTGATTTACTGAGCATCCATAGCAAAATATTTTATCAATTTCAATGTCTTTTTTTCAAAACAGCCCATGAATGCACAATGATAAATGTAGACCTAAATAGTTTAGTTGTTAGTAGCGGCCATTTACAGACACCGTTTATTGATGTTTGATTTGTCTTGTGTTTCAGCTGGAGCCTTCAGACTCGTGCCAGCAGGCCGTTATGAAGATGGTGTACTGTCCTTACTGTAAGGGCCTGCCCCACCTGAAGCCCTGTAACAGATACTGTATGAACGTGATGAGAGGTTGCCTAGCCTTCCACGCCGACCTCAACGTGGAGTGGAACAACTACCTAGGTATGACGTACCCCCCTCCCCCCCCCTTGTCTCTTTATGATGTTTTATGCTGTTAACCCATGCCTGCTAATTACGGCAATATTGTCGTTTTTAATCTGGTTTTTTTAGTCGATTAAATCACTGTGCTTATGAAAAAAGTGACTGTTTAAATATCATGATTTGTAAATATTTGGTTTTAAATTAAACAAATATGAGTATTTTTCACTCACTTGATGTTGTGGATCGCGGTAGCGAGAGACAACCTCAATTGGTTGAAATAAAAAAAAATAACTTAGCAGGATAAGGGTTAATAGGGGTGTCAAATTATTTCAAGCTGCTGATTGCTTACGCTTTCAGCAGCCTTAAGGAATTTGTCAATCATTGTATCCAATCACATATATTTAAAATTGTGCTAAGGAAGGATAAAATAGTGTATCTGATTATCTTTGTTTTCGCAATCGCCGTGTTCACGTTGATGTGTTTCACACCCGCGTGTTACTGTGTCACCGTTGTATGTTTATATTTCAAATTTTCCTTTCCACCTATCGTGGCAATTTAAATGCGGTTTTTGTGGATAATAAATTATTCTGCATTAATATATTTTTGAAACTTTTAATGTAACCATGTCAATAGTGCGTTTGTATCCGATGTGATTGTCATTGCCTATTTTCTCCCAACATACAATTACACGTACGTTTCGTAATCAACAACTTCAATACAAAGTATACTTAATGCGCATACAGAAGACGGAATGTTTACTCTATCTGTAAAGTTAATACTCCAGGACCCATATTCTCGTACAAGTTACGATATAGCGTAGTGCAAACCCATGAGTATGATGAGCCGTAATCTGTAATTGAGCAGTGTAGATCATGTAAACAGAGTGGCTTGGTTGATTTGAACGACACCCAACTTTGAGAAGTTGATGAACCCAAGAAGCTGCTTGCGTCACTGCACGCAGAGTATTAAACCAGAGACAATATTTGGTTAGCGGTAGAAATCTCTACTCGGCACATCCCATTACAAAGTGGATCTCACGCGCGCTTGTATGTGTGAAGTGGGTGCTATTAGCAGAAAAAAAGAACCCCGAGCTTCTGAGATCCCGGGTGTGCCGGGCGGGGAGCCAAGGAAATGGGGAGGAAAACTAGCAGAAAATCTACACGTCCCCTTCCTGCCGCCGGAAACTTCAGACCCTTTTATCCTGGGATGGGGCGGTTGCCATGGAAACGGTTTCCCTGGCGACGCCGATGATTTCCCGGGGCGTTCGTAGCTGGCCGAGAAGGCAATTTCCTGGTGTTCGGGCGCGGCGGTGCCGCCTTGCGCGCCGCGTGCACTTTTAGCTCAGCGTGGCTCGCGGGAAACACGAGACGTTGATCCAATTCCGGTTTAATGTTGGCTCATCGTCTGCGACGCTGGTCCAACTTTACGCCGGCATCAGCTCAACTTCTCGTGTTTGCTGGCTCGCTCTCCCTCTACACCCCGACTTCTAGGCTCCGCTCACATGCGCCGTCAGGACAGAATTGGTTCAGTGATGGGACAACCCCCTCACTGATTTAATTTGGCCTCATGCCCTTATTCTGCATTAGGCCCCTATACCTTCTTAATCCTGGTGCGTCGAACCGTGGAATTCTCAATACCTAGAAATTCATTTGATTCACCACAATTAACATATTAAGAGTAAAATGTTTTGATACTTTTTATTGGCTAGTAATTGAAATATACTTAAAACTTTATATTTAAATGGACTTTAGTCCCATATGACCACATGCCATTGATTGTACCACAATAATGGCTTGTAGTCAGAGCGAGTAAAAGTCTGCCCTCCAGACACAGGATCTGAAATTAGAGCCCTGGCGATCTGAGACCAAGCACTCTCGGGTACGAAGGCTCACCTTAATATTGCATCTTTACGAATGAGCGGTGAAGAAACATTTTGTTTCCTTGAAACTTCGGCCAGAGTTGGGTTTGAATCCGCGATCTCCAACTTTCCAACCAGGCGGCTTTAACCACTGCACCAGAGCATCCGCCTCTTGTAAATCTCTATAGTGCCAGATAGATGTTTGAACCGCCTATGTGACTTGGAAGTCTCCAGTCACTTTCTCGTACTTGTAATTGGTGCGTTCGTACCGATACAAGGATCAGATAGTGACAAAGTCTATGGACAACCTTTCAGATAAGAGTTTGCTGGAGAGATTGGTTACACTTTATTGGATGTTCGGGACGTCCACAGGATCAGCAAATGTCTGCAGTCCTGAGCAGCTGTACTATAAACTGCTGATTGTGTCCCATAGGGATCTCTGTAGGATGTACATTATGCGATCCACCTGGGATCCACTGTCTCGTTACGGCTCTGTTTATTCTCATCCCGGATACTTAAGTTCGGTTTGTTTCGCGTTCAACGTTTAACCCTGTGAACCGTGTTGTAACACGCATTCGCTATGCGCTGACAATTATGCTTCCGACACATTTACCCATTGGTGGCTAAGAAAACATTACCTCCTCAATAAATATATAGGCATATACTCCTTACAGCGCGGGGAACGCCTTTAGACGTCAGAATCTGACGTCTGTAGACGTCAGATTCTGACGTCTAAAGTCGATCCCCGCGCTGTAAGTGTAGAGGTATTTCTAAAGGCCGTAGACCCATAACATAGGTAGGCCTATTCAAATAAGGATGAAAAAATTAACATTTATGATGATTCCAAATTGAAAAACCCTTTGTTCTCACGGTTTATACTAAAATATTTCAGGGCTTTAAGGGATATGTAAAGTTGTTCAGTAATATACCAATGGGAATCGACACACGGTGCACGCCTTGGTCATAAAATTCCACATTTCCCAATTCCCTAGTGGCTCTTCCATTGTCATCTAGTAGAAAATGCGGATGTACTAGTTAATTCTTGAATACCGTCTTGGGCTTTGCGATTAAGACAGTAGTCAATTTTCTTATTAGTCTTCCATTTACTGGGACAAGTGCTGAGCAGCTGCCCCAATGTCGGACAAAAACCAATGCTGAGTATGTGAATGATCCTCTTTGACCTTACAGAGTGATACGCGAATGGGCCTTTAATGATAAAAATAACTTTTTAGACACAGCAATAACAGGTTATGAGATGAAGAAGTCGGAAAATACACCACACGTTAAAATTCATCAAAGTTTTCCAGTCGTACAGTAACATTGACATCACACCGGTCATTTAAGAGGAGGCGCACCGCATTACACTATTCTGCTCATTTACAGTTAATCTCATCTCGCTGATAACCAATGAAAGACTGTCAACCAGTCGGTCGCTGTATGGGGACAGAAATCAGAAGTTTGAATTGTGCACATTATGTTGATGCACCAATGACGTTGACCCCCTTTGAATATATTTTGCTTTGTGGTTCAGGGCTCTCTTTTTGCTATTGCACATCGGCAAGCCTCTACAGTACTCTCTACAGTGACTCACTTTGAATGCTACAATCAAATTACCAATTACCAATTATTATTATATTATTATTTTTTTTTTGGGGGGGGGGGGTTTCTATAAATTCCACCGAACGACTCCACATATTTAGTACTTTAATTGTATTTGTTTCTCACCAGAGCCACACATTACAATGCCCAAGATGATATACATGCCATATATCCCCGACTGTGACGCTGGCCCAACATTGAACCAACATTGGGTGAACTTCTCGTGTTTCGCTGAAAATATATGAAGCAATTTCCCGTTGTCCAGGCGTGGTAGAGTGATCAATGTACTATTGGGATCGCCTTCTATTTTACATTATTTATTTCAATATGACATCCAAGACATTGCAGTGTAAATTTCGCTACGCACAACGCTACGTATACCTAAAGTCTAATACAATAATGTCAAAATCCTATATATAACGACAGTATATATATATATATATATATAATATAACGACAGTGTAACTTCAAACTGGCCATATTGTTATATTCTAGCAATACAACTTTATGCTATTACTTCATGTGTACTTACAACATAAATAAAAAGTGTATATAGTATCGTGACTGGCGATTGAGAAGTTAATCAACTGAACTTGTTCGATCAAAGATCAAATATCTTATTTTCTGGTATTGAGTGATGGCTTAATCACCCTTGCCTGTAAACTAATAAGCCGCTTTATCAAAGAGCGATTTGCCCATCACCCAAAAGTCCCCGAGATTACAGTCTGGCAGGAACAATTGACAATAACGACCATGGTTGACCTTTATTGCACTTTTGGTCACGACAACGAGTACATACTCTCAAGGAAATATTCAATAATGAACGCCCGTTGCTAACGTGCTTTCTTGACATTCGAGAGCTCTCAATGATTTCCTGTCTGTTTTTTTTAATGTAATTCGCTTCCGGATCTTGTTATGACATTTTATGGCTTATTGTAATGAAGAAGACAGGTAATTTTTCAGTTAGCTGAATTTATAATTATAATCTTTACGGCTTCCACATCGACTAAACAGATGCAGAAAAACGATTTCTATCTAGAAGCTGAAGCATCGATTATTTCACGATTTATATTATATTTTTACTCACGTGCACACTGCCGTGCATCATTGTTGTGTTTATGTCCGAAGACTGAGTTGTGCAAAAAATTCATCACCAGGTCTGACCTGTACGTAAACAGTGTCATACCAAACCAAATAGCAGTAACTGCTACTTTTGGCTTTGCAGAGCAGAACTAAAAGATTTCTGACGTCTTTCCCTTGGGATTGAAAGGTCGTATCTACCATGGGCAGATACGACCCCCTCAGTCTCAAAGGTAAGAAATGATCCCTTTTCGTGCTACCCCAGCAAACACGACACATTAACCAATGCTGGGTTAATGTTGGTCTAGCGTCTGCGACGCTGACCCAACATTAAACCAGCATTGGTTAAACGTGTCGTGTTTTCAGGGACAGAACTGTACAGGCCACGTAGAATCCAGTTGGTTTGTTGACTGTATGAAGGGCGTTCTTGGCTGCGGAGTAGACCTGTTGCAGATGTCCCATGCCTGTAGCCATTTGCCTAGGAACAGAAATATAACTGCCTCCAGTGCTCTGTGTTAACCCCCTAACTACTGGCCAGTAAACAACATGTCACATATGTTTGTAGATATGTTTGTGTAAGATCTAACATATTGTAATAATATTCCTTCTTGTTTTCATTCCTAATGAACCGACTTCAAATTATCCGTATTATTTCTTTCTGATTATAATCATTGTGACACGTTCACAAACAATTCAATGATCACGATGATACTGCCCTGTCAAGCGAAATAATTATATGGATTTTCTACATGCGCTACAAACACCGATAAACATGAGAACCATAATTTCAATTTAGTATTCTCCAAAACAACTTAACCCTCAACCAGATCACTGATATTGGGAATGTTTTATAAACATCAATATTTGCAAATATTTGTGCTCAAATTAAACAAATATGAGTAATTTTTAGCCACTTGAAGTTGTGGGTCGCGGTAGCGAGACACAACTTCAAGTGGGTGAAAATTAATTAAATTAACTTAACAGTAGGTCCAATATGTGGCCGACATTATCCGAGACAACGAAGCATTTTTTCTCTTCATCGCTGACATTGACCCTACACATCCTTGCCATACCTGACCATACCCTTTTTGACCCAGGTATACAGGACTTCCAGTATTGGCTAAGCCATGGTCCATTGCTGGCCCGACATCCTAAACATTGAGCCTCTCTTATCCCTTTAAGCGCCAGTAACGGTCGTAGACCCAGAACATACAGTTACGTATTCAAATGAATCGGAAAGAGCTGGATAAGATATTTATAATGATTTCAAATTAAAAAACAGAAAATATTCCGCGTTGTAAGGGTTAAAGTGTCCGGGACTTGATCCGTGTGGCTGTGTGTGGTCCACAACCTACCTTAGAACTGACTCCTGCTGATGCTGCGCCGCTTTACATCATCCTAAACATCCACGGATCTGCACACCTGTAAGCCATGACCCACCTTACCAGGCAATCCCTACTGATAAGAGACTCTGGATTAAATATGGGCCAGCGTAGACGACGCTGGCCCATGTTTAACCCGGCGTGTCTTACTCGCTGTATCTGCTGCCTATCTAAAAATTGATATAATATCCTCTCATTTCAGATCAGAAGGGTACAAATCTATAATTATGTTCCCTCGTTCGTCACCGGTTAAAAATGCACGGTGGCTTATGAGGCTGTAAGTGATCGTATTTTTTCAAATCTGACAAATATGAGTAATTTTTAGCCACTTGAAGTTGTGGGCCGCGGTAGCGAGACACAACTTCAAGTGGGTGAAAAAATTAATTAAATTTACCGAACAGATTATGACGTCTAAAGACGGTCACCGCGCTGCAAACAAGAGTTAGATATATGTAACACACGTATCACTCTACGCCATAGTCTACTTGATTATAGTTTTATTAGAAATCATGACATATTTAAATAAAAATAATGATATAAAAATGTAGAAAAATGATGCGACACATGTGCCGGTGTGCACAGGCCGTGGAACACCGTTCTTCAATCTATATAAAATGATCTGGACAGACCAGCTGAGGTATGAACTATTACTGGGGCATCAGTATTTACATATTTATTACATGGTCATGTACATGTTGTTTTTATGATAAGAAATGTTGTTATTTAACAGTTTCGTGTTTAACGAGATAGAGAACTTGCGGTAGCCAGAAATGTTGTCTATCAATGTATTCCCCGGAGCTCTTATTTGTCATCGCGATGCTTTATCAACCAAACAGCTTGTTTTACATAACAAATGTACAACACTCGGAGATAATATTTAGAAAACACTTTCGATATACTTGAACTTTGACCGATGAATTCGCCTGGAGAGGCGTATTGTTTGTTTCGACTTTTTTGTACTGAAAATGTCAATCGGCGGTCCTTGGGTGGTCCTTAGAAAACAACAGCCTAAATAATTACAAAATGTATAGACGCGCCTCAGAGCTCGCTCAGAATCTGAACATGCATGTTAGCACTTGATCTGCTAGAGACGCATATACTTAGTAGCTTTCGCCAATTTGAAATTATGAGGCCTATAGCATTGCAACTGATGGCAAATTTATATTTACCATTGAGTTATTTACCATTGAGTAATGTAACATTAATCAAGCCACTTGAGGATGACTACAATTTCTCATTGAAAATAATTCGATATTCGAGTGAAGCTGCCGGAACTTTAATAATGAATTTTGTATTTCAACACCACACCAACATTGACCAGTATAATGTAATGTATTATAATAATAATCGCATGATACTTGTTTTCAATTAAACGTGAAAGTCATATCTTGCAATGTCTTCTCTTTATTTTTCACACCAGCAAATTGTTCGAGGTACAACCAATCATTAAGCGATCTTTTACACCAATGGAACGCCGAAGAGATGACATTGTCTTATGCAGGGCCAGAATTGGCCATGCCTATTTCACAAACGGCTATTTATTGAGAGGAGAATTGCGACCTATGTGCTGCAATACTCGTCTCACTGTAAGACATGTCCTTCTCAGTTGTGCGAAATATGCGCACATCAGAAGGAAGTAATTTGCATTTAATTCCTTATTTGAGCTATTCAGGGACACCCCTGCTGGTTTTATTATTCAGTTCCTTCGGGAATGTAACCTATATTATATGTTTTTATTATTAGACTCAGACTTGTAGTTTTTACACAATCACTCCAATTTGATAGCGATATAGTGACTTGATAAGTCGTTCATTTTATAATCACTTCATATTTTACATTATTTATACTGATATTTTTATACTGATTAAACTGTGTTGTAGTGCAGGCGCTACAACATGTCATCAGACTCGTTACATATAGGTGCCAGGAGCATCGTCATCTTATCATATTAAACATTTTAAACTGAATATTTTAGTACGATCATGCTTTTATTGGCTTTGTCTTTCCTTTACTACTTTAACTATACAATATGGGATATTGTAATACCTGGAATTTTCACTTAAATGGCCATACTGGCCGAAAAGTGAAGTAAAGCAAATATTTTACTTACTTATTTCACATCAGAAACTTTTGTGGGAATTCCAGTGACATTGCCATCTGCTGTCGCTCAGTTGTATTGCTGTTTACTTTACAAGTAAGCAGATACTTTTGGCTTAGGAGCAGTTCTGATTGCTTTTTGTTATTAGTTTACTTTAGATGCTTTTGCAGCAGATTGGACTCGTTGCATAAATAGCATTCTTCAGCCGGGTATTGCTTTATGCATGATTGTCAAGCACGTACACTTCTCGTTCCTCTAGAAATTGCTATTGAGAAGCACATATCCTGTGACAGTAGAGAATGAATAAGATACACCAGCCGAGTTATCTCTGCGATTTATGCGATCTATGGCATCCATGGTAACTGTTATTGAGCTGTATCCTGGATAAAAAAACCTTGTCATTCACTTTCCCATGTTTCCCAATACCTCAGTTGACGTTTTGTTAACTGATGTAAGCTGATGTAATCTTAGGAAGACATATTCAAAGCTAGCCTTGTTTTACTAACAAACAATACTAAAGTATTATAAATATCGGCCGATGATTCCTTTCAAACTTTGATGGAATTGTCAATTCTTTGAAAGTAATATACATGATGTATTCCAACGTTAGACGTTGGAATAAACATCCTAATAGTTATTACAACTTGTTTTGTCTATTCATGTCGTCTGGTTTAATTTAGCTCTTAATTATGCGGTCATGTGCTGTAAAGGCGTTATCACACGTATTCGTACACATGGGCGTGTATATTTTGTCATATATTCTGATTAATGTTGCGTACCGAGCATTATATCAGTTGATGTGTCCTGCAGGTCTGAAGTGTTTATAGCGGGCCGCTGTGATAAATGTACCTTGTTATTCCATTATTATCGCAGCGCGCCACGCCATTCATTTATCATACCTGACCGGGATAACTGTGCGCATCCGTGGTGGTCCCCTGACAGTGGAAACCGGACGAGTCAGTGCTGGTTTAATGCTGGCGCAGCGTATACTACGCTGCGCCAACATTAAGCCAGCACTGGGTCTATGATTAATCGTGTTTTCTCCCCTGGCAGCACGCAGGCAGCCAGTCTCGGCCAAATTGATTTGCACCCTTCAAAATCTCGTGTAATAGTGGAGAAAGTAGTGGTCCCAAAACGGATCCCCGACAAACCCCAAAACATCGTTTCTACGTCTGACAACGCTGGCCCAGGTTGGAGCTGTGGCCAGTTTTGCATGCTGCATCAGGTGCATATTGTTGCGTCTTGAGATAGCGATAAGATGGAAATAGTACCTAATTTATACACTGGTACTTTATTATATTCATATGTGGAAATTGTATGTTTCTTTCAATTAAGCTTTACACTAGTTCTTTGCTTTGAATGCTAATTTAAATTGGAATAAAAGTGTACGTGATTCCCAATGACTACATTCTGTACACCCAACATGGCACACCACATTGAAGCAGCATTGGATTAACGCCAATAACATAAAAATAAACGTTCTAATGCTCTGTTTATTGTTTACTATTTGCTTAACATGTGATGTATCTCTGAAATGCACAATTTGTTTTGTTTTTGCCAACTACTTGTTTTATTTTTGTCTGTTTGTCTCATGTAAAGTTTTTTTTTTACTAATATTAGTTGTCTACTAGATGTAGTACGAATTTTGGTTCCAGTAATCTAATACTATTTGAGTATGAGGAACTATCCCAGAGTAAATCCAGTGATTTTTTATTGCCGTACAAAGACAAAAATGGAGTAACTGCTTACTTGATAAGTTTGCAATCAGTTGGCATGGTGTTGTATAGCAGTCTAGTAGTGTCCAACTTCATAGCAACTATTCATTCGCCTGATTGAGGATAATTTCCTTCTAGTCTATAATATACCTTGGCATACAGTGCGTTTGAAGCCCGGGCCTGGCAATGTCATCATTAGCAGAGCTTCCAGTGGCTCAGAGGGTATTAGGGGTTTGCCGCAAAAACCGGCGCAGATGACACATAGTCACTCAGTAGGGACGCCGTCTACAGCCCGGCGCGATAAATATTAGGCCACTATGATTGGTTGAGAGTGCGGATTTGACCTATCAGGGGTCTGCGATTACTCCGAAGCTCCTTGGTGGCCTCATTATTTCGGTCTGAGAAGAAGCTGGGCCAGCCAGCCCGACACAAAGCCATTACGGACGCTTTACTTCTGTATGGTGGAATACGTAGATAAAGGATGTGCTTATACTCAGAAAACATGAGACCTAATGTAGACGCCTGAACAACATTTTAGACAACATTGGGTCATTGTCGCCTGTTTTATGGGTGGTTTGTTTGCATGTTTTTTACAGTTAATGTATTGTTAGTTTCTTATTACGAATTCGATAAAAGTGTAGGTGTACCAGTCAAATATATCACTTGTAAGGTTCTGTGAAATCTGTGAAATTTTTAAGGTATGTAGTCCTTAGTATTTTAACCCTTTAACCACCGGTGTCGCATATATTCGGGTTTTTATTTTTTATTAGCACATTAAGTACCACCTTTTAAGATAAAATGTGACATCAATCAGCAATATTTGAAAACGGTTGACCTCCATTTTGTCAAATCTGAATAATTTTCACTCACTTGAGGTTGTGGATCGCGTCAGCGAGACACAACTTCAAGTGGGTGAAAATTCATATTGAATAGCTTGGCGGTTAAAGGGTTAAAGCACGTTTTATTTTCCCGATTCAAAAGTATTCCCGTTCTTGGATGACTATCAGCTTGATAGTTTGCAACCATTGGCGCCCACATTGGTGGACGCCTCCCAAAATTGCATTTACCTTATTAATAACTGATTAACTTTATTAAATTTCTGCTAACATAAGCCGGCCCCAATGGCTCATTCGGTCTGGTTGGGCTTCGATAATCAAGAGATACGCGGCTCGAATCCCGGCCGGGTCTGATATTTGCCATTGGGGTTGACTTGTGCATATACTGCTCCAAACTGTTCAAAGGCTTCATTCTATCGCGATATTGCCATGATTGTGCAGAAAGCGACGTAAAACAATATTCACTCACTCACTTCTGCTACCATAATCAATGAAAAGAGGGGAGATCTTTAACCCTTTAACCGCCTGTGTCGCATATATTCGGGTTCTCATTTTTTATTACCACATCAAGTACCACATGTTTAAACATGTTAAAGATAAAATGTGACATCAATCATCAATATTTGAAAACAGTTGATCTCCATATTGTCAAATCTGAATAATTTTCACTCACTTGAAGTTGTGGATCGCGTCAACGAGACACAACTTCAAGTGGGTGAAAATTCAAATGGAATAATTTGGCTGTTGAGGGGTTAAACACGAAAATATTAGTACCTCATTATTAAGGTCACATAATTTTTTTACTGTTACAATAATTTCTGTAAACTATATGCACCATAACTAGACAATTCGGCTGTAGCGATGATAGGGTTAATTAATCATTTCTTATGTGGGAACAACAGGATGTAGTCAGAAAATAATCAGCGCTCCAGGTAGAGTGGACTTATCAGCGTGCTCTCTCTCTGGGGATCGTCTTAGAAAATAATTATGTGCCGATGTCTTAACCCTTTAGTCACCGGTCCCGATTATATTCGGTTTTTGCATTTTTATTAGCACTTCATATCCACTTTTAAACATGTTAAATATGAAGCGTGACATCAATCAGCAACATTTGAAAATATTTAACCTAAATTTTCTCAGATCTGAAAATTTTCACTCACCTGAAGTTGTGGATCGCGTCAGCGAGACACAACTTCAAGTGAGTGAAAATTCCGATTGAATAATATGGTGGTTGAAAGGTTAATACTCTGTGGGACTCCTTCCCGAATAATATGCCATCGAGTAAGAAAGACACAACTTTGCAAAACAAAAAACAGTCACTGCTTACTTGAAAAGTAAGTAGTACTGCAGTGCTTTTGTCTTTGTATAAGATATCATGGCGTATTGTAACTCTTGACCACTTTCTTTTCTGTGATGATGAGCGGTACAAAATGTATTGCGTGTCATTTGTTCCCCGTGTATTGCGCATTAATTCCAAATGGGCTACACGCACACTTGGCAGCAGCTAGGCAATGACCGTTATGCTGCCACCCAGAGGCAAACAGCAGTAACTGCTCACGATTCAAGTATGCAGTTACTGCTGTTGGCCTTTGCACTGCAGTAGAGTATAACGGTAGAGTTGTATAATATCCTGAATTCATTTGCCGGCCATTGTGCGGCCAAATTTGCGAACACTGAAAACATTTTTGCCATCCATATATGCCATCCATAGTTTACTTATTCTCAAACACTGCGAAGAATCCTAGGTTTTTGATTGGTCGACACGCCCAGCTCAGCCAATCGCAGCGCCTCTATCGTTCGCTACGCTGACCTGAGGGACAAACTGTTTGCTCGCACATACCAGGAAACAATATTTGCGTTGCATGATGTGAATAAATTATTTCTGCCATCCACAGAACATAGGACTAATGGGCTGGCTGCTCACGAATAATGTACACTGACAGTCACATGAGATAATTAGTCTACTGCCTGGGTACTCTGGTCTGGTAACTTTATACTGCAAATGTGCTACGTTCAAATGATATTGAATAAGGCCCCATTGAAGTCAACGTGCTGTAGCCTGTATATGCCACATGATAATCTTTAAACATAATGCAAACATTATTTTTGTGCAAAAAGCTAGCTGAAAGTTGGCATGCGACTGTTAGTCCAGGAGTATTAGACTTATACCCGGACAAAATTCATAACAAGCTGATTTTTTTCTGAAATGGTTTCCAGAGTTACTTATATTAGCATAATTAAAGTCCCTGAAAATACACATGGAGTTTTTTCCTGAAATTCAAGATGGCGTCCAAGATGGCCACAGCCATATTGTCTTACAGTGTATCTAAAAAATTGTGTAATTCAGTCAATTTTAGCTCAATTTCTTTTTGTAATATAACATCTCAACTGCTTTTGTGGTCAGTAAGTCCATCTAGACTACTCCCAGACAATATTGATGAATATTTAACGCTTTCCTAATCTATTATGGTGTCCAAGATGACCGCCGCAGTATTGTCATAGGGATTGAATTGTCATCTTGGCGGCCATCCTGAATTTCTCGTATTGTTCCATTTTCAGGATTTTTAATATGTAAATCTAGATACCTCTGGGGACTTTTCTTAAAAAAATCAGCTTGTTATGAATTTTGTCCAGGTTTCAGCTGTTTCCCGGCTAATGCTCCTGTGTTGGTGATCAGCGTTGTGTCAACGTTGGATAAAAGTTTCCGGTGGTGAGATATGACGTCAGTGAGGTCAAAATGTTTCCCAGTTTTTTCTGGTCGTTCTCGTCAAATTTCAATCTCGCCCTCTCAGAATCCGCTCCTCCCAAATCCGCCAAACGATTTTCTTTGCAATTTCCAGGCACCTACCCAGGAGGCACTAGACATTGGATCTAATATTGTTTTACTGTTGGCTCACCGGCGAAGACGGTGGGCCAACAGTAAAAGAACATTGGATCCCAGGTCTGCCTTGAGTGAAGTCATCTCGGGTATCCGCAGCTGAATAGGCCCATCCTCCCGGCTGTCGCCGAGCGTCTTTGTACAAAAAAATAATCCTGAAGTCCAGGATACCCAGTCCCTGCAGTCCCCTGACACGTCCATTCAACAGATCACACTCATCAGCTCTCAGCTGTTTCAGCTGCCCAGATTGCTTCCTCCTCATTTCAGAGATTTTTTTAAGCCGTCATACGTATATGCTCTGCAAAGTTAAAAGCAGAATTTGCTTTATCGTAAATCAAGCAATTTTTTTGCTTTGCATGGCATACGTGACGTCACGCTGTTCAACCCATGTGACATTTTGAATAAATTGATTCAATTGAAATGCTTCACTCGATTCACCAGTGTCTCTATTCTATTTCACGTACTGTGACACCCACTGATGGGTCAATGTATGGAAATGACACTATTTAATTAAAATCAAAACGCTTCAATTTCATATATCACACTATGTTTTTGAGCAGAAAGCTTAAGAAATGTTGTTGATATAAAAAAGTTATTGATACGACATTCTGTAAAAATATCATGGATATTTATTCAAAGTAAAAAGTTCGAAAAGAGTTCGATCTTCTGTCTGTCGCAATAGTGAAATTCCCAGTTTAGCAAGGCAAGCGTGTTGGCTAAGATGAACTCTCAATCCCCTGGATTTAAACATTGAACGACTGGATTGAGGAGTTCGCTGTAGCCAAACGCAAAGTACGCAGCATTCTGAAAAATAATTCATTTAGAAAGTGTGATTCACTCGTACAAGTGACTCTCAGGCTCGCCTGAGAGTCACATATACGAGTGAATCAGGACTTGAGATAAACTAACACTGATAAGATTGTGAAGATTATAATATTTTTTGCAAACGTTATTCACCCCTGCTTTACTTGTTTTCAGAGGCGATGAGGAAAGTGGCAGATCGTCTGGAGGGTCCTTTCAACATCGAATCAGTGGTGGAGCCCATCGATGTGAAAATCTCAGGCGCCATTATGAATCTACAGTGGAAGGCGGACCAGGTCACGGAAAACGTAAGTCTTATTACCAGGGATTACTGTAACAAATTATTCAAATATAGATTGTGTTAGACCTTTAAACCTTACAACGCTGAAATATTTTTGTATAAACTATGGTGACCAACAGTTTTTTTTTCAATTTGAAAGCAACATAAATGTATTCGATAGCTGTTTCCGCTTCACTTGTATACCTATGTTATGGGTCGACTCTTTCGGTGCGGGGATCGACTTTAGACGTCAGAATAATCTGACGTTTAAAGACTTTCCCCGCACTAAAGGCTTAACTCTTCCTTTACCAATTTCGCATTTATGCGAGAACAACCTTCCTTTACCAAATTTGCATTTATGCGAAATCCACATGTGTACATGCATTAATTGCAATCGAGATATTTCCTCACTTGCGTAGGTGAAAATCGCCGACCAGTATGATCAGTGGAATGGACACAATGTTCTCTTGCATTTTTGTTTTGTGTGATGTGCGCATGCGCATAGCTATAACCTGTATTGTACCCAGGGGCTAACTCAGGGGTCCTCCTTAAAAATGAAGTCGGTTTCTGGGGATAGTTTAATTAGGGAGAAGTCGGTAAAGGAAGAGTTAGTATTAAACAGTTAAAGATGTGTAATATAACCATGATTCGTACAGGTGCTTGAAAATGATTAAGTTTCAAAAGTTGTTGTTTCTCGGGATTGGTGGAAAGCCTTGAAAAACACGGTTTGTGTAGAAGGTTTTGGGAAAGTCCCTTCAATTTGATTAAAACGGCAGTGAGTTAAAGTCTCGGTTCTAGGGTAGCTTGAAAACCCTAAAAATAATTTACTTGACCAGACCCCGTTCAGATCTTTTTCCTGTTTCACATTGTCCAATATCGTATAGGTGACCTCTTCGATGACCACCTCCTCCACCACCAGGTAGTTCCATCTTCTGCGAGGCCATCTAAGTCACCTTCAGCAGACTCTCGGCGTGTGACCAAGTTGATGGCGGAACCCTGGCTGAGACCAAACGAACCCCGGGAGACCGGCTGGCTGTGCCTAAGCAGCCTAATTTAACCTGAACGCTCTGACCGATCTCCCTTCACAGTACGACAACTGCAAAGCCGAAAGGCAGTAACTGCTTACTTGTAAAGTAAGCAGTTACTGTCTTTTGGGCTTTGTATGGCATTGCTCTCATCCGCTGGCTTTGAACTTTTTTACGCAGTTTGCCTATGTTTTTTTTTTTTTCCTTTTGTTTAAGTCTGGACTTGTTATTCCAATTGAGTTGTTGCTCATGTTGGTGTAATGCTGCTGCGATGTTATTTTGCTTGATCAAACCAAACATCGACCCTATTTGAACAAACTAGTCAATTGGACTGGTTGCGACCCAAGTTCTTACATGATGCAAAAATATTGCACTTTATGGCGTGACTATTTAAAAAAAAAGACCACGTGAAAATATTAACAGGACGCACTTTATAAGATGTGTCACTTGTTTACGATACAGCCGTGTTTAGACTTCGTCGAAACATTGATCCCACTTTGTTTAATAAAATAATTATCGATCATTGCTATGTCGACCTAGCTGGTTGGGTTGACCTCTGTTTTGCATGACATGACCTGGTGACCTTCCACGCGCGCGCCTAGTTATCACTGAGTTATCTAAGTAATATTTTTAATCACTTCCAGGTTTTGTCTCGCTGACGCGATCCGCAACTTGGAAGTGATTGATAATATTTTGACGTTAGAAGTTGAAGTCTATAGACATCAGATTTTGACGCCTTAACGTCGATCCCCGCACTGAAAGAGTAAAATATTTATTATGATCATAGACACTTAACATAAGTATTCAAATAAAGCTGAAAAGGCTAACCCAAACGTTTATGGTGATTACAAATTGAAAAAAACCTTTATTTGGTCCCCTGGTTTATATAAAAATATTTCAGCGCTTTGATGATAATAGGTTACTATCAGTACAGAGCTAGCTGACCATGAGGTGTTTGTCGGGGGATGTTGGGCTATGATCATTAAAGTAACGTCTCGTGATGTCACTGCTAACACATGCTGTTCTATAATTATCCCCCGCGGATTGTTGTATATGTTTTTGTCTGTTTTTTTTTGGTTTCGCCGCATGTACAGACCCTGGTGCTTTGCTTTTTAGGATATTTCCAGATAACTTTCTCTATTTCTTTTGTTTATTATGTTCTGTGTAAAGCATCGTCACGCGGCGTTTGCATGATCAACAACCTCGCTGGATTATGAGACCTTATGACGGTAATGTTTGAAAGTACGTTCTGTTGCTGTGTTCTATTCTGGTAAATCAATCAAACTGATCTATAGGAGCTTTTTTTTAATTTGGTCAGCGGAAATTGAATGCGATATTTCAAGTGAGAAATAGTAAGCGTATCACGTAGTCCAGAGTGGATATCAACCCTTTGAGCGCTGGGATCGACTTTAGACGTCAGAATCTGACGTCTACAGACATCAGATTATGACGCCCAAAGTCGATCCCCGCACTGAAATAGTAAACTATTTATCATGGCCGTAGACCAATGACATCTATAGGTATTCAAATGAAGCGGAAAGAGACATTTATGATGATTTTAAATTGACAAATCCTTCTCCATGGTTTATACAAAATAATTTCAGCGTTGTAGAGTGGGGGTACTATCAAGCTAAGGAAAATAACAGTAACCAGGTAGCTGCTTATTTGAAATGTAACCAAACAGGCTTGCTGTTTGCGTGGTAGAGTAGGCTTTATACAGCTGTACACCATGAGTGGTCACAACAAGCTATAACTGATGATGTAGAAACGCAGGAACAACGTCCAATACGTTTGTCCAACACTGATCACATGTTCAATCAATGCCGGAACTATTCTCGAGTATCCTTTCACCCCATGCCGAGGCGGAATTCCACCTCTTCCGTGCTTCGCCAAACACCCACCAGGTGGGCCTTCGGTCAACCAGAACGTCCGTTGTTCGGTGATAATATGGCAGTTTGTTAATTGGCCATCAAAGTCGCAGGCTTGACAGGTAGCATAATGAGATTCATATCTATCATGTTTATGATTGGAGCCTCAAACGGACTCGCCAAATTGGAATCGTGATTATTAAATTTGATGTGGTCTGAGCGTCTATTGTAATTGTGATTTGTTTGTGTTAACCCTTTAACTGTCAAATTGAATGGAATTTTCACCCACTTGAAGTTGTGTCTCGCTGACGCGATCCACAACTTCAAGTGAGTGAAAATTATGCAGATTTGTCAAAATGGAGATCAACTCTTTTCAAATCATGCTGATTGATGCCACATTATGGCTTTAACATGTTTAAAAGGCGTCCTGAATGAGATAATAATTAAGTGAAAAACCGAATAAATTCGGCACTTGCGGTTAAAGGGTTAACATTGTTACCCACATACTTTTCAATTATACTGTCGTGCAAAGCAAAATGTAGTAACTGCTTTTTGGAGCAAGTAGTTACTGCCTTTTCACTTTGTATATTAATATAGGCTACTGTGTGAATAAAAACGTGTGATTAATGTAGTGTTCTTAAAAAATGCACATTAATTACCATACTTTGCCATTAACTTTGCTCTTCATATTATTATTAATGTGGCGTAACTTTTCATATTTGGATAAATCTTCTTAGCTCACATGTTGACGCCATACGAAGCTCAAGCGACCAAATGATTGTTCGAGTGCCCTGTACTTCACACAATTCATTCGAGTTCTTTTCTAATGACGTGGTCATGTCTGGGAACTACAACACTTGAATAAATGGACAAGTGGTCTCCACAGCATCCACGTTAACCCTTTGAAGCCTGAGTTTGCTATTGACATCTTCATCCACTACAAGCCGCGAATTGCTGTCGCAATTCTCGGCTGGTAGTGGATGAACATGACTTGAAGCGGGTGAAAAATTACAGAAAATTGCCATGTATTGGTAAACCATTTTCATTGAAATTTTTATTCTAAAACTCTTAGTTGTGGGAAAATTAAATCTGTTCACAGGTATTTAAAATGATGCTTTAATGCATCATGAGGGCTTAAAGGGTTAAACATCACGCCATATCTGACGTCATGGGTCTGCACCTATCAGCATATAGTAGAGTGTTAGGGCTCATAGGTGGAGATGGTCACGTCCTAATGACTCACAGACGATTCGGAACATGTCCTTCCCTTTGACCTATTGAGAATAACCCCAGCAAACACGGGGCATTCACCCAATGCTGTTTAAATGTTGGGCCAGCGTCGAAGATGGTGTGCCAACATTGAGACAGCTTTGGGTGAATGCCCGTGTTTGCTGGGACACCAGTATCCCTAGCAAACACATGACAATAAGCCAATGTTTTTTAATGTTGGTCCGACGTCGAAGACGGCGGGCCAACATTAAAACAACGTTGGCTCAAAGCCTCGTGTTTGCTGGGTTATAGCTCATTGGCCAATTTGCATATTTTAGTTCATACTAGCCCAAATAAAATGAGAAAATGCCGACAGTTATTTAAATTAGGACGTTTTCAGCATTAGCCTGATATGTTACACTTGGATTTTGAAATTGTCATTCACTTTCATTCCCACCCAAAAGTGAATGAAAATATGATACAAATTTCGAGATGTGTCACTACACTCATCCCTAATAATATATTGTTCTTTATTGTACTCTAAATATCAACTCTTTAAGGTGGGAAGCGCTTTTGTTCTGAGCAAAATTTAAAAGTACTTGAATTCGAATAACTTAATAACGAATAACGATCGCCATTGCGAGATACAACTTCAACTGAGTGAAATTATTTAAATTTGATTACTTGGCGGTTAAATTTATATTTTGTGCAACCAGTTCAAGAGCGATCATTTTTGCACTCATAAACAGGAAGTTTTTTCGAATATTATCTCCAATAATTGTATCATTTAACATTTCTAAGGGTCTTGACAGAGCATTCAGCATGTCCGCATACATCTGTAGACTCCCAAAGTGTTGTGTCAGTTTGTTTTCATCTCTAAGTACGATACAAATATTCATTTCAAGAGGAATAAAACTTTTCTTTACAAAATGGCGGCAATGCCCACGCGGTTATTTGCCACCGGAAGTAATGTGATTGATTTAGGCACGCCCCTGGTGAAGTACTCTAGTTTTTCATACACTGCTGCACAAAAGATTGTTGCGGCCTTGTATGTACTGGTGGAGTGGCTGAGCATTATGAGGTGTTCAGTACTTCAGGCGGACGTTCACTCCACACGCTGCTTTGTGTGATGCCGTGCAAAGCGAAAAAGCAGTAACTGCTTACTTTCCAAGTCAGCAGTTTCTGCTGACTTGGAAAGTAAGCAGTTACTGCCTTTTGACTTTGCAGAAGTGAACAGTGTGGGGTGACGTCACATTGCCAGGGTTGGTATGAAGTCGGTACTATACATAAGCCTACACCACAATTGACTCACTCGTCCTTATCAAGTGATATGCATTGTCCCTATATGTAGCTGTAAATTCCCATGCTATCTTAACAAATCTCGCGGTCACGTCATCTGCTCATTGCTACGTAAGATACTCGTATGATACTCTTACTTCTGTTGTAATAGTGTCATGTAACATACGGGACACAATGTAAATCCGAAGAGTCATGTCTACCATGCATGCCAGGATTGGCACTTGGTTACTCTTGGCATGTTTAGCTCGTTTATCTGCGTAAAAAAACACGTTGTTTAGAGAACTACTTTTAGAAATATCTACTCTGAAAATACGAGGCCTGTCTCGATGCATAAATAAATAGCAGTAATATCTTACTTGGGATGTAATCAATTACTGTCGTTTGCCTTTGCAACCTCAACTACAGTATCACCAAGAACTTTATATAGATAAAGTTCTTGGTACCTCGGATTATGGAATTGAATTTATTACTGGCTATATATCAAATACCATTCATTTTTAAACTCATCTCGTGTATATTACAAGGAAATACTAGTATATAGTATGCATTTTCTTTGGAAAATATATAATCATTGCCTACGCTTACTCCTGTCATGCGTCCTGGTGAGACCTAATACTAATTTGGCTAGAGCATTTTTACATTTTGGTTAGACGGCCTGCCCTGGTTGACTTGAACACATTCATTTCCGTGACATGGCCTGCGTTGTGGAGATAAAGGAGTGTCTATATTCATATGAAAACAGGCGGGGTGACAGAACAAATCGGCCTTGGCCTCATGCCGGTGCCCTTTGTGGCTTTTCTATTGCATGCTGACCAGTCGGCCGTGGGTCAGTCCGTCTTCAATCCGCACTAAAACGCTAGGAATCTGACGCGCATTGTCCAGATTAGTAGGCGGCGGGATTTAGTGGAGTTTGTCTGGATCATTCCGGAAGGGGAATTGAACTGATCCCCACACGCTGACCCATAAAAGGCAAATCCCGACCAGGAAAACCATCAGGGAAATCGTCCACGGATCCATCGGGCGCGAGTGGGAGATGTCTCCGTTTGCAGGAGTGCGGATCCAAGCGTTGGCTGAACGCCTGGCCGACGTCGCCAGACGTCGTCCAGGCGTTCAGCCGACGTTTGGACTCTGCGTCCTGTTAGCGGGATGATCCCTTCAGGCGGTTGTATTGATAACACTCCATTGGGGACCCTGTTCCTCTGTCCACCGTTTGCCTGGCTGAACGACCTTGCTCTTCGCAGTGCTCTGTGGGTCTCTGCAGGGCCGTATTGCTGATGGTCATTGGTTCTGTCTTGCAGGCTGACCACGGCGTGGCCCGACCCACCAAACGTTACCAGTCACGGCGAGAGAAAGCTGCCGGTGTCAAACGCAATCAGAGCCCGGTGTAAATCAATAAAACCTGCCTTAAAATGTAATTCTCTCGCGCCAGCGCTTATCTCCATGCAGACGTGTTTGAACTGGGATGCCCAATCGCTTTGGCGTGGCCTTGCAGCCCTCTGTCATATCAGTGGCTTGGAGGGAATGCACAGTGTGACAGTGGAACTGGGAAGCTGGAGAATTTGTCCCAATGTTGGGGGGACTGTTGGTCCAGCGTATTCGACGATTGTCTACAGTACCTCAACATTGCCATGGGTCAACCTCTCGTGTTTGCTGTGAATTAGGCCATCTCAGCTGCACGGCTAACAGCTCTAGCTGTGACACGAAAAATATGTGGATGCTGGGACCACGATATCTAAAGGCTAAGTTATTATTATGGTGATGTTTAACAGAACCATTCCAATATAAAGTCCGCGAAATGTTGACTGTTTGAACACCATGTGTGTGGTGTGTTTCCGGGATGTACATCTATAGTAAAATAAACCTTATCATATTATTATGCTTTACAAATTCAACCAGATTATAACAGTTTTTTGTTATCACACATTACTTGGGAGCTGACACGCATTTTGAGGGGCTTCGTAAATACAAAGTACTTGCTTTGGTTCTGTGACATAAAAGTGGGAAACGTTGCGATGGCCAAGCATTTCCACCGATTACCACATTCACGTTTCACCACCTGGCCATACATTCATGTAACGTTGGATAATTATGTCGTTTTGAGTGTCACTACACTCATCCCGAATGCCTCGTCCACTTCCTGACTGCTGGTCATCTACCCAGCTATAATGATAGAGGTGTGTACCCAAGCAGTGAAGAACCAGTGTTACACCAACTTCTGCAATGTCATGGCCTCCAATAAAAAATCCAAGCAAACTTGGCGTTGACCCGGTGTTGTTTTAATGCTGGCCCACCGTATAATATGACGTTGTCTCAGCATTAAAACAAAATTTTTCCAGCGCCTTGTATTTGCTGGGAACGCTGCTTCTGCATGTGGCCGGTCACTGACAGGATGTCACAATGGCATTAACATCACATGGGCATTCTGCTTTGCATTAAGCTAAAAGGCAGTAGCTTCATACATTACAAGTAAGAAGCTACTGCCTTGTGGCTTTGCACGACAGCACTGTTCTATGTGACAAACAACTGTACTCTTTATTCACTCTTCTACCTTAGTTTTATGCTTCAACATTTCCATAATCTCATGTGGGCCTGTCATTGCTTGTCTGTTTTTGTCTGCAAGGTTCAAATTATAAGAACACCGCTCTTCTATGCCATAAGCCGTTTGAGCTTTAGTGTGCGCGTCAGTTTGTTTGTGCTGGAAGGTGAAACTGTTTACACCATGGTGTCCTCCATGATGCTCTGGAGGTAACCAAAGGATGAGCAAAGATTGGCCTAGCCTTGAGCCACCGCTGGACGACATCCTCTTGTTGTGATGCTGCGGCAGGAAAAAGACGCTTGGCGTAGGGCAGGCTCTCAGCGACTCCTCCTCACTTTATCTGAAGATGTAGGTCTACCCATCAAGCATGAGACATTTCCCGATACTGGTTTGATGTTGGGCCGCCGTCTTTGACGGTGGCCCAACATCAAACCAGTATTGGGTAAATGTTTCATGTTTGTTGGGTACTTGCAGGAGAATCTGACCGGTCCTTCACACGGAGTGCTTTCCTTTCTGTCGTACAAGGCCAGTAGCTGCATACGTTTCAAGTAAACAGTTACTGCCTTTTAGGTTTTAGTGATAATGTGTGCTTTCTAATTTTGCGTTCCGTGTTGTTGTTAGATACTTTGCAAGTGTAATTATAATAGCAAAATAAATAAATAATTGTAAATATGTCCTGGCATACTTTTGATAACCCACATTTTCCTTGTCGGTTGTGATAAATCAAGATTCAGTGCGGTAAATTTAAACTCAACGTCGTATAACAGGGCAAAATTGGCATGTTGGCAGTCTGCGAAGTACTTTATATATCTTCCAGAATATACAGGGGTTTTGAAGAGCCATTACATCTTGTTAGACATTGGCTGCACGCTTTTATGGAGCACGTCTCAGCATCAGCATGGGGGAACTTAACAGCATTTATGTAGGGCCGGCGTACGTACATCAGCGCACTTCCTTCCTTCGCCGACTGTGAGGCTTTTGGGAGTGATGTTGGCAGATTTGCTACTGGGCCAGCGATAGATAATGGCCCAGCTCTGGCTGTGTGTTGGGCCGACGTCGGAGACGTTGGCCCAACACACAGACAGAGCTGGAATTGTGTTCTCTGAGCAGGTACTTTCTCTACTTTTATACAGACAACGCAGCCGGGAAGGACCATGGCGCCACAGCAGAGACAAATCATTTGCCCCACCCTGGACCAATTCTGACCCACTGCGTAAGACGTTGGCATAATATTGTGAAACATCTTTGCGTATTGGGAGCTTTTCCCCTTCAACGAAGTTTCTTGTAACAGGAAAGTGGACCGGAGGTTGATTCTGGGAACCACAATACCTCCAAGACCATGGCATGGATTATGGCCGACTTCCCTCTGGCAGAGCAGACCGCATTGAACAATACCAGACGGTTGATTTTGTAATAAATAATGAAGTTCCTGAAGACAGTAACTGCTCACTTGAAAAGTGAAAACTTTCTGTTTTTTAGCATTGCATGGCATTCAGTAATGAGCTCACTGTGAGCAGATGGCTCCGTGGTTTTTAAGCGAAGTTTCTTGTTTCTGGCAGTAGGTCTAAATCCATTACCGCTTCTGATTGTTTTATACTTTGCTAACAATACAAGCTTTTTATTGGGAAATACCATACTTGAGGGAGCTGGTTCTCAATCCCTATTAAGTACTCCAATAATTGACTTTGGTCTTTTTACCGCCTGTATTTGGCAGCCAGCTCGGCAGGCATGATTTCCGATTATTTCCCGTTTTGATGGATCTGTCTCTCCGTGAACGATTTGTCCTTGGACAAAGATCAGAGTCCAATACGAAAGATCAGGTCTCCTGAAAAGAGATCCAATAGAAGCAATACCTTAACCCAACGCTTGTGCAATGTTAGGCCTAACATTGAACGAGCTTTGGTTCAATCCATCCTGTGTTCTGGCTTGATTTTTCCTGCAATTCTAGCTCAATATAAAGGATTGCCCGTGGTGTATCTATACACTCTGGGAGGCGGGGGACAAAGGCCAGGCCCTGCCTCGGGAGCACACAGTCCACCAACCCCGAATGTTTGATCTGGATCGTTGACTTTGCGAGGACCCTCTCAGCCACGGATCAGTATAGTACTGCCATGGGGGAGGGTGGGGGGGATAGGATATAAGAAATAACAGTAGATCACTATATACATTCGGCTATGTTCCCAGAAATCAACTCTATGACTAATGTTATAGCTCTCTCTCTGTCTCCATGAGAAAGTAAACTTATTTTTCATCTTTCTCATCTATTGGCATTCCATGATGCGTAATACTAATGAAACCAATAAGGTTGAATGTTATTGGGAAGACGTATCATCTAGATTTGACCATCGTCTATGAACCGATTGCTTTATGAAGACAATAATATTGTTTTGCTTTTACTCACATAATCGAATTTACCAAATAATTATTGACATTTGTGTTGACCATATCCTACAATACATAATAATATGATGACTTTGCTCTTCATAATTCGCAAAACAAACAATAATAGAACAGCAATTCTGCAGCGGATTTGTATACAGGGCGTGATAAACCTTCAATTTGAATCACTCTCCGATGTTTATTCCACAGTATAAGTTCACGGCTTGGCACCAATGCTGGATTTCCGCTGTAGAAATAAGCCTACTGGGCACACGACGTTGAATCAACGTCGCAACAACGTCGTGTGCCCAGTGTGTTACTTCTACAGCGGAACGCCAGTCACCGCAGCGGAACGTTTCCACGCAACGTCAGTCAGGCGGTCCGGAACGACCCGACTTGTGCCTGTTTGCCCGGTCGGCTGCCTGGCGGCTGCCGCCATTCTGGATCTTTGTAGCCGCAGAACCAGCAGCAGCTGCCGGCAGGTGTGATCCACGGGATTCCTGGATCACCTTCCGCGTCCCGAAACCCATTAACACTTAAAGCGCTTAGGGCGAGAATAGTTGTTTTAAATCTGTTTCATTATGCAATCATATCGCTGTTTTGGGGAATGAATTGTATGTTTAAACATTAAGATCTGCAAATAGTTGGTCTCACGATAAAGAAATATGCGTATTTTTTTACACACTTGAACTTGTGGGTCGTAGTAGCGTGACACAAGTTCAAATGAGTGAGCTTTCGTCGACTGTGCCAAAATAGATCTATAAAATATAGATTATAAAATATTAAATATCCATAGTATTTATACAGCCTTGTATCTCCACATTTCCATATGATTACAGTTTAATTGTCCTCTTATATCACATCAATTTTTTCAAACGATTTATTATTAAACTCGTAAACGCACCGCTTTTTAGTTATTGTCTCTTTTACGGGCATGTGCAACCACAGATCGTGATTTGCTCGTCAGAAACAAATGATTTGAAACCTTACATCTTGATTTTTTGCTGTCTTGGATATCTGCCATTTAATCTGTTACCAGTCATTGCAGACAGATGGCATGCAGCGTTCTCTCGACTGTAATGTCAGGCTACATTTGACAGCTCTCCCTTGAGGGATCTACAGATAATAATCGTAATACAAAGAAACATTAACAGAGCTTATGTAGTCTCCCGCATAGACTGTCGTAGTTGATATAATTTGATACATCTGACGTAAATGTGTGCAGACAAAACCAGTACGGACGGGCTTAGCTTGGAGAACATACAATCATGTTTATATAAATCTGGTGCTATCCAGCGCACAGTCGGGGCAAGCTAAGCTCGCTGAACCCTAACCATACAGCACAGTATTGGCGAAAGGAGACTAATGTTACAACGTTGGATCTATTAAATAGATCCGTCGTTGGGTCTTGGATGTACCAGCGTTGATCAGTGATAAACAATTTCAAATTGTAATGATAGAACTATGTTTTTAGTTTGCGGCGAGTATAAAATATTGAATGTCTACAGTATTTGCACAGCCTTGTATTTCCACAGCCTTGTATTTCTACATTTCCACATGATTAAAATTTAATTGTCTTCTTTTGTAATATGAAATCACATCAATTTTTCCAAACGATTTGTTATTATTTAGCACCTGGTGGATTTTTTCAACCGGAATGCAATTTTTTAAACCCAATGTAAACACAGCTCGGCGAGATGCTATGAGGTTTTGCTGATATCTGCAGTTGAGAGGGTCCAGTTTTTGTCGGCACAAAACCATGCCAGCCGCCAGTCATAATCAGTGACACACCTCTTCTTGTGCTTTGGATTTCCAGAATATCTCATCCAGGTTCTATAAAACTTCTAGGACATTCACTATCAGAGCCAGCTTGTTTCCAGCGCTCTATTATATCACATCTTGTATACGCGGAATGTATCAGATAATATTTTTTATGTGAATACACATCAATAAATATAACTTTTGTGGTAAACCTCTTGGTAATATTAATTTTTGATGGAGATTACGTTGTTTGCCAAACATGAGAACGTCGTTGTCAAAATCAGGCAGAACTCGGCATTTATGAAATGACTATAAATCCGGCTACAAAAGTTGAAAGATTAGTAGTTTTTCATTTTTTCAATTTTTTAATCACTGTAAAATATTAAAAGTGAAAAATATTTTTAAAGTACCTTGAATTGCACTTCGGTGCATTATTTTTCAGGTTTTTTTTTATATGTTTGTTTGTTAAACTTCAATTTTGAAGGTTAACGTAGTGTTTTAGCTGCAGGTGGTACTGTCGTTAACGTTCTAAACGACACAGATGGCAACACAATTATTGATATTATCAACAGAAATGTGTCAGAATCTAATCAGGCACTGAATTTATGTAGAATGATCCGGGCCTGATAAGAATAGTATTTAGCTATCAAGACGACAGGTCATCAGATACGTACAATTAACTGATATCAGGCAGGCCCTAACTGGAACAAATCATAGAAATACTAGAAACCTATTCTATGATAATTGCCACTCCTGCCGTTCTATTTAGATGGTGGACTAGAATTCTGAATCTGTTTACTTTTAAGTATTTTGTATCACGTGCATGGACTATAAATTGGTTGACAAATAAATACGTATACTTTATCAATAATTATTATTCAAAGCAGTTGCATTAATTAAATAATTAAATATAAAATGCATTGCTGTTACCCAGCAAACACAAAATATTTTGTATAACATGTGTACAAAGTCTCGTTGGTCGAACATTGTACAAATGTTATACAAATGCTTTGTGTTTACTCGGTAGGCCTAATCATTCCTCCTTGTTATTGATTTTTCTCCTCTAGCCTTTGAAATATCAACATGCTAGTTTGGGAGGCTAAGTAAACAGTTGTCGTTTGACCACGTTAATGCTCTGTCCAATTTAGTGGTGCGGGCTGACCTTTGGGATCAGTGACATCCCAACTAACGCTAGCCACTGGGGAACATTTGCTCAATGTCGGCCAGACGTTGGGCCAATCCTGTGGGAACCTGTCGCAGATTGCTGTGACGGCCCGGCCTTGACCAGTCAGTGGTGCCATGCAAAGCCAAAAGGCAGTAACTGCTTACTTTTCAAGTAAGCCGTTACTGTATTTTAGCTTTGCAGGGGGACGGCGTGGACAATTTTGCCAAACACAACACGCAAATACTGGCTAATTGTTTCTGTCTGACAGGAAAACCGGCGAAAATGTCATCACTTATACGTTCGCGTTGACAGTGTCCGCATGGCATGTATGGTGTGATTAACCCTTACGACGCCGTTTATTATGTATAAACCATGGAGACCAAAAGGTCAAAAGGTTTTTTTCAATTTAAAATCATCATAAATGTTTTAATGAGCTCTTTCCGCTTCATTTGAATACCTGTGTTATGGCTCTACGGCCATTATAAATACTTTACTCTTTCAGTGTAAGGATCGACGTTAGACGTCAAAATCTCACGCCGTTAGATTCTGTCGGCTAAATTCTATCCCCGCGCTGTAAGGGTAAACCACATGAAGCTGGGAGTCGCGGGGGCAAGACACAACAGGTTAAAAAAAATTATAATAAAGTCTTTTTAATTTGTACTTTGAAGCGACACACGTATATGTAATGCAATGCTTCGTTCAGAATAAGCATTTAAAATAATATGGTGTTTTTCTGTGTCGTGGTGTGAATACTGGGGGAACTGAAAAAAAGTATGTTATCGTGGAAATGCGTCGTATATTTTCTTTTCCGCGTAACAACCGCAAATGAAACTAAACCTTAAGTCTGACTTTCTTCCTTGCATCACAATATAATGACAGGAACGCAACATTGCTTATCGCGACGATCTCCAGACTTGTGCATAAAACCGTTGAAAACTTATCGGCCTAACTTTACCTCGATTTTTTTGCATGGTATCCGGATACTATGCAAATGAGTTTTTGTCTGGTTCGATACTTTTTGTAGCCTCGATACGAGAGAACCCAGTGGATCGACTGGTGTGTGATATTACCATTCTTACAGCCATGCTTCCCAGATGCGCGCTTGGTATTTCAACCGACTGTCACTCGAGTGTATGCTGTGTAGCGAATCATTTTTGATTTTACTGCATTGTGTAGAATCAGAAATGCATAACATGCATTTCTGGTAGAATTCATGTACCGGTTTCTCACCACCGGGTCCCCCTGTCATGACATTCATGGTGATTGCTAGCAGATTGAGAGGGGAATGTTGCTGTTGTATTAACCCTTTAACCGCCGGTGCCGCATATATTCGGGTTTTCATTTTTTATTAGCACATTAAGTACCACCTTTTAAACATGTGAGAAAGATAAAATGTGACATCAATCAGCAATATTTGAAAAAAGCTGACCTCTATTTTGTCCAATCTGAATAATTTTCACTCACTTGAAGTTGTGGATCGCGTCAGCGAGACACAACTTAAAGTGGGTGAAAATTTAAATTGAAAAATTTGGCGGTTAAAGGTTGAGGTATGCTATTGATTTTAACATTGTGACATGTTCTTATTGCACAGTAATCTGACGTGTGCCATCTAATTCGCATGTGTCTAAACACAGGCTAATACAAATATTCGAATATTATTTTCAATGAACTTTCGTCATCCCGCAATGCCTGCCCCGATGGCTCACTCGTATCGACTGGAGCTTGTAACCTGAAGGTATCAGGTTCGAATCCCGGTCGGGCCGGATATTTGTCATCGTGGTTGTGCATATACAGTACTCCAAACTGTTCAAAGGCATGGAGTGTAGTGTACAGTGCTGTCTATGGTACTGTGCAATATGAAGAACCCTTGACATCCTTCGAAATAAAAGTAGGGCATAGTCCCGGCTACGAGCTTCTTCTCTCGCGATATTGCCGCAATGTGCAGAAAGCTACGTAAAGCAATATCATTGTACGATTCTATTTTAAAGTTTTCAATGCAGTCAAGTAGACAGAAAATCCATAAGTACTGGTCTTCAGGATCACCACGATCACAAATCACGTCTGGGGACCAGTGGGATGAAGGATCTTCAGTTTCTTTTGTGGAGATGCCCCCTGGATCCGGTGTCACTGGATGACTTGGATCCAGACTAATTCAGCCTCAGGTGTGGCAGACAGGAGTCTCAAGACGATCCGGATCACATGATTCGTGCCGCAGGTTCACGGATCAATGCGAACAGAAGACGCTGGCTAAGTGCTGTGCCAGCGTCCCCGGACGTTGGCACAGCACTTAGCCAGCATCTTGATTTGCTGTGCGGATCGGGCAGACGTCATCTGTGGGACGGGGGGCTAAATGGAATATGCTTGTACCGTCAGCGGTGACACGAAACCCCATCCTCAGAGATTGTCAACAGTCACAATCCCCCTGCAGGATAAGCCATGTGCCCCCAGCTCGCTGAATAATGAGGCTGGTCGACTGCAGAAACATTGGCCAACATCTGCTGACAAGCAAGAAAGGTCATGCTGTAAGCTTCGTAATAGGCTGCGTTTATCTGATGTTTTCTCTCCGTCACCACGTGAAACCTACCACGTTTTTTCTCAATATTTATCAACTTAATATTTGCACACTGGTAGAGAATCAGTCGGTCGGTCGGTCGGTCGGTCGGTCGGTCGGTCGGTCGGTCGGTCGGTCGGTCGGTCGGTCGGTCGGTCGGTCGGTCGGTCGGTCGGTCGGTCGGTCGACCGATCTTCACGATATAACTTGACTACGAGATTCAGAGATTCAGAGCAGCTTAGGTGAGCACCCTGTATTTATCTACATTTTCATTTTTACAGACAAGCAGTAGTGGTCTTCGCTCGCCCTTCCTCATCAGATGTTGCAGGAGGTGGTGCAGTCTTTTGTGTTCTATCTGACAGCATCTGTTTGCGGAATGAGTTCCCAGAAATCCATCTTGGCCACAGGATCGGCAGATAACAGACCTAATCTGCTTGTTATGTAAAAGTTCCGGTTAACTCCTCGCTTTCTACAGTACACCCTGATAATACCCATTGATGTGGGTGGTTCAATCGGCATTAGTGTTGATGTTGTGCAGCCACCTTCTGACGTCATCAAGTGGTGACGTTACACCAGCGAACTATTTCCCTGCGTGGGGCTAATAATAATCCATAATAATGCTGAGCAAAATAAAAAAACCATGGCAGTCCACTGAAAAGTCAGCAGTTACTGCATTTTGATTTTGTGTAGCACCTGTAGCATCCATGAAACATCTCGTCAAGCATCTTTATATATTCTTAAAAAAAGATGCTTTATATCGTAGCTTCGGAGCTAAAGGATCCTATCTGACACTCGTCAGAGTGGCAGATAGGATCCTTTAGCTCCGAGGCGACGATATATTCCTTGACACGGTGTTTCAGCATTAAATTGCAAAGCGAAACCCAAGTCTCCGGCCGTCTGGGCATGTCTGGGGGTAGATCCCCTAGATATGCCCAGAACCCCTTATCGGGCGAGCGAAGGAAAACGTTCTCAATAACCCACCATGCCCTATCACCCCCAACCTCACATCATCATCTGTACATCATTTCATCTCATCAATTGACTATGTACGTTCTTATGGTATTACAATGTCGCTTAAAAGACCTTTTGTGCCGAAAAGTGACGTAAAGCAATGATTTACTACTACTACTTTATATATTCTTGATAAAATAAAACAAGGTTTACCCCACAAGTCGGTACGCGTCTTGCACTCAATTTACGTCATTCACGCTTCCAGTGCCCGTATTCTCGTTCGTGTAACTTGTCTGCGGATGTGAGCATTTATTGCCTTTTTGCTTTGCACGGCATTGTTCGTGATTTACGGACTGCCGTGGAGGTTTTTTAATCAAGATAATTAGATAAACACTGATAAAGCGCGCTGAGTTTACCTTGCCCACTAATCCCCATTAGCAGATGTGAAATTTTCTCAGGCAACCAGATTTGATAAGGAAGAACATGGCAATTGACGTCATTAATTTGTTCACCGCCTCAATTCCGTGGAAGTGCACTGCACAAATAAATGGCACTTACACGCATTATTTTAACTCACTGAACACTGCTATATATATAATATATTCCTCCCTCTATCTAATAGTCCCATTCTGTATAATCCCATCGATACAGGATTAGCCTATTGGGCTTAACACCTCGAGCACTGATGTCGACTACAGACTGTAACCATTCTGTGTTTTTATTTGCACCTGCATAACCAGTTATTGTAAAATATGCCTTTAATATTTAAATAACGATATCTGTTGCTACTTAGATGTTATAAATCCAAGTAATTTTCGTTCACTGGAAGTTGTGGATCGCGGTAGCGAGACACAGCTTCAAGTGACTGAAAATTTAAATTGAATAGCATTGCTTCGGCCTCTAGGGGTTACGTTACATGAAATAATGACTAACAATTAATTTTTTTAGTTCTTACCCTGGTAATCACTTCGATGTATAATTTGTCTCCTCCTTTGTTAGGAATTGAATTGAAAGTCTTTTTTTATTATCCTGATATATTTATATAGTCAAAGGCTGATCCAGGATCCGCCACTAAATTAATCATGATAATAGGCCTAGATGATCCTAGATGGAGGGGGTATTTTTACTGCAAAATCAGCTCCAGTTATTTATACTACACACTACACGGTTACCTCAGGGATAGAAGATGTTTACAAATCCTTCACTTATTAAGAAATGTGTTCTCAGATATAAATAAAACAACAGTAACCAATTTAGCAATTCCTGTTTTAAACGAAAGAACACGTTCCAAGGCGGTAGCGCTCAACCTTATAACCATATTTCTGCTAAATTGTTTGTTTCGTGATTTGGAGCTAGAATTTTCAACGCTATTTCCAGTTTGGAATGACGAAAAATGGGCTATGTATATATGTATGTAAGCAAAGATCTCCCATACTGCTATATTGAATAATTTGATCAAATAAGCATCTACCACAAAGTTTTTGATTAATTTTAGTTGCGTTTTATTTAGTTTTATATATGCTTGAAAACGCATATATATATGCGGTCCCAATACCGCAAGGGTTAATATCCTACAAACTGCGGGTCCTGAGGTTATCTGGATCTGCCTCACTGTGAGCGATCCATGCGGACACGTCTCAGCCACAGGGATTGTTTCGGTGTGGCCCGAGTCCTACACACGCCACAGCTGGTCCGTCCAAAACGTCATGTCAAATGTCTCCCGATTAATTGAGAGTGTTGCCCTGTACTGTCTGCAACGCCAAAAGGCAGTATCTGCTTACTTGTAAAGTGATCAGATACTGCTTTTTGGCTTTGCACCGCAGTATTCTCCAACGACACCTACCTGGCCCGCCTATAGAGATCGGACCGACGTTTTGGTATGTTAGACTAACTCACAAACTGGTGGTTTCTGCTGGTTGGGTGGCCGACGTAAAGTAATGCCACACAAATTTCAGATTGCCATGACAAGAAAACTAGAGTATAATCAGTGATCAGAGAAATTGAGAGGGAGTGGAGAACGGGACAACTTCCGCATTGTTGGTTCTTCTTGTTAGAAGGAATACTTTGTCCCTTGCCTGTGAACACAATACATTGACCCAATGCTGTTTTAATGTATTGTCTTGGCTGGGTTTCCACTGATCATAATATTGGTATACATATCGTCTCCCCCTCCATTATACTTGTATACTTGCCGAAATGTGGGTCCACAGCCAGACATGCGCACAAACGGCGACTGAACTGCTTGACGTATTTACTAAAACTCGATGCTGATAACAGATTTACAGATTCCTACATAATTCCTACAAAATAGGATCGCATTATATTTAATTCCAGTGTGGTATTAAAACGTATATAATCATAGATGATAAGTATCTGATATCAGGTGTATAGGTAATCGTTGTAGTATATGCCGCCGAAATCGTTTGTAAAGCAATTATTTATGATGAAAATCAATCGGTTGATCACTAAGCGGATTTCACGCATGATTAATAGCAGACCCAGGCATTGACAGATCGATACGTTACGACACTGCCTCTGTTATAGCACAATGACTGGCATTTATCCAGACATTATCGTATCATTTCAGATTCTTAATTGATTTCTCGCACCGTATCCACAATGCCATCATTAAAGTTTAATCGGGACTCGTTCACAGTTCGGGGATCGACTCAAGACGTCAGAATCTGACGTCTAAAGTCGACCCCCGCACTGGAAGAGTAAAAATCTTTATAATGACTGTAGACCCATAACATCACATGAAGCGGGAAGAGCTAATTAATAGACATTTATGATGATTTCACATTAAAAAAACTTATAGTCTCCATTTTTTAAACAAACATATTTTTATCGTTTTAATCGAAATAAACACGGTCAACTATTTAGTAAGACTTTGAATATTATGAACTTGATCTCGTTTGCGTATAGATGCAAGCATATAGTGCGGGGATTGACTTTAGTCGTCATAATCTGACGTCTACGCAAACGATATACATGTACTTGGTATTATAATTATACCTGATGTTATACTAAAAGAATGATTTTTGTGTCAGACGGATTTAAAAAAAAAAATTGAATTTATGTTTCTTTATTGCAACTTTGAATGGTGATCTCAGATATCGACTTTGTACATGATGTATGTTAGCTGTGTCGTTAATGGCTGTACCATTCTGAAAAGACTGGAAAAATATGATAAGCTGGACTGGAATTTCCCGTCAGCCGCCAATGTCCCAGCTTCATGGTGTATGTGAACTTAGAACCGCCATTGGCATTTAACCCCGGCCTCCAGTGCTCCCTTGGTACCAGCAGATACTACAGGTTGGCTACACGTTGCTTCAGTGGTGGGCCGACGTCGTTGACGTCGGCCCGCTACTGAAGCAACGTTGTAGTCCCGTGTGCGTGAACTGGAGGACTGGAACCCGTAAACCACGTGTAGAATGTTACATAAATCAGCAGCGTTCGTTACCTGCAGGCGATTTATACTGTGGTTCCCCACAGGCGAGACTCGAACCCCCGTGTGTGACCACGGCGCAATGCCGGCTCAATGGTGACCTGACGTCACACGTGCTGGTCCGGTATATGCGCGACCTTTCAGAAATGGTTTCTTCTTTGATCGGTTTTTACTTGGGTATTGGCCTCGGGCATTCAGCTACTTTCAGACTTAGCTCACTTACTGATAAGACTAATCCTTTATGTCGCTAGTCTGCATAATAGTTATTGAGAATATACCTCCATATGAATGTATGAGTATACATGGTCTATCGTAGATAACTTATCTGCTTCTTATTATTACAGTATGTTATACATTAGTTCATTCTCCAGATAGTGGTGTAGATTCATAACAACACTAACGTTTGAACCTGAGCGTTTGACACATGCCCATCTTTATCTTTTGAAAGTTTATTGACGTCATATGTCGAGCTAAACTTTAACTCTTAATGCGGTGAAATTAATACATTTATTTGAAGATTTGTTTCGCTACTGAAACACAATAAATATCGGATGTTAAACATGTTAAAGAAGTTGAGTAAACCTAAAAGTACTTAAATACCAACAATTTCATCTGTACCTAAATACTATCAGGATAGTGCGGATATCGTGTATCCCTGTAATGGACGTAGTAACGGACGTTACTACACTTCCTGATCGGGATGAGTACACAGGGATTCTCACGCCTGGATTTTTGGAGTGATTGTACATAGTCAGGTAGGGACTGCGCCCAGAAAACACAATATACATTGAACCAATGTTGGATTATTGTTTGGCCACCGTCTTCGACGGTGACCCAACAATAATCCAACATTGGAAGTGCAAGTGTTCGCTTCCAGAGAAATGCCGTGATATCGCTGCATCATGAACCTGCTATTAAGTCAGTAATGAATGTTCACACCTGAGACTTGTGAATAATTCAGCCACGGACCGTACCATGCATTGGCCCGGTGCTAGTTTAATGATGGTCCAGACGTTGGGCTAACATTGGCGCCGGGGTAAAATTTGGGATGGGTTTGGAAGATTGGGGCCGGTATTAGCACTGCGCAATAGCAAGCTCTAATTTACCAGACAAGTATACTGTATCATTTGATTTGACACTGGGATTCTTGAAAAATATATGACCTTTTAGGTAATTGTTAACGATATTTCTAATGGCCGTAGACCCATAACATAGGTATTCAAATGAAGCGGAAAAAGCTAACTAAGACATTTATGATGATTATAAATTGAACAAGACCATATGATCTCCATGGTTTATACAACAATCTTTCGGTATTGTAAGGGTTAACACAATGAACGTCATTTGAAGCCGGAATTGCTCACGCAATTTCCAGCTTCAAATGACGAGAAAATATCTCTATTTACAAGTACGCACATATGCCTTTCGGCTTTGCACGGCACAGGTTTTGTCCTCGACGGATCGGCAAATAATTTGATCACAGGCAATGTTCCTGCGGGGTAACTCTACCTCCCGGCGTCAGAAGATTGATGGTGTAACTGGATACCTGGAATCAAAGATGGCGGCTGATTTCACTAAGTAGCCCGATCTATAACGCCTACCGCTACCGGTGCTTGATAAATCGGTCATATCACATTTTTCAGTGTAGAATTAGAACAAAATTGATCGGGGTGAGATTTTTGTGCGTCATGGGTGTGGGGTGTGCAGTTCAAATAAAAGAGAGCTGCATTTTTTATCCGGACAGCTCTAAAAGTCAATGCTGACCTTCGCCGTTCAATCCGCTGGAGAAAATGTGACTTAATGTCGGCTCAACGTTATTGATGTTGGCCCAGCTTCGAAACACGGGATTTCACATCAGGTGTGGAGTCGCCTTCGGATTCAGACAGTGACAGATGCACTTTGCCGCGGCCTCAGAAGTCGAGAAGATGAAAAAAGTCTCAAGGGCGAGCTGAGAGCAGGCCTGTTAAGTTACGCTGGCGATACAGGTCCGGTTGAGACGTAACACTTTTGAAAGCTTCTTCGTCTTCTGCCCTCTCTCGTGCAGGTGGCAACTCAAATCTATGATGGATGGCCCCGGAAAATCTGCAAATATGAGGCGTGCAAAGGAAAGATGTAAATATCAGAAGCAGATATTAGTTTCCAATATTGATTCACTTCTAGTTGGTGGCTCGAGAGCCACCAACTGGCAGTGAATCAATATTCAATCGCATTCTGTCAATATTATATCCCAGTGGATCAACATTTTGTCAACTGAAAATCAATGGTGTTCAGGTCTCTTTTGTGTACGCACAATGTATACAAACCGAGCCCATCGTGTCCATGATGACAAATATAACAAATCAATGATGTGGTTCGGGAACCCATCATTTGGCTCCCAGCAGGTGTTGTGTGTGTCGTCAACCCTTTACACTATTATATTCCCTTTTTCATTATACCATTAGCATATTACATATCAGCTTTTGAACATGCTAATGATAAGGCGTTAAATCAATCAAAAGAATTTTAGCATTGTCGACCTCCATTTTGTACAAAAAATAAAATGAAAGTTAGCTTTTCGGGTATTACTCAGTCGATTCTCAAGCGGTTTTTACGTAATTTTGTAACCATTTTGATCGAGTATTTTCGCAACAATCCTTTTCACGAAACGTTTGAGAATCGACGGAAAGCTTTTAGATAATTCTCCACCGTTTGACAGACTATATTTCAAATCGTGGAGGATACTCCCGTCGCCAGGTGAGGGGAAGCAGATCAGACCCTGCAATGGAGTTAGCTCTTCTTGGTTGTAAATCTAAATGGGGAACTTTGACATACATGTTGGACAAAGCACAAGCTAAAATATCACCCGAAACTCCTCAGGTTTTGTCATCAGCCGCTTGGAGTCTGCAGATAGACCCTACCTGTTCCAACGGGATTCCTCAAACTTCTGCCAGTGCACTGCAACGGCAGTAACTGCTACTGCCTTTTGGCCTTGCATAACAGTCCTGTCGTACAGAACCCAAAGTCAGTAACTGTTTACTTTAGAAGTGAGCAGTCACTGCCTTTTGGCTTTGATTGGCAATCCCAGCAAACACGAGAGGTTGACCCAGTGTTGTTTTAATGTTGGCCCAGCGTCGTAGACGGTGGGCCAACAATAAAACAACGCTGGGTAAACGTCTCGTTGTGCTAGGGTAGCCCCTACAGGTGCGAGTTTTATCGGGGAGAGTGGGGTAGAATGACAAACGGCTGTATTACCAGGCAGGGAGAGCCTCTAGGGGTGCACGCCGGTCAGCACCAGCCAGTTTTCTACCCGTCTATCCACTCCATCCCACGGTTGCGTGGTTTGATCCGAATGCCAGATCCAGACTGACGTGTCCGAGTGTTGGAATCCAAGTCGGGGGAGGTGGTTAGGCGGAGGGGGGGGCGTGTTTTTATTTATTGCAGGATTTTGCCTGGCTCCGAGTTGCGATAAAAACAGAAATGTATTGACACACCGGTGGCAATAAACGTCGGCGCCGAATTTTTGCGGCAGACGTTGGCCCAATACCTGGTAAACATTCTGGGCCGACGCTCTGTGATGTGTGCCCAGCAAGGCGCAAGTCGGGAGGTCGACTCCCAGCGGAGGTAAATCTGTCACAAGTACAGCGTTTAGTCTTCAGCTCGGGGAGGAGCAGTTCAATTGGAATCTGGTAGCACTGACCTTGCTCTTTTCTTGAAATTTATTTTCTCACTGAAGCAGCCAACAACCCCCCCCCTTTCCCCCCCAGACACAAAACGCTGAATCAATGTTTGACGGTGGACAAACGTTACACCAATATTGATTCAACGTTTTGTATCTGCTTGGGTAGTATATTGCTCTTGTCATTGATGACGTCGACCTCATGACTTCGAATATTACTTTCATGCATTTCATAATGAAAGATGATCTCATAATGTCAGGTGATGCACTCTTTGACGTTCGTTCATAATCATGATAATCGTCTGAATGGTTTATGATATTGAAGAATTATATATATATATAGCTATGTTTAATTTGTTAGGCTATCGTCTGCGACGCCAGCCTAACCTTAAATCAGCATTTATTAAGGTCAATGATTCTTGCTTTCTGGGTAAATTGTAGCCCTTGCCACGTATTGACTTTACAGAGCAAACCCTGTAAACACATAACATTTTGTAGAACATTTATAAAAAGTTTCAACATTGCATAAATGTTATACAAATGTTTTGTGTTTACTGGGAAGCTATTCTAATTAAAAATCTGTGAAATGCGGTGACATCACCGGAAACCTTTTTCAATGGCAACTCGGTGAATACAATATTATATAAGACCCCCTCCCCCATACTTCGGTGAAAACATTGGAGGTCAGGGCTATTGAGTTTTACAGAATACTTCGTTTGATTTCTAAGTTGCCCCCATCTGGGGAGGGTCATTAGGGATCTGTTTCGTCTGTTGGATGCTGTGTACGGCATTGTACGGAAGCACTAGTCTACAGCAATCATCCAAGGGCAGCTGCAGCCTCCTCGTATCTGGCTATAATCTTCGGGCGGATTGCCAGTGGCGTACCCTGGTTCCTCCGCTCAACAGCGGAGCCAATGCAGCACCCGCATCAGTGCTGGCGCTGATGTAGGCCGTGGTAGCCTTAAATAACCGGCAATAGCGTGCTTGACATTAGGTCTCTCACGTGGGATGAATGGAGTTACCCAGAGGGAGTGATCCTTCCTATTGTTACTCTGGGGACTATCCGACCCGAGGATAGCGGAGCTGCGCGGAATGCCAAAGAGTTTCATCATTAAATTGTACAGCGAAACTCAAGTCTCCGGCCGTCTGGGCATGTCTGGGGGTATATCCCCTAGACATTCCCAGAACCCCTTATCGGGCGAGCGAAGGAAAACGCTCTCAATAACCCACCATGCCCTATCACCCCCACCCTCATATCATCATCCGTACATCATTCATCTCATCAATTGACTACAACGTTTTTATCGTATTATAATGTCACTTAAAAGACCTTTTGTGCCGAAAAGTGACGTAAAGCAAGGATTTACTACTACCACTTGATTTCTAAGTTTGTGTATTTTTGTGTGGTTGCAGGTTTTCACAGGGTGTGGCCGACCTCGCCTGGAGTCCGCCATGGCCAGGAAGAAAAGGCAGGTGACGGACCCGGCAGAACCCGTGGCCAAGAACAAGCGAGAGACCACGGACACGGAAACGTACGACGACTACAACCACTACGACCAGGACCAGTCCGTGCGACCCACCACGGCGGCCGGCACCAGCCTGGATCGCCTGGTGAGGGACATCAAGAAGAAGCTGGAGATGGCAGAGGACTTCTGGCACTCCCTGCCCGACTCCCTCTGTAACGAGATGGCCGCGCCCATAGACGACGAGTTCAACTGCTGGAACGGCCTTGGCAAATCCAAGTAAGATAAATGCACTTAGCTACTCCGGACTAAAACGTATTATGTACTCCGCTGAATCAATCAGAATGTTTAAGATATTAAATTTAATTCCTAGGACATTAAATTCAAAGTGAAAGCCATATGCTTTCTGCTGTGGAATGGCCTTGGCAAATTTAAGTAAGATAGGCAAATAAACGCAGATAATTAGGCCTACTCCAGACAAAACGTAATTATGTATTTAGTACTCCACCGAGCCAATCAGAATGCTTAAGACATTAATTTTCATGCTTAAGACATTAAATTTAAAGTAAAAGCCATATGCCCACTGCTCTGCTAAACCAACGGTCAGTAACTCTTTACTGGTATTCATATACAACTACATGCTGTTGTGCTATATTCATCTTCCCGACAACAAGGCTTGACACAGCGAGGCCTTCAGATCTTGGCCTGACCGCCTCGCTGTGCCAAGCCTTGTTTTCAGGATGATGGGTATATTGATCAAGACTTGAAACCACGATCCGGATTTAATTTTGTGGAGCAGCTGATAAACCCGATGTTTGTCTTTATAATAATAGTAGATATAGAGGCCAGGCCAGGCCAGGCCAGGCTTCAATATTATGTACATGGAATAAAACCCTCGTTCAACAAACAAAACCACATGTATAACCACACGGTTGCCATGGTTGCAGGTACGTCCCCATGGTGATGAGCGACGGGGTTTACAACCAGGTGAACAACCCGGAAGTGGAAGTGGACGTGAGGAAACCCAACACTGTGATTGGCCAGCAGATTCTGAAGTTGAAGCTGATCACCACCAAGCTGGATCAGGCTTATCATGGACAGGATGTGGACTGGGTGGAGAGTGAATGTAAGGATCCCTACTGAAAGGAGCGTTCTGTCCTGCAAGGGTAGAGCAAACATCAGTAACAGCTTACTGTAAATGTAAGCAGTTACTGCTGTTTGCCTTTGCAGGGCAGTTCCCTGGTAAAATGTTATTCAATGGTTTTACTCTATAATTACTCGAATGGTTTTGATACACCTAACCCAGTAAAAACAAAACACTTGGGAATGTCAGTAAGACTGTCTTCGCCTGTATAATAACATAGCATATAATGCTAACAATTTTAGGTGTAATTATCATGAATAATTTCAAAAATAAGTTGTACTTGTACAAACAAATTTTAATCCCCCTGATCGGCTTGAATATATTTTATCAACCAATTGAAGCAATATAATTTGTAATACAAGACTTCCTTCCTAATTGTTATATTAACGTTGAATTTTATATATTTATGACAAAAAGTATATGACTCTGTCAATGGCATTTTTGTCAGATATAACAGAACAGGTGTAGGCATATATCTAAAATTAATTAATGTCTACGATAGCTAACTATTGAATGCGTTTAATTTCAGTTGGAATCCATCATGGACATGACGGAGCACCTGGACCTTCTCACAACAAGCCAGCAGACAAACCTACCCATCATAAAAAGCCAGATCGTAAGCACGGTTATACCAACTACTACTCCGGGGAGGAATCGTACACAGGGGGAAGCGGCAGCGGAGACTACGGCGGCAGCGGATCCGGCTCCGGAGACGGCTCGCGGCCAGGGTTTGACGACGACGACAGAGGAAAGTACGACTTCACCAACAAGAACAAGAAGCCAGTGCCGCCCGTGCGGAAGCCACCTCCAAAGTCCGACAAAGAAGACGGCTATAATAACGTGAACAAGCCTGCCGGGTTCGGGTCTTCCGCCCACCGCGCGTTGTCCCCGTCAGTGACTGTATTATTGGTGCTACCCGCTCTGGTCTGCCTGCTCGTCAGATTCCTGCCCACGGTACGATGATGGCACCGCCCCGCGCGGTGACATTCTCTCCACCACCCTGATTGGCCAGATTGTGATGTACTATGTTATAATGATTGTCATTCGTCGAGACATAATCACGCGCCTGCGCGCCGGGAGCGAGGAGTCAGCTAAAAACCAGAACTGCTAGCGAAACAGATCCGGGCAGTGGACTTGTCAGAGTTGGATCCTAGGGATTCGCGCATTCTCTTTAGTTGATGTGTGAAAGAAAAACATGGGGTGTCTTCCATTGGAGGCAAAATGTCCCCTCTGCCACTCGCTAGAGTGGCAGAGGGGACATTTTGCCTCCAATGGCTCGTTTTTACTGATTATTTTAATGAGAACTAAGCTACTTAATGATCCATTCCTATTTTTAAGTCGACCGATGTGATGTTTTCCTGACGTCGGACGAGGGCGGCAGCGATTTTGCTAGTTTTCTTTGTTTTGTTAATCCAAGAAAGGATGTATCTCTTGGGATTAAAATGTTTATTTATGGCGCCAGCCGCTGCTTCGGACAATTTTAAAACACGATTTATTTAATTTTGTTTTTTCTTCATTTTAATAAAGGCATGTAATGTTTTTAATTGATCTTTTATCGACAATTCTGCAGAAAACTTCCTTGTTAGCATGGGGTTTTACCTTTTATTAAAGGCGATAAACCCTTTAATTTCAAGGTGATGGTGCGTTGAAACCTACGATCTTATTAGGATGAAAAATATAAAAAATATTGGTTGTCGATTTGTCGACAATGTAAATTCAAATTAGGCAATGACATAATAAAATTATATCCACCTATATCAGCTCATCTGTGCAAAGCCAAACAACAGTATCTGTTCAAGTTCAAGCTAGCAGTTACTACTGTTTGTCTTTGCGGGAATATACTTTATTATACAATACAATACTCAGTTTTAAGCATAGCATTTGCAGGAGATCATTTACTAATATACCGCTTTACTCGATAAATTCATTATAAGTTGTTGTTTTTTGTTCAACAGGATGATGATTGAATACGTATTATTGAGTTAATATAGATTTATTTAAATCTGAAATGCCTTTTAAGATTTTAAAAGTAACTTATATTAATATCTTTATTTTTCATTCATGCCGAGAGATATGTATACATATAAACCAAATCAGGATGATGAAACATAACGATGACATTTATTTAATTGTTTTAACTGTATCAGTAAAAAGTGATTTATTGAGTTTAAAATACTTTATTCGCCACATAACCTACAGTTGCTATTTAAATTGGACGCACTGCTTATGGAGGCTGAGATCAACCGTTGGAATCAAAGGGTTGCACCGGCTATTTACCCCTTTAACCGCCAAATTATCAAATTAGAATTTTCACTCACCTGACTTCTAGTGGTTAAAAATGATTAAGATTTTACCAATTAGAGGTCAACGATTTCCGTTTAACACCTTTAACAGGTTCAAAAGCTCGTATTTAATTTGCTAAAAAAAAACAAAAAACAAATATAATCCTAAATCGGGACCGGCGGTTAAATGGTTGATGCAGATGAACCCTTTAGTTTCTACGGAATGCTGAAGGCCGCTTCACAAACATTTTCTAGGTATTTGTACATTACACCTGTGAACAATATCAGGGTCTATATTTGATACTTTTCTTGTGACTTTACTATATATCGTCTCTGGGGGACAAAGGGTTGTATGTGCACATGCAACCCGTTAGTCCCCAGGAGACTGCAACTCTTGTAACTGACAGGGTTAAAATGCCTGGTCATCATGTTGTACAAACTATAACAAGCTATAAGTGTATTGCTACTGATGAAAAAGATGTGGGAGTGTAAACTGTAACTGGCAGCCTGCAAAATATAAAAAAATATACTTGATGCATGGTATAATTGATTACCGTACATGTAGATTAACGATAAAATAAATCGTTAATTAATAGGGCCTAATAAATCTTATCACAAAGTAGCTCGCGAATGTGTCAAGTATTTAATTAAGTTGACATTAAGGTCTACAATGTTCAATTTGAGGTTTTATTTTCAGTAGTATTTGATTTACCTTAAAGTTTAATTTATTACTTGTTACAAGCAGGTTATTGCAATTAACGGAGCATGCGAGATAACATGTTGTCGTAAAAGTCACGAAAACAGGTGATTCCTACAAACTATAACAAGTTGCAACCATACTAAATTTTAAATTGTGTGTTTTTCTAAGACATCGAAGATGTTTTAGCAAGAAAGCACATTGCTGAAAGCATTGAAAGTCGTATTTTTATGATAAAATCAGGCTTATATATCACAGTATTACGAGCAATTTTGTACGAACACTCATTTATTTAGCTTGGTTTGATTCTACGCAGCATATGGATACTTCACAATAGACCTATGTATTTGCATGTAAATCAAAATTTGTATGAATGAACAAAACAAGAACTGGTTCTCTTTTATTAAATGGTCATTCATACTGCTTCTATCAATACTTGGCGGCCCTATGCTGTCTCAATGTTGGACCACCGTCTGTGATGCTGGTTTAACATTCAAGCAACATTGGCTTAGAACTGGCGTACATGACCATTTTTTGTTCAACATAGAACGCTTCTAGTATCACTGATCTGTCAATGCACACAACAATATAAGAGAAGGGATGTAAACAAAACAAATGCACAACAAATGTGAGACGTTGACCCCATGCTGGACTAATGCTGTTCAATCGTCTGTGACGATGACCCAACAATAGGCCAGCATTGGAACAACCCCTGTTGTTTACTGTTGACAGGCTATCCGTGTACAGTCAATAATAACACAGTATTGTACACTCACACTAATGACCTATAATCTATGTGTGTACACAATGAAAACATAATTTACCTTTTGTGTTTGTTACTTCTTCTAGTACCACGGGAATCACAACACATTGAACCTGTGTTGGTTTAAACGTTAAACCAACGTTAGGCCAATGACTAGTTTAGTGTGCTGTGTTTGTTTAGTGGCCACATGATTTGATTTTACACATTGAACATACAAATAAACACTTTGTATTCTTTTTTGATCTGTACGTGTGCACAAGAAGTATTGTGTACACACGCAGAACATAGACCCTATGTGATCTATGTCTGTACACCCACAAACATGATCATATTTCTGTGGGTAGTAAACACAATGGATGTGATTTATTAAATAGTGTTATAAATGTAAAATTAGACATAGAACATACACATAAGTTGTGTGTGAGTGTTTGCACTTGGCAGACATATAATTTTGATCCTTTATGATATTGACTATCAATGGGCAGACGTTCTCTGTCAAGCTGATTATTATTTATATTTATCCCCTTTATGTGATAGTGTATAGTGGCTATCGTAATTGTGCACACTTCATTTGTATGTCTAGGTTACCAGGCTTAAACAGAAGCCAAATAATTATTCTAATATAATAACTAAAGCTGAGATGAATTGAAAACTATGGTTCGTCATACATGTACAATTGTATTAAGTCACTTCTTTTAGTAGATGTACACAAATAATATAATCTTGTCATACAGCTATGTGGTGCTACGTGTACACACATTTGTCACTGCTGTGAGATGTAGACCTACCTGTACACCAGACATTTAATATATGTGTACAGGAATGTGTGCTAGTGTATCGACTTTGCCTGACTGTGACAGCATAATGTATTCATATACAAATGTGGGTGTGATCTGTACAACATTGTGTACAACATTCACGAGACACTAAAATACGGTACATATATAGGGCTACAAATGCACACAGTTAATGCCGCATGATAAGGGGTCAGTTTGATAAATATTTAATTAAGACCAAACTTGGAGTTCGATTTGAGCTCGTTTTTTTACTTTCGCCAATTTGCGAGTAGCCTGCCTTAAGTTTTGATTTATTTTTTTTGAATTGACCTCAAATGTACAAGGTTCACTAGACACTGCACACCCCCACACAGAGTCAACGCTGTGTCGTCAGGTGTACACGTTCTAGCAGATGTTGACTGCTGTAGACACAGTTGACTTTGTTGTTGAGATATACGTGTGTATATAACAGTCGTGATTGTGCTTTGTACATAATAATTCATGTCACGTCACCAAACTTATTTTGTTGTTATTATTGTATTATAATTCAGAAGCAGTCGTCTTGTCCTGTATAGATGATGCACCGTATTGTTCGTGCACAGTGTGCTTGGCTTTGTATAGTGAGTTTCTAGATGTAGCCGTCGTACACTAAAATACGTACACGTCTTATACACTGCAACATGATTGTACAGTGTTGTTTAAAATGTGTACACCAGTCATCTGTTTTCATATATCACTACACAGCATCTAATAGAACCATACCATTATAGTAAGCGTTATATAAGTGAAACGTTCACATACTTGTAACGTTTTTTGCATAATTATTGAACAGTAAACAGGTAAAAAAACAGGAAAGAACAAACTCAAATCTATTGATGACGTCCTCTTAAAATAAGTTAAACTGAACTATTTAGTTGCCGCCGTCGTGGCTTTATATCATTTTTGCTTGCCTACAGTTATACATGTCATGGACATCTATTCTCTTTATCTAACCATATGACGTAGGCATATTCAGATGAGGACCAGCCAGTCAAGAGTAGACCAACACGCTTTTTTGTAAATGGTAAAATATTCTTTTCGTTGATTATCACCGCGCAGTTATGAAGTATATATTATACTGGCAGTATTTGACATGTACTGTTTAGCCCTCATTTATTCATTAATATCTGATCTAACAAATATGTGTCCATAATCAAGATAAATGTGTGGCAAATCTCTTCGATATTTGTTCTGAATTGAACCAACACTGACCACAATTTCTTGTTGTTCTGTTTAGAATACTCTCTCGGTTTATTTGAAACGTGATAAAAATATGAATTTAAATATAGATACAATTTTTCTGCATACAATAACGCTTTTTTGTTTAGTCGATCACTGCCAACCAATGTCGTATTTTGTAATACTTCTCAAACCTATTTTTCATTATTTGCATTATAGAGCATTTTATCTAATTTTGGATTTGTCAGCAGTTGGAATGGGGACCTACTTACCATAGGTGCTGTTGCACAAAGAAAGATACACACCAGCCATCCACTGCTTGTATAAATTTGTACATTAATAGTTCATACTGTAAAGGAATATTTTACTTTCAATAAAAAAGTGCATATGCCATGTCTTGTCTTGTATTATTTTTACCTTAAACTGTTAAATGCTATATTACTCGTAACCTCTTACAGCTCGGTGGTCGACTTTAGACGTCAGATTCTGACTACTTAAAGTCGATCCCCGCACTGTAAAAGAAGAAATATTCATAATGGCCGCGGACCCATAAGATAGGTATTCAAATGAATCGGAAAGAGCTTACTAAGAAAAATTGAAAAAAAACTTGTGAATTCGAATATGTGTGGTGAGACTGTGAAGATAGCGTCTCACCGGGACTGCTCGGGTTTCCGACCGCTGACGAGTGGCCGTGCCGCAGCCTCGCTCTGAAAAGCCTCTGCCGCCAACCGAGCACGCGTCCAGCCGAGCGCGCTTTCACTTATCTCGCCGCCACTGAGTTCAACGGACACTCCGTCTCGACCTCGGGGCCAAGCCGCATGGCATTAGGTCGTCATACTCCGCTTGGGGATAGTGTGCACTATTGAATGTCTAGACTACAATAAAGAGAGAATAAACAGAAGAATGAATTAAAAAGAGTTATTTATTCCCGTCGTCCCGACAGAAGAGTTGATGGAAATATGTAGGAGCTAAGCACTTCTATATAACCATAAGACATCATGGTTAAATTCACAACTAATCGCCAATTTACCAGTAAAAACAACATATTTCGCCCCCAAATTCCTAATTATGGTTCAATGCTGGGCCACCGTTTGAGACGCTGGCCAAGCGTTAAACTAATATAACATAACATTTATTTGCCATATATACAAAGTATATAATAATAGGAAAACATATATAATTAATTTAGCAGGAGACTATCATTAAGTCTTTTAATGTCGCTCACATGATAGCCACCTAAAACATTGCAGAGAAAATAAATATATCATTATTATCAGTGTGATAGTAGAAATGAAACAAACAAGCAAAAAAAGACAAGAATGTAACATACGAGTAACATTCAAATGTATAAATATTTGATGTGTGAATACAAAATAAACAGAAAAACACAAACTATGAAACATAAAATATCATAAATATAAGTAGCATTTAACTGTAAAGATATTTTCAAGTGTGAAATAAATGAGTGAAGGTGAGAAAATTAGGTATTGATTTTTTTTTAAATACAAAACAATTCTGAATAATGCAGGTAGAATCATACGTGGCAAGATAATATTTTTTACCATATTGACAAAAAAACAGCAAAAAAATGTGTATATATTTTATCAAGAATGATACCAGGAGAAAGATTAAAGGTATTAACTATACTGAAACGTAAACATTTTTCTTTGAAATTGTGTTTTATTTGAAGTGTTCGAATATTATGACGCTGGTGAGTGTTATGTGTGTTAACATCAAAACCGGTTGCAGATACAAAATGATAAAAATATTCAGGTAATGAGCAATAAACTGATTAATTTTTTTTTTTATTATTTAGTTCCAGAATATCTTTCACTTTCAGTACATTATATTTTATAAAAATCGGATCAGTATGGGCAAATAAGGACTCTTATTATTCGTAGGGCTTTCTTTTGAAGTTTATATAATCGCTTTGAATCATATCCCCAGGCCAGTTTACAATAATTTAAATGAGGTAAAATTAAGGAGTTGTATATAGTAAGTAAAATCTGAGCTGGTATAATGAACTTCAATTTATTTAACACACCGATTATTTTGCTAATTTTATTAAATATTTTAATAATATGTTTTTTCCAACTCAAATATTTAGTAATTGTAAATCCCCAAAAAATAAAATCAGTAGCACAACAAATTTACTCGTTATCAAATCTATGAGATAACTTAGGTGGTTTATAGAAAACATATTAGGTTCTTAGGTGGTTTATAGAAAACATAATGGCTAGGGTCCAAAACCATGATTCCGTGACCAACCTTCTGCAAGTAACTTTTGACGGTTGTTTTCTAGAGTGTAAAATCCAAAATGGCCGTCATCGGTCACGGTGAAAAGCAAGAATTCACTTATTTCATCTACTGTTCTCCCAGTGGAACACATTTTTGAATGCATTTATGTAGGACATGGATTTATTGAGGTCATAGTAGTATTATTTAACATATAAGTGTAAAAATGTAAGATTTATACCCCCAAAATAGGAAAACGCGTCACCGAGGGGTGCAATCCATTATAAACATCACACTTTTGATATGGCTGACCTAAAATCTCATGTGACACCTTTTGTTTTATATATTTGTGGGGTAGGGAATCGATTTGTGGGGTTATTTTTAAATTTGTGTGCTTCCTTCATGTGAAAATTCAAGAGGGCCGCCGTTCAGCATAAGGAAAAGCCTAAAAAGATCAATTCATAGTGAATCAATTAAAAATGTTATGTGCTCAGCTATTTGAGGTTACAAAAATCAATACAAGTAAGTTGTAAAACATATATTTCAACGAAAACATCATCTGATATTCAGCAAAATAACATAAAGAAAAACAATAATTGACTCGAAATGGAAGACTTTATTAATAAAGCCTAGTGAAATTATATAAAACTAAAATCACAATCTAAGATATCTTGTGAACATTCATACAAGACCAGTAGGCACAGCCAAAAAATACTATCATAATGATATTTAAAGGTATAGTCAATTGTTAAAATATGCAGGACATGGGTCCCCAGAATGCAATAGTGCCCCTGGGTATACCATAAATAAACACAGCATTAAGAGCAAGTTCCCAAATCATAGCAAGTCCATATACTTGAGCGACATCTATGATAAATAAATTTAGCCTTTTTACAATTTAAAGAAAGTTCAGAGTTATTTTGCATTCTTGTTCGTTTATTGGAATATTGCCTAAATCGGCAATGAACGTTGTATCATCTGCATAAATAATTGTTTATAAATACTTCGTAACATCAGCAATATCATTTATATACAGTAAAAACAGTTACGGTCCTAAAATTGAGCCTTGTGTTACACCAGTTTTAACATTAGTCAGATTCGACTTAAGACCACCTAATTCGGTATATTGACGTCTGTTTGTGAGGTAATTACGAAATAAAAAGAGAGCTTTGCCTTTAATACTGTAATATTCCAATTTATGTAATAGAATTTCGCGATCTAGAGTATCAAACGCTTCAGAAAAATTCAGAAATATTGCTAACGGAGTTTTACCTTTATCTATTGGAATCATCAGCCTATCAATTAATTCTAAAGCAGCTGATTGAGTGGAATGCTTTTTACGAAAAACATATTGGCTGTCAGTCAAGATTTTTTTGAAATACTTGTTCAAAGGGAAATTGGTCGGTAATTAGTTGCTAGTAAAGGATCTCCTTCTTTCAATAAAAGAGGAATTTTAACAGTTTTTAAATTGTCCCGAAAAATTCCGGTAGTAAATATTTGATTAATAATGACAGTCAAAGGCATTGATAATTCATCGATAATATATTTTATTAGTTTACTGCCCATTTCATCTGATCCAAAACTGTTTTTAGAATTAGGGCATTTAATAACATCATATATCTCATTTTCAGTAACTAATTGAAATGAAAAAGTAGATGTGGCAGGGTTTCGAAAAAAATGAGTAAAATAACTATTTAAATGATCTGAGGTGCTTTCTTTATTGATTTTGTGCATAATATTTGATCCAATGTTAGTAAAGTAATCATTGAGATAATTAATAATATTTTTTTTGTTATTTGTAATTGTGTCATTAATGTTTAATCAATTCAATGAAAATTGTAACGTATGTTTCCTATTTACAACATCGCTGATGGCTGTCCAGGTCTGCTTTACATCAAATTTGTACTTTCGAAAAAGATTAGCATAATAAGATTTTTTTTGCCAAATATATATTCCTTCGTAAAATGAAGTTATAAGTCCCAAGATTTAGTTTTAATGAATTGTACTCTTGTGCTGTCATTTGAATAATTCCTCAGATCTCTATCCATTTTATCTCGAAAATTAATAGATTTAATTAAGCCTTTGGTAATCCACTTAGATTTTTTATGTTTAGCGTGGTTAAGGATCCCATCTAGGAAATTATAATTATAGTTTGGATCAGTAAAGCTGTCATATGTTAATATATCTTTTAAAGGTGAATTTATGATTTCTTCCTTAAATTTTTCTAGAGAAATAGCGGAATAGTCGGTCAACTTAATATACTAATTAAGTAGTATCTTCAGTTTTAACACTAAACTTGAAAGCGATAAAATAGGGAAAATGATCTGATAATGCACTGGTAAGGATAAGTGCACTACTGGAATTTCTTTTGTCAGAAAATTTAACGAAAAAGTTGTCAATAAGAGAGCCTTTGTATTTAGAAAGTCCAGTTTGTAAAGTCACTCTTATTTGGAAAAAAACCCTGTGGCCACAGGGTTATAGAAATATACATCAGCATAGAAAGCATAAACAATTTGATCTGAATTCATCATATAAAAAATTCGCAAAATGGAAACAACTTAAAATACGGTGTGGGAGTAAGAGCCTTCACATAAATACAAGATAACCTCCGGACCTCGCCTATGTTTAATTCCACAGACGTATATAAAGGGTACCTTGATCATGCTCATAAAATACATGTATGCCTTATATGGTGTCTAATAATTTGAAAGGTCAGTATTTTAATGACAATGGTCAGTATCTCTGCAAATTAAAGCCACTCACCAGATGTCCTACATGTCCTCACCAGATGCCAATGTGTATTGCAACATCTATTCTTTCACAATTATAAACGCAATTAATTATAAAACAACCATATATTTTTAGCAGGTCTATGAGGTACTTTCAAAACCACGAAACATTCTATGCTAACACTAGGAAATTATTACTTTGTTTAAAAATAGCATGTTGGATATCAATGATAAATATCATTGAGCCACATATAAACCAGTCTGGTGCGGTATGTCATTTTGGCCATTTCTGTTGCCAAAATTGATTTTATAGTTTTTATGGCTTTCTTATGGGTCAAGTAAGCCAAAAATATTGGGGTTTAATTTTTCCCGCTCCTCAACCTCGTTTTATGGCACATTCAAAATGGCCGCCATCGAAATCAAATATTTGGCCGTAACTTGGGTTCTAGCATAGCTGAAGTCACGATTTTGATGTCTATACCCATGTTTTTCGGTATGAGGAATCCAATAGAAAATGTGTATGTCTGGTAGATATTTTGATATTGAAGATTAAACACATTTTTCATGCGTTTTCGGTTATTTTTTGGCCGCGAATATAAAAAAATCAAATTTTCATACAATTATTTTGGAAACTTTATTTATTCTGTATTATTATAAACAGCACATTGCTGATGGTTTCTGAATGGTTGATGTTTCGATGATGGACCGTAAATATTCCACCAATAAGGCGTAAAAGCGATAGCGTATAATCCGAACAACTTCAATAACGATGTTTGGTATATTTCCTTGATTTGCTAAGGATCATTTGACAACAGACACAGAGGGAAATTAATAAAACCAGTGTACTACAAAAAAGTACACACTTTTTGAGAAGTGGATAGGAGGGGTGAAGGACAAATCGAAATTTTAAAAACAATACAAAATTGTGAGCAAATTCTGCGTTTCAGCAATGTTTCATGTGCTGTCAAACAAATGATCAGAATCAATCTTCATGATCATTGCGCGTGATTGTGGTCCATCCCATCAGCAAAATTATTTGATTTTCAGATTTGTTTCTATTAAATTCTTAAATGATGTACAAGAAAGAAATTAATGGGGGATTTTAATTCATCACAGCCCATGACAGATATCCCCGTGTAAATTCTAGTTATAATTGGAGATATTCTCCGAGATGCAGGGCCTACTCTGGCGGGGGCCCTGGGGTAGTAGTTAGCACCGCTGCCTTTTACGCCAGAAGTCGGGGTTCGGTTCCCGGTCTCGGCGGTTTGAAAGATACAAAAATGTTTCTCCCCCATCCACGTGTGAAAGTCAGTATTGTGGGGAGCCTCCGTGACCGAGAGGTAGCGTGCTCGACCTCAGACCGCCAGGGCTCGAATTTCGAATCCTGTGTCTGGAGGACAGTGTCATCTCAATCATCTCACCATCCTCAGGAGGTTCTCCTGGCCCAGTTTAGCCTATATGTGCACAAAGGTGTCCTGAGGCCCGACTCATTTCACTTAGGGCCTACTCCGAGATCAACAATTTCATGAAACAATGAATTTAAATACTAACAGCTAAATCCCCGCGTCAAGGTATTTTTTTATTATTATTTTTATTCAAAGGAAATGTAGAACGAATATTACCAATTAATATATAAATCTGTAACCTAACAAGAACACCCGGCCGCGCAATGATTACAAACTCGAGTATACCTACAAACTCTGCTATTGCAGAATAGATTTGGGAGGGACGGAGTGATTACCACAGCTGACATTTAAGTAGATTACAGCAAGCATTTAATGGCTTGGTTGAACCTAAACCTCATTGTCTATACGATAAACCATTTTGGTTCATCGAAAAGACAATGAGGTTTAGTTTCAAAATTAGAGATTTTAATTTATATATAATAGTGAACTAAGACATCTGACAGGAATGAAGATGCTATCTTTCACTTCCCACATTTTTTGTTCAAATGGTTGGAGGTTTGGCCATCTGATAAAGCAGGTCTTGTCTCTCATTGATATCAGGGCAGCTCAGGTAGGTGGTAGACCAGAGGATGAGTACGCTTGACATACAAATACTTTCAAGGCTTTTAATGTACAAATTTAGGGAGTGGGAGGTGCCGCATCGATAAAAGTGTCCGAATGCCATGTCATTCATGCATGTGTCTCGGGCTCGAACCCCGCTGTTGTTGTGAGGGTCATTCAGAGAAATATCCTTATTTATTCCTTCTCAATGTGACTACGTGATCACATTAATGGCGGGTTCAGGTTGAAACTAGTGTGTTGACGTTAATTTTGCGTCAGGGTACGCGCTGCCATATGCTCCTTCATAATGTAAAAAAATGTTGAAGAGAGAAGCACGTTAGATTTAAAACACATACATGTAATATGTGGATATAATCTGTTTACGTGTGAAGCTAACATTAGTTCCACAGACCAGTTAAGATATATTACACAAGAAGTTTCATCATCACAGAAACCAACCAAATTTCAAGAGGTACACTTGAATGCCTTTTTATATGTGTGCTCAATAGATAGTTATGTTATCCAGCAGAAAGTGGTAAAGATATTTGATCATCTGCGATAAGCCTATGTACAAAGCTTCCAAAAAACATATTTCAAGAAGAAATATGCCACAATTTTCGGCAAACTTACTGGACAATAATAAAACTGATTTGCAGCAAAGTAAAAACTTCCACCGACGGTGAATGGAAATACCCAAGCATATTCTGTTGTGTATAACTTTTTGGCATTACAAAAATATTACTTTTGGACTACTCTGTTGCAGTACACTACTACAGAGCTACTTATACTTCAATCACCCATTACTCAGTTAATGCATCAGTATTAGATTTAGAATTTGTCAGTATTTGACCGGAATATATTGGTTCAATTCAAACCAGGTGTGGAATGCCGCTCCTGTTAGTGCAACCTGTGCAGAAAGAAAATGAATTCACCTGTCCTGGAGAAACTACTACAAGCTCGACTTATCATGTGAAACAATTATCAGATTTATCAGACACACGACCTCTGGTCACCAAAAGACGTTCTAGAGTATACTCCCGTGAGTGGAAGTAACTCAGAGAGAGACATCATTAAGCCTAGTACCTAATGCTGACTCCACCAAATGATTGCTCCGAGGTGGTTTTTGTATCACTCTTTTGTCATGATGAAGCATCCCTTCTGTTTTCACTCACACATGATCCGTGGCCAATAAAGCTATCCTAGATCTAGGCCCATTATTGGGACACCTTATAAACTTCAGACTTCATGAGTTACTGTCATGGTTTAATATGTGTCGTTTGCACAAATCTGCAGAAAACTCAGCTCAACGGGAACCAGTTCTAAACAACTTGGTTGGAATGACAATGTACATACATAGTACTTGGTAAAAGTGATCATCAGTTTTTCAGCAATCGTGACTTCTGCTTTCCAGAATGACTTCTCGCAGGTAATCTGATTGCATTATCACTTTTTTTTACAGCATAACATATCTATCTGAGAATACAATATGCAAACACATTCAAGTTTACCTGTTAACACGTGGGTTGGTTCAAAATGTATTCTGTTTTCTGTTCTCTTTTTATGAAACATCATTTGTAATAGTTCTTAATTTAATGATCCGTGGTAGGCTACAAGACCTCCCATGTAAACAGACTATTTTAACACATTATTGTTTTAAAAAGTTTGAAATCACTCCTTTTCAAAGCTTCAACAGTTTGTGTCCTTTCCTCAAAATTCAAACTTTCACTATTATTATGTTGTCCAGTTGAAAAAAATACCACGTTTCTCTTTTCCTGATATTCTTTCACACTCAGGTAATTTTGATTGGAACTGATATACTGATACCTAGCGGAACATCCTCGTGGTTGTGAGTTACTACTTTCTTTTGCAAAAGAAAATGAATCAAACCATTTAATGTTTGCTGTAAACATTAAATGTCAGCTATGGTAATGAGCCTGACCCCTCCAATTATAGAAACTATATGCTGGTATCTCTCATAGGCTGTGATGAATTAAAAGTCCCTTTTTATTTGTTATTGTGCATCATATATGGATTTAGAAAAACAAGATCCAAAAGGGATGGACCACAATCACCCACAAGATTAATTCTGATGATTTATTTAGCAAATATAAGACATTGCTGAAACGCACAATTTGCGCACAATGTGGGATAATTTTATTTTATTTCGACTATTATCGACCCATCCCACCTACTGCTCAAAATTAATAAATGTGTTTTGTAAAAGACACATTAACCTCTGTGACTGTTGTAATATGTTTAAATGAAGGAAATGCATCAAAAATCGTTATTGAAATTGTTCAGTTTCTACGATCGCTTTACGTCACTGTGATGGTCTATTTGGGGATAATTAACGGAAAACCCATCATTCAGAAACCATCAAAATGTACTGTTTATCATAATACACACTAAACAAAGTTAATTGTTTGTATTTTAGTTTTTTTCGAATTCGCTAGAAAAAAATGACCGAAAACGTATCAAAAATGTGTTTTATTGTCAATATCAAAATTCCTAAGAGACATTTTTTTGGATTTCTCATATCCAAAAACATGGGTATAGACATCAAAATCGTGACTCTAGCTATTCTAGAGCCCATGTTATGGCCAAGTATGTGATTTCGATGGCGGCCATTTTGAATGTGTCATAAAACGAGGTTGAGGGGCGGGGGAAATTAAACCACAATTTTTCTAGCTTATTTGACCCCTAAGAAAGTCAAAAAAACAATAAAATCAATTTTGGCAAGAACTTTTAATTTTGGGCATATTTCTGACATACCGCACCAGACTAATGCAATATAATTAGTTGTACTCATTGCAAACATCTATGAAAAAATATCACAATACATTTTTTGTTTGTTTAAACCTCATTTATTTCACCAGGATTGCAAACAGCCACATGGCCACTAGTTGATCTCCTTACATTCACACATATACAGACATATAACAGTGTACATTGAAAACAAAAAAATATTACATAATATATGTATAACGAACAATATAATTTAGTGGGTGAGTGTTGCAGTGAGTAAAAGTAAAGCGAAACAATAATATCAATAATAATTCAGCTACAAGAAAGAAATTTAATTATAATTAAATGATAATTAATAATTAAAGCAGCCCCTTGGGATGACATCAATTTTCGTTTTTACTTCCGCACTGAAGTAGTGTATCCCACGGATCATGTTTTTATTTTTTTCGGAATTTTCTTATTTTTATAAATATTTTTAATCAACATTTCTATGAAACCAGAAGTAACCCAAACAAACTATTTGAATACCTGAAGGACGATTGAATGTTTTTACAGCGTTGGGCCACATGCTGATGGCATCGGCCCAGCGTTGGGTAGACAATCAGTGCTGCAGGTATGTGCCATACGATAAAACATTTTCCAGAATAGTTTTGTTCTCATACATATTTGTAGGAAGTAAATCTGATAAACCCCTCACAGTAAAATACGGAGAGTCGCATATGCTGGACACACAAATATAAAATGGTTAGTGTCCTCCTTGGGATGTGAACAAGACGGACAGGAAATTTCATCAATTAGGATGTATTTAAAACGATGAAAGTTTAAAGCACTTAGTCCCAATCTTAAGCATGTTAAGCGGGAATGATTAATTGCACTCTGTCCAAACATATATTTATATAGTTTAGGTAAAAACGGTGTCGAACTTTCAGTCTTGTTGTTTAACAATATTTTAAAGTGAGACAAATTTTCTGCGCTGCGGATAGGTTCGCTTCGGGAATTACAGTGACGTATAGTAGATGCAACAAAGAATTGTCTTTTGTTGAATGACGCGAGGCAGGTGTAGGAAGCGTCGTGTTGTCTGCACTGCGGAGGTTATAATATATCACATTGGTTACGATTAGGTAAAATTAGCCATAATATAGTCGGGGCATTTCCCATTTACAATTTGTTTTCATGAAGTGATATAAGTTTGCGGTTTTTGCGCCTGACAGTGAGCAGGTGAGCGGCTGCAACCCAAGCTTTGCTAATAATAATTCTGTTTTGTGTGTGTCTTTACGCCCCAGTGCAGACAAGCGCGGCGCGTCTTTGAACTTTTTCCAAATCCATTGATTCATTCATAGTACATTTATCATATATCACGTTACAATATTCAATTATAGGTCTGTCTTTTATATATCGAACATGATGAAAATTTGGGTAGTTTTTTTAGGCTTTTATTACACATTTGTTGATATGTTTACCAATACACAATGTTTTTTGATATGTTTACCAATACACAATGTTCACCAATCACAATACATGATAGAATACTGACGTCTAGAGACGTCAGGTTCTGACGTCTAAAGTCGACCCCTCGCTGAACAAATTAAAATATGTATAATGGCCGTAAACCGATAACATATGTATTCAAATACAGCAGCAAGAGCTAAGAAATTTAGGATGATTTGCCTTTGGTCGCTATGTTTTATACAAAATATTTCAGCGTTGTAAGGGTGAACATTGAATAATGGAGTAACTTTAACAAGGTAGGATGCAGCCTAAAATAGCGGCGTTTATTTAATAAGGTGTGGCCAGTGATCACCCCCATCGTTCCGTTTTAATTAGTGGAAATTATGAGGTGATTTACAAGGTTCAAATAGCGTTATAAAAAAAATATATTTCCCATTTATGGCTACATAGCCCCAACAATTCATTACTCAAATTAAATTACAGTTGGTTGCAGTTGGCACATAGTCCGGTAGGAGAACTCCAAAAATTGGCCGAACTGGGAAAAAATTATAATGCAATAGTTTTTTATGTGGCAGCAAACATTGATATGTGAATCACATTGATATGTGAATCACATATAAAAATCCCCATAAATTCCCTTTGGGAAAAATATTTTAAAGGCCTTTGAAGTTAAGAACTATTTAGACGTTTTAAGCCATTTTTGGGACACATAGATAGTAGGAAAGGTAAGAATGACTACATATCTGATTCTAAAGATAATGGGCTCTCCCACCCTGGGTATTGTTGTGTACCATATGTTTAGCCCTATTATGTACCAACTTACGTGTTGGGATGGAGCTTCATAAGGATATTACCCACAAGGTCATGGTAAGGTCATCTCAAGGTCACAGCAAGGTCAAATTATCTCAAAACGGTTGAAAATAGTTTATTGTTATTTTTTTGCTAAAGTGGTGTTCACTTGAGATGTCTATGGTGACTTAAAACGTATCTAGACTCATAAGGCTTACCAAGACCCGTCAAGAGGTTACAGGGGCAATATAGGGGTTGGGGAGAGTGGGGATTATCCCTCATAAAAACACCCTTGTGTCACCCCTGTCTGATATGGCAGAAATAGATCAAACAACACACTGATGTTATGTCTTGACCAATGACCAGTTAAACATTAATTCCATTTGATGAAGCCCAACATAAGTACACATGGTAAAATGGGTTGGAGTTCACAGGGGTTTTACTCAAAGGTCATGGTAAGGTCATCTCAAGGTCACAACAAGGTCAAAGTAGCTCAAATTGTGTGAAAATATATATATTTTAGCTAAAATACTGTTCACTTCAAGTCTAATTTTGAAGGCCACATAGACCCCAGCACAGACTTATACCAAGAAACGCTAGAAAAGGTTACAGGGGTGATAAAAGGATTGGAGGTGTAATACCCTATCAAATCATCCTTCTATCACTCATGTCTGATATTGCAGAAATTGACCAAATGTAACACATATAACACACTGATGTTATGTTTTGGCTAAATACTTTAATAACATTATTAAATCTGATGACGCCCATTCCAAGTACACATGGTGACAAGGGTTGGGTCTCATAGGGGAGTTATGCCAAGGTCACGGCAAGGTCATCTGAAGGTCACAGCAAGGTCGAATCAGCTCAAAAAGCTTATTTTTGGTTGATTTTACTACAAGTATGTTCACTTCAGATGTCTATGATGGCTTGAAACATACGTGGACCCCAACACCGGGACCTATATCAAAACACATCAAGGGGCTACAGGGGTAATAATAAGGGTTGGAGGAGTTTTACCCTCATCAACTTATATCACCCCTGTCAGATACGGTATGGTAAAAATCCACCAAATAACAATGTGATTGCTATGTTTCGACTAATGGCCAGAAAGCCTACTTTAATTTCATTTCATTAAGCGCTAGTACATCAAAATGAGCTCAGATGGCCAATTCCATATATTACTAACACTTCAAGGCTAGAGTTGCTAGGTGTTGGGACTCTATTTTGACCGACATCTTGTATTTTAAGATGTATTTTAAGATGATGTAATAGATTAATCTGATCTCAGCAAGAGTGCATAAGCAATTCAATCTGGTCCTCAACGGGCTTGAAGCACGCTCAGTTCTATATTGTGCTAGACATTCCAGAAAAGATTATTTATTTCAGATACATTTTCGGCACTACATGTATGTTTGTACCCCTCAAATTGTACCCCTCAAATCTTATACTATGTATAGAGACTTAATGCATACATGATGATATGCATGTTGTGCAATGCAGTACACAATGTGAAACTGAGAAATCTTGCAGAAAAATTAAAAAATATGCATTTATTAAAACAAACTATACAGTGCGTTTCACCATGCATTGACACTAATGTTTCAACATACATGTACATTGAAACATAAACCTTGGAAATATGCATACCGTTAGCTGATCACCAAGTTATGTTTATCTCAATCTATGCATTGCTGTTGTCAAAAAGACAATCAGCGAGCAAACTCCAAAGCATTACGATCATTTCTAACTTCAAGCTTTAGCACAGGGTGCCTGTTTAAGCGTCCAGCTTGGCACCCGCTTTGGCATGTTTTTTTTGCTGATTTCTCAGGCCATTATCATTCGAATCACTAGTTTCCAGTCCCACACCAGATAGCCTCAAAATTGCATTAAAAAATATTAAAGAGCTGAAAAAGATCACAAAAAATTGAAGTAATTTGGTAGTAATGAGAATAAACCAATCAATTAAATTCAGTGTTAATTTCAAAATTGGGAGGCAGATTGCGGCAGGGTTAGGTTTTGACTATGATGGAGGCACACCCCTACCCATTCTAAGGTGAAACCCCCCCCCCCCTCCCCGGGTGATGCACAAGACTCCAAACGATCATTGTTAAAATCAGACAACACTACAATATGTAGATTTAAACGTAGAGCATGGTCGTAGGCTGCATGTTCATTTGGGGGTTGGGGAAATGTTGCAGCTCAACCCTGTTTAATTTTGTCACTAAAAGGCCATCATTCCACTTAGCATATCGTATAGTAGAGTGTGTGTCCTCTTTGCTTACTTCATAGAGAAAGCAGAACAGCTGGGTTCCAGCATCTCCAACTTCTGTTGTATCCCTATCTGGTTTTTTAATGGTGTTGGACAAAGTCTGTGCATCAAAAGATGTTCTTAACAATAATTTCATGAGATGTATCTTGCAATGACCGTATATAACGGAAGTTGTATCGAAACCACTCCAAGCGTGAATAAATAGAATATAGTCCCTGATCGATGAGGGCAGAGCAGACTGTATATCTTCTGTTTTAGAAAGCCTGGGTTCTCGTCTGAGAAATATATCAGCGTTTGTATTGCAATGATGCATCATTATGATAAATATGTCTGGATCTTCTGCCACAACTGTTACCAGGTTACGGGCTGTGTATTGTGAGCAAATTCCAATGCATTCGATACACTCAGAGTGTCAGTCTGCATCATGCACTGCTTATTTTGACATTATGACCCCATGTTTTGAAGGTGCTTTGCCATTAGACTAATCATTGAATTTAATCATTAAATGGATGTACTTTTATTTTGTTTATTGGAAAAATAATGCATCTCTGTAAGCCTGCATTATCTGTGTGATGACTATGGATGCTTAAACCTTTCCAATCTGTCGATGTCTCTGTTCGTCATGTTTAGTTGTATGTTATCCATATCCAAAAAACACATAACACAGTCCAGAAATCTCGAGAGAAATTACAACATTGTTTAATGAATTAATCGACTTGGATGATGGGGTCGAACCTGAAGCTTTAATCCAGGCACGACATAATTTCTTCTCATCGGGTTCAATCTTCGTCGAGTTTTTTTTTAAATGTATCATGCTTAATTATAGACCAAGACGCAAATCCATCTGCATCAGCCAGACATTAGCATGAATTTCCAAAAAATACATGGGCCTATCCCAAACACAGCTGGATGGGATAGGGTCAGCATATGCTCATTGGTTTTCTATACAAGGTCGGTAACTCACTTAAATCGTGGAAGCAGCAATCTCAACATACTAGGCCTATTGTTCACGCCCGCACGCTCAACATAGGGACTATTCAGCGCCACTATTCTATCGTGTAAACCCAAAAGGCAGTAACTTCTCAATATAATAGTAAGCTGAATACTGCAGTGTATTATTCACGACATGTCTCATTTTGTTGGAAATAGTGCTTCTGTGAGAATCGAGCTCATAAAATGATTATTAATGCACGTAAATTATGAGATTTCCGTTTGAAAATTCATCAATAATTTGCTACAAGAACTAGGTATGCCATGGTAGCATTTGTTTGGTAGAGAACAAAAGTCTACATAGTCCATTTCTCATTTTAAAATGACGAAGACTTGAAAGTTTCCTTCCCTCAGTAGAAGTATAGACATGGCAGTGATTGTCACCGCATAGACACATCCCAATTTTCCGTGATCCCAAATATGTAGGTCTGCTTCTATCACATCCGCGACCTGCGTCGAATTCGAAAAAAATCTGTCCTTATTAGCTCTTGTCGAACAAAATGCAGTTGCATTACCTTGCTACGTGGTCGCCAAAACCTCACGGTTTATTCTTTCTGTGCCTATTTTAAATCAATTACACCGGCTTCCTGTCGAATTTCACATTTGTACTATAACTCTCTAAATCCCAATAGAAAACCAACCTGCATATCTCACTGAATTACTTGTTTGGCCGAGATGCTCAAAATATCTATCCTTTACAAATTCGAATACATTTTTGTTCCCCTAAAAATTAGGCTTTCTCTATAGCCAGCTCAGCCTTGTGGAAGGCTCTGCCCGTGCCGATACCTTATGCCCAACCAATTTCAGCATTCGGGAAAGTACTTAAATGTCACATCTTTAATCTGGTTTTCCCATCCTAGTTCCTTGGTGGCCCTGCTCCCGACCTTGACTACTACACATCATGCTAAGGATCTCTGCACCTCTTCGCTCTCATCGCTCAGGATTTAGGCGACACAGAATTTTATAAATTGATTGAACGGGTGCTTTATAAGGTGGTGGAGAGGCGTTAGAGGGCTGCGTGAAACTGTTAAAATTAATGACAATGGGAATGTATTAAAGGCTATGGAGAGGGCAATACTGCCTTTCCTTTTTCCTGAACATAGGCTACTTTTATTTTAACACCTTTTTGTTGCAATTAAAAGCTTTTCCGCCACTCTTTAATGCCTTTTATTTGCCCCGAACGCCTCTCCATTGCCCTTTAACGCCTCTCAGTCGCTTGTTAAAGCCTCTCCATTGATTTTAACGCCCTTCAAAGCTTCTGTGTCGACTGTTACTTTTTCTTTGCCATCTAACGCCTTTCTGTCACTCTTTAGCGCCTCTTCGTTACCATTTAAATCTTTTCCGTCGTCCTTTAATGCCTCTCTGTCACCATTTAACACCTTTTCGTCACCATTAACTCCTTCTCCTCGCCATAAACACCTCCCAATCAACCTTCAACTCCTCCTCGTCACCCAATAATATTTTTCCATCGCCATTTAGTGCTTTGTGGTCGCTTCTCATTTAACACCTTACGATCTCTTTTTAACGACTTCCCATTGCCATTTAGCGCATCTGCAGCACCATTTAACGCCCTTTAATGCATCTTCATCGATCTTTAACGTTTTTTCATTGCTGGTTAACGCTTTTCCGTCGCCCTTTTAAGTATCTCCGTTGCCATTTAACGCTTCTCCATTGCCCTTTAGCGACACTCCTTCACCTTTAACGCCTTCTCTTCACCCTCAAACGCCTATGCATCACCCTTTGTCGCCTCCCTGTCGCACACTAACATACCTCCATTGGTAATCAACGCTTCCTCGTCGCCCTTTAACGTCGTTCTATATCCCTTCAATTTCTCCCGGCCAGAGGTAACGTGATGATTGCCAGTAGTAGTACTTTTCACCCCCATCCGGGGAGGGTCATTAGATATCTGCTCCGTCTGTTGAACGCTGTACGGCATTATAAGGAAGCACTAGTCTACAGCAATCATCCAAGGGAAGCTGCAGCCTCCTCGTATCTGGCCATAATCTTCGGGCGGATTGCCAGTGGAGTACACCAGTTCCTCTGCTCAACAGCGGAGCCAATGCAGCACTCGCATCAGTGCAGGCACTGGTGTAGGCCGTGGTAGCCTTAAATAACCAGTAATAGAGTGTTTGACATTAGGTCTCTGACGGGGATGAATGGACTTACCCTTCCTAATGTTACTCTGGGGACTATCCGACCCGAGGATAGCGGAGCTGTGCAAAATGCCACAGAGTTTCAGCATTAAAACTCAAGTCTCCCGCCGTCTGGGCATGTCTGGGGGTAGATCCCCTAGACATGTCCAGGACGGCGAGAAAAGGGAAATGTTCTTAATAACCCACCATGCCATATATAACCCCCACCCTCACATCATCATCTGTACATCATTCATCTCATCAATTGACTACAACATTTTTATTGTATTACAATGTCACTTAAAAGACCGTTTGTGCCGAAAAGTGATGTAAAGCAATGACTTACTACTACTACTACTACTACTACTACTACTACTACTACTACTACTACTACTACTACTACTACTACTACAACTACTACTCCCGGCCACCTTTAACACATCATTACACCTTGATGTATATTCTTCGCCCCTTAACACCTGATAGTTCTTTTTAACGCCTCTGGATCGGTTTTTAACGCCTCTTTAACGCCCTTTAACTTCTCTCCAGTGTACTTTAACGTTTCCCTGTTGCCATTTAACACCAGTCCGTCTACCTGTAACGCTTTCCCGTCACCTGATCTTTCACTTTGATGATGGATATTCAATAAACCCCTAGATCTAGAGGAGCACTTCAAATCACCAAAATAATACCAGAAATGGATTTACCATGCAAAATCCCATGTATTACACTTGTATCTAGCTTTACTGTTAAAAATCACATTTTCGCTTACGTGACCTTGAAACTGACACATTGACCTTGAAAACGTCCTTCAAACATCAAAATAGTAGCAAAAAATAGATTATTCAGTCCAACTTGTATAAAAAAGACGTATTACACTGCTCTCGCTATTTTCGTTTGTTAAAAATATTTTTTTCACATTTTTTACCTTAGAATATACTTTTGATGACCTTGAATTGAAATTGACCTTGAAGATGACTTTGAATCATCAAAATACAATTATAAATGGATTGCTCCATTCAAAATCCCATGACAAAGAGGTATTAAACATGATATCCTAGCTTTATTTGTTTAAAATGATATTTTCTCTTACTTAACCCTGAAATTGGCCTTTTGACCTCGAGGATGACCTTGAAGAAATAATAAAAAGATTTCCAGAAATAGATTGCCCAGTCAAAATTATAAAAAAAATGAATTATTAGACTTGTTCCTAGCTTCATTAGTTGAAAAATCACAATTGACCTTGAAATTGACCTTTGACCTTGAAATTGACCTTTGACCTTGAATTTACAAAAAATATCCAAACTTTTCAAGCTGACACTTATTGGATTTGAATTCAGCACAATTATATCTATACGAAACATCCAAAACATTGTATATGTAACAACACAAGGTAAAGTCATCTCTAGCTCTGTCTAAATACCCCAAGCATATCTGTATGAAATGTGATAAGAAGCAAATAAAAATCTTCATTTTCAAAAGGTCATACAAAATTTTCCCTAACGCCGATTAATGGGGATTTTGGATGAGTGATTCTTGTAATTTGATACCAAAATTGTTTGGGTAGGATTTTTTTCCCACTTTGATCCTTCTCCGACCAGCCTAACACCTGATCAGCCCACTAAAACCTCCGTAAGAGTAAGATGTATAGACCTTCTGCCCTAAAAAAACAGAAGGCGGTAACTCCTTACTTGAAAAGTAAGTAGTTGATGCCCTTTGGTTTTGCAAGAACGCATAGGATGCCTTTCCGACTATTTACATGCCCGAAGATTAAATTAGAATGATCACAGCTGTTATTAAATCGTTAGATAAACAGGTACTGGTCCAGCCGTTTATAAATGGCCGCCCATTTAAAAACGAAAGTGAGTTTATAAGCACTCGCAGCGCACTTTCGGCAAGTGTTTATAAACACCCGGGCGTTACTTCTTAGTGCGACATTACCTGTAACTTCTAGATTTAATTATAAAATTGAGCAAAATATGAGCTCTGATGTTACTTCTCTGTTGTCAAGACCAAGGGAATGATAATGGCTGCTCTTTTAAACGATGACGTTGAACCTTACAAATAGTGTATTTAATTACCAAGCCCGTCTCATTATGAATATATCTACCCACATAAAGCTAATCCAAATTACCAGTATCCGTGGACAATGTGCCTTTTACATCATTTTGCTAATTTTTAATGTGTTCAATTAGTGGTTTCATAATAGGAAAATATAAGTTCTAGATATGATATAAAAATGACTCATTTACAAGAAAAAGAAATACACATTTAAAAAAATAGCCATGATTTATTTAAATAATACGTAATTATAATCAGGACAATATATATTATTATTCCAGGTTACACGAGGATTGCCTCAATAATTTCTTAGTTTTTAAATATCTATCTCGCTGGTATGTTGGCCGCCTATTACTCTAATTACCTATACATGAACCGAGAACGAGGTCGTGCTCAATTATGCATGTTTGTCTAATCTAATCTAAATGAACAACAAAACAAACTAGTTAACATGGTCAAAGGAAACAACATAGTAAAACACAATTATTGTATATATCCATAGCTGGCCTATGTTTTCTGAAACAGATAACAGATATGTGTATGCTTAAAAAAGCGTGTTATTATTTTTATAAATGTCACATATTTTATATGGAATTTTGTTTATGAAAATGTGTGTATTTAGCTAGGGCTGAAATATAAAACATTGAACTTTGCTCGACACTTAATAATGTATAATGTTTTATCAACTTGTTTTTGGGTGTGTTGAATTCGAATCTGTCGGATAATATTCTATATTTGGTGACCTTTATCTTCAAATTAGCAAAACATAAAATGACCGCCAAAATGTAAATGAAACACCATATTTCCTATGGTAGATCGCACATGAAGCACAATAATGGTTCCTGCAAGATTTCTATTTGAGAAATTTATTCCGGGTGTCTTTGGACAGAAATGACTTTTATTTGACCTTTAACCCTTTCAAGCCTGAATTTACCACTGTCATCTTCTTCCTCTACAAGCCGCGAATTGCTGTCGCAATTCCCGACTTGTAGTGGATGAAGATGATTTGATGTGGTTTAAAAATTAAAGAAAATTGCCATGTATTGGTAAACCACTTTCATAGAAATTTTCTTTTTAAAACCCCTAGTTATAGAGAAATTAAGTGTGTTTTCGGGGATGTAAAATGATGCTTTAATGCATCGTGAGGGCTTAAAGGGTTAAATTAAATACTTCCGCCGTTTTTTTAATATTTACTGCTATTATAATTACACCGCTAAACGTGCTGACGATGATGTGACGTATTTGTAGTAACTTAGTAGACCAGGGATAAACATTACTGCGAGCAAATTAAAAGAATAACCAAAATAGCCGCGACATTCATTCTCAAATAAACGAAAAACACAATGGCTATAAAAAAGTAAATGACACCTTTTCCCGTTTGTTGCACGAGAATGCTGAATGTATTACCCCAGTCACTCACACATACACGACGCACAGCCCATGCCTTGAGTGACAAAAATTAGAGCAGTGCGTCGTTGTGCGGCCATGAATTTTGTCAGGATATGAGAAGAGCCAGCGAGTTTAAGACGAATATACAGCGTGTTATAAAAAAATCAGGTGTATAAATCAGCGAATACACAGCGTTTCGCCACCGCGTTGTGCGTTAGCAGGGCGACAAAGTTAACGAATACACTGCGCATCGCCAGTGCGAGGCACGAATAAGTCAGAAAGCATTCAGCACGCCCCATGTACGTTATATGTTCGCTGGACATGCGTTAGGAACGCATTGGATGGCGCTATATGCGCACTCAGTGCCGGCATTTTTGAGTTTTTTCCTGACCGTAAGGCTCAGTCACACATAGTCGACGCACGACCCACGCCAAAGCGTCTGTCGCGCGTCGGTCGTGCGTCAGCACTCGTTAATATGTCGTGGAGGGCGCTGCACTAACGCTACGCAAATTTTTGTGCGCCCTGTAATCGCCAAAAGAAGTTGGGTATGTTTAAAATATTGGACTCATATGAACGCATAAAATATGTACACGTCAGAAAACCGCCACAAACACGTAGTGCGCGAAAGAACAACGTTATATCAACGCCAAATACGTTTGTTTTTGTATCATATGGCTGCCCGTTGAGGGCGCCGGGCAAACGCGGGCAACGCACCTGCCCTGCGCTGAATGACGGTAGCAAACGTTGGGCACACCAGGCAGTTCGCCCAGCGCTCGAGCAACAGGTCGTGACTATGTTATTTCTGCAGCTTAACCCTTGGAGCTCTGAAGAACGACGTTTTAATTTTAATCATTTGAGGTAGTGTTTTTAACACGATACACGGCTTCAAGTGCATAATTTGGTATTAATTTGTCGAGAGCACGTCCAAACATATGATGGAATCATAAATTTAGGACGCATTTTTTCTTTTGAAAATGGTTACATATGTACAGAACAAACTGATAAAATTTCCTATAATCGTCGACATTAGCATTCTAGGGTTTAATGCACACTGTAAGCGTCCAAAGCGATAGCAAAGCGCTGTTCATTCGGTTTTTTACAATCCAGACCCAAATTGGTATTTTTATTTTTTATGCGTGGTCTTTGCGTCGTTTGTGTGTGACTGGGACTATTCTTGGTCAACGAGAACACAACAAATTTAGAGCGTGTGCTCTACTTGTGACTAGCGTTAGACTGGCGCCGGTCTGACGTTCTTCTGGTGTCTACATTCACACGTGGAAAAGCGCTCTCATTTTTGAACATGCAGAAAATGTGCGCAGAGGCAGACGCACACAATAAATGAATAACGTTCATCCGTCGTCCTCGTCAATTCATTAACATATTCTGACGCACGCCCAGCGAATCACAACGCACTGCCCAAAATTCTTCATTTTTGCGCGCTGGACGTGCGTGATGGTATGTGTGACTGGGCCATATGATTTTTGCATGATTTGTGGACCAAAGCACTTATTTATGATCACCTGACCTAGATTTTATCGTAAAATTCAAGATGGTCTTCATTTTACATATTTACAATTAAAATCATGACGTTATTTTAAATGCGAAGCACATCAGATCAAGGCGTGTTGGAATATAATGTAAATAAACCTAGTTTCGATTGCCTTGTATGCTAATCTGTTGTGGTACACAATTTATTTTTTAAATTTCCATTTAAAAAAATTTTTTTTTCCATTCTATTGTAGCTTAGCTGCAAAAAAACGCTATAATTTTGTGCTGGTGGTGACCATTTTTAATTTGAAGGTGAAGGAAAGGGCATTTTTTTTCATTTTGAACACCAAATCATGCAGAAACCAGAAATTGTGCATTTATTTCTAGGAAAAAAGAGGTGTGATTTCGGTGGCCATTTTTGTATTGCAAATTTGAAGCTATAGGACACCAACGTTATCCGACCGATTCAAATTCAGCACACCCAAATTATGTAAAAACAAGTGAATAACAAATTCTACACTTAAATGCCGAGCAAAGTTCAATGTTTCAGACTAAATACACACATTTTCATAAAAGGCTGCTATATTCTTACATTAAAAAAATATATCAATATTTATAAATTGAAATACCACTGACATTTATAATGACTTCAAATTAAAAAAAAAATGAAGACTCATAAAATATAAAGTAATGATTTTATTGACAATTTTAAATAATTTGATTTAGACTTACGTGTCATCTACCACTGCTAGAACTACTACTACGAAACAAAACAAAGCAAAACAAAATACAGTCTTACACAAGTTTATTATAATAACAAATAGTTGTATATAAAAAAAAATCATTATATGAGGGATGTATCTGGTTCAGTCATAGCATAAACATTATCAAATAATAAAGCAGGAGTTTTCCCCTTATTCATGCGAAAATATTTTTCTATCAACCTGAAGTCATGTTTTTTCAAAACTTCTTCGGTCTTTTGGTTATTTTTTGCGCAAAGCAATAAAATATTTCCCTTTGGTGATACTACGTTAAACAGATTATTCAATAGCAATTCTCCAACCTTCTCTCCGTCCGCAAAAACAGGACCAGCTTGAAAAGTATTCTCTCCCACTGGATGTACACAACCATATCCTACAATGACGTCATCTCTCCTGGCTATAAAGGATGTGGCGACAGCAGGACATAGATACTGATCTAGAAAAACAGGACGCTCCGCCAATTGATACTTAACATCATACTTGACTAATTCAGGTAGATCTGATGCTTTGTATCTATCACATTTCACATCTGGACACATGTCAAATCTTAGACGTTCCTTGTGAACAGAACCAGAATAGAAAGCTATATCAAAACTTCGAGTGTAGCCGTTTTTCTCAAGGGCTCCAATGCTTGTTTCTACAGCGTTAGTTAAAGAACGTCTATTTGCTGTGAGTGCATCGGTAGCTTGAAATAATGTTTTGGTAACATTAGATTTACGTTCACTTGGTGTGATCACAAACATACTTCCACATATCATGTCATCAGAAATCTTTGCGGCTAATATGGAACCTGTTGACAATAATAATTGTGACATTCTTAATTCATTATCACACTAACTTTGAAATTTATTTGGGAAATATAACGTGTGGTTAAAAATGAGTTACTGAAACTGAATATGTTTTCTGAGTATCATTCGCGCTATTAGCATATACTGTTCATAATAATTATGTTACGTGCTATACATAACAGTATAAAAACACAGTGGATGACTATAGGCTATGGTCGACACTTCGAAATCACATAAGTTTTTTTCCAATATATTTACCCTTAAAGCGCTGAAATATTTTTGCATAAACTAAGAGAACAAATGGTTATTTTCAATTTGAAATCACCATACATTTCTTATTTAACTCTTCCCGCTTCATTTGAATACCTGTGCTATGAGTCTATGATCATTCTAAATTCTACTCTTTTAGACTTTAGACGTCAGATTATGACGTCTGTAGACGTCAGAACCTGACGCCTAAAATGCAGTTTCGCACTTTTCGAATGGTTTCTAGCATAGGCCTAACTACGCTAGCAGCTAGCAAAGCTGATACGAAAATGACGACTTAAACACTGTTATAAAAGCCTATTTGGAAACCTTTCTCAGATATTTTATCACTTCACAAAATTCTATAGACGTTGGATTCTGACGTCTAAACTCGATCCCGCACAGAATGAATTAACCATTTATAATGACCGTATGCCCATAACATAGGTATTCAAATGAAGCGGTAAGAGCTATTAAACTGAGACATTTATGATGATTTCAAATTGATTTTTTTTATCAGTATTTGTAGTAGTAGTAGTAGTAGTAGTAGTAGTAGAAGTAGTAGTAGTAGTAGTAGTAGTAGTAATAGTAGTAGTAGAAGTAGAAGTAGTAGTAGTAGTAGTAGTAGTAGTAGAAGTAGTAGTAGTAGTAGTAGTAGTAGTAGTAGTAGTAGTGGTAGTGGTAGTGGTAGTTGTAGTAGTGGTGGTGGTAGTGGTAGTAGTAGTAGTAGTAGTAGTAGTAGTAGTAGTAGTAGTAGTAGTAGTAGTAGTAGTAGTAGTAGTAGTAGTAGTAGTAGTAGTAGTAGTAGTAGTAGTAGTAGTAGTAGTAGTAGTAGTAGTAGTAGTAGTAGTAGTAGCAGTAGTAGTAGTAGTAGTAGTAGTAGTAGTAGTAGTAGTAGTAGTAGTAATCATTTATTCTCCTCCAAATAATAAAATGGTCACTCATAAATGAGTTGTATATTAGTAGGAGACATACATACATCAATTTAATTACATATCATAGTCCCTTATAAATATACATACATACATTACAAGTATGAAAAATCAGTAATTATTGTTAAATATTTCAAAAAAAACAGTATTACACACCTGAAAATGAATTAATGAGTTAATGAATGGTATAACGATTAAATGAATAAATGAGTGAAGAATGAATGAATGAATGAATGATGAATAAATGAATGAATGATGAACAAATGAATGAATGAATGAATAAATAAATGAATGAATGAATGAATAATGAATAAATGAATGAATGATAATTAACAACTAGTTATAAAATTAATTAAGTAATTAACCAAACCCAGAAGACACAGAATGTAACCTCCACGTGGAATCCACGACGGCGACGTAACGTTGAGCAGAGATTTTCATGTCTTACCTATAATCACCCCATCACGCACTGCCACAAACCATCCTGGTGAATATGCCTTCCATATCGCTAGTAAAGTATTTTCATTATATAACCAGTTTTCACCACGACACAGTTCCATTATACATGGCATATCTCCGAGCTCAAGAGTTCTGATTACGAAATCTGCCATACCTTATCGTCAGCTGTTGTTGTTAGTCTGACTGAGACTGAATTGTAGGTAAGGTTACCATAACCTGGTTCATTATAAACCCGCATTTATAATGCTAATTAAAATTACCAGTATTCATTCAAAAAACTTTATAAGCAAGGTGCGTGTTTACACATATTATTTCCTGTGATAATTCTCTCATTAACCCTATAAACCCTCACGATGCATTAAAGCATCATGTTAAATCTCTTACAACTAGGGGTTTTTGAACCGAAATTTCCATGAAACTTGCTTACCAATACATGGTAATTTTCTTTAATTTTGAAACCACATCAAATCATCTTCATCCACAACAAGTCTCGGCTTGTAGTGAATGAAGATGACAATGGTGAATTCAGGCTTGAAAGGGTCAATGTGGTGATAATGAGTGCTCTCATTAACGTTGTGATTTAAACGCCAGTCATTATCACTATTTATCGGTGAATTTATCATTTGAATAGCTTTACCCTCACATTCTTCATGGAATTGTTGAACTCAGCATGCACTGGCTACCTGCGTTTAAAAACACATGATATCCAGGTCTGACGCTAGCCAACGTGGCTGCGTCAAACGCAGACTAATGGTGTACACCGGAATAGAAATTAAAGGTGATCTATCACCCCTTATATGGTATGAATAATTATGTCCATATATGGGGTGATTGGCTATCATGTGACCCTCTCAGAGGGTCACATGATAGCCAATTACCTCATATATGGGGTGATTGGCTATCATGTGACCCTCTGAAAGGGTCACATTATAGCCAACCACCCCATATAAGGAAACACTTGTGCCCCATCTTGTGGCAACTTTGATTTATTTGTCACAAATTTATTCATACTACATAAGGGGTGATAGATCACTTTTAATATGAGTAAAAGGCGTACTCTAAAACAAATCTGGCAAAAGTCCACAACACTCACACTTAGAGCGGTCAATCTGGGCGGTCATTTTTTTATTTAAACTTCGAAATTTCAATGAACTATTTGCCGCCAAAAGGATCAACGCACACAAAAATAACAAATAATGAAAATTGATGCTATATTATTAAAATAAATAAATAGCTTACATGAATGTAACATGTAAGTTATTTAAATGTTATACAACATATACAATGAGCATTGAAACATTACACATCAATTATTGATGACACGACAAAAACTATTATAATAACCTGTTGTCTGTGGCTATTGAAAATACAACTTTTGGACCATATCTAATAATCATTTCCAAAATAATAAGCAATTGTTCCATTTTTATAGAATGATTTATTAAAATGTTTCACCCACTTGAAGCTGTGTTTCGCTACCGCGACCCACAACTACAAATGCCTGAAAATTACTCATATTTGTTGAATTTAGGCTGAAATATTTGCTTGCAAATCTTGATTTTTAGACCCACATTTTCTAAAAATGAATTAGTTCCCGGTCCATAACCGATAGAAAATCATTTTTATTAGGTGAGGTAAAGATAATAAATCCAGTTAAAAAATGTTCTTCTATCGCCAATTTTTACTTTAACCCTTCCGGTTCAAGGTTACTTAATAACTGTAATCGAGCCAGTGATTTTACCCTTTATAGTATGTCATATCATTTTACAATTTGTGGTATACAAAATGTCTTCAAAGTTATTTTTTTTACATTTCTACTACCATTACTAAAAGCGGAGGGGGTGGGGGGGGGGGGGTCAAAAACGCTTAATAGACATAACATTCATATTAAAAGCGATGAAAGGGGATGGTGGTGGGATATTAAATGTCCAATCGGTGAGCAAATCCATCCTCTGGGATATGAGCGATCACCAGTAAAGACTGAGTGAAGAGTTCGACCCATGAGGCTGAGCGTCACAACAAATTAATCCACCCCTTGAAATCTTGGGTGATTTTGGTATACCACTTCCTTAAAGTTACCAAAATAATAGCAAATTAAAGACAAAACAACAACCAAGTACAATATATCGATAATAAACCAAGTTTTTAAATACATGCATTATATTGGTTCCGCGAGTCAGGGAATAATTCTTAACTAATCACTCCTTTAAAATTAAACCGCACTAATCCACGGTATAACTAACATTAGCACACTCTGGAAACAAACAACCAAATCGCAAGCGACATCACTGATAAAATTAAATTGAAAATTTTGCCCAGATTCGCTCTAAAATACTTTATGACTATATCATATAGCCATAATTTCTATTGGAGCGGGCTATCTGAGCGATCAAATTTTTATTTAAACTTCGAAATTTAAATGAACTATTTGCTGCCAAAAGGATCAACTCACACTAAAATAACAAATATTGACAAATTAAAATTAATGCCATTTTATTAAAATAAATAAATAACTTACATGAATGTAACATGTAAGTTATGTTAATGTTATACAACATATACAGTGAGCATCCAAATATTACACATCAATTATTGATGACACGACAAAAACTATTATAATAACCTGTTGCCTGTGGCTATTGAAAATACAACTTTTAGACTATATCAAATAATCATTTCCAAAAAAATAAGCAATTGTTTCATTTTTTTTAGAATGGTTTATTAAAAATTTTCACCAGCTTGAAGCTGTGTTTGGCTACCGCGACGCACGACTACAAATGGCTGAAAATTACCCATATTTGTTGAATTTAAGCCGATATATTTGCTTGAAAATCTTGATGTTTGGACCCACATTTTCTAAAAATGATTTAGTTCCCTGTCCATAACCGATGGACAATCATTTGTATTAGGTGAGGTAAAGATAATAAATTCAGCTAAAAAATGTTCTTATATCGCCAATTTTCACATTAACCCTTCTGGTTCAAGGTTACTTAATAACTCTGTAATCGAGACAGTGATTGTATCCTTTATAGTATGGCATATCATTTTTACAATTTGTGGTATGCAAATGTCTTCAAAGTAAATTTTTATTTACAGTTCTACTACCAGTACAAAAAGCGGTGGGGGACAAAAAAACGCCACATTGACCGAACCGTCGAGAGGGAACCTCCCACCAGCACCAACATAACACATGCTCCGCAGCGGACCGTAACAGATTCGATGATAACTTTGAATCAGGTTATGTAGAGAAAGTGTATATTCTTACATTCCAATCTGAATATATATTAGATCAAATTATAAATGAAGGAAAATTATCTGGAAATTATCTCATTCGGATTTTGTCAGTTGTATAATTGTTAAATACTCGTTATATCATCATAATCATCAGTTAGACATGAAAAGTAGGTATTCTGATAGATCATTTAAAAGCATCAGATTTCCAGCGCCCTAATTTTGAATAGCTTGATCTGATACACCATTCATTGTCGCTATTGTTGCGGCACCAATTTTTATTTTTTTTAATTAATGCTATTTTGTATCTTCTTCAGCATGGAGAACGTACACGTGTAACCCCTTCAGTGCGGAAAGCGTACACTTACATGTAACCCATTCGGCACGGATAATGTACACTTGTAACCCCTTCAGCACGGAGAACGTACACTTGTAACTTGTAAATAATCAAAATCTACAACAAAACAAATCAGTAAACATGGTCAATGAGAACCACAAAATAAAACATAATTATTGGTATGTGGCCTACGTTTTCTGAACCCGGATGTAATTGCTTTCTATTTGTAAATTTTTACTTCTTTAAGCGATGGGACCGACATTAGACGTCAGAATCTGACGTCTTTTTTGAGTGATATTCTGATATCAAATGTCGGTCCCCGCGCTGAAACGGTTTAATTTCGTCCACTGACAGACATAGTGTTTATCTGCCACTCATATGACTGGCATACACAACACTTTCGCTACTGTGGGACTTTAAATAATTATTACTGTGTTGTGGAAGTTAAGTAAAAATGACATGTGATAGTTGTTTAGCCAGCGTTTTGTCAGCATTATATCATCCTGTATTCTGATATATATTGTTCTTAGATGTTCATAAGGTGTACAATTAATCATATACATGAATAATTATTTTACATATTCAACTGGATCATTGAACAATTTTTTTTAAGCGGGAATTAGATTTCTTGTCTTGATAATTAATTATAATGGCCCGCATTTAATCAATTCCGCATTCCTGCTATAATGGGTTATAATAAACGCCATCAATTACAGTGAATATTCAAAACACGTAGTAAAATAAGAAAAAATAGACAGTTTGTTTTATTGATTAACAAAATAATATGAAATGGGTAGGGCCCAGAATCGAGCGCAGTTTAGGTCTAGCTTGGTAAAATGATCTGTTGACAAATCACAGTCACATCATAGGCCTATATAGTGTTTTTCATATTATTGTTATTTTTTCAGGCCTATAATTCTACATTAATAAAATAAACAATTCCATTTACCTTTATTTATAACCAGAAACAGTTGTTCGGAAACCAACACGGAACAGCCCTCGTTACATACGATATATTTACCATAAAATTTGATAAAGGTCAGCAAACTTTGTCAAGGGTTATCTTTATGAAATACAGAGCAGTTTATCAAGCAAGGATTCTGAGATAGTATCAGAGCACAGAGCAATTTGAAACAAAATGGCCAGCAGCTGGCTATTTTGGATTTTATGTCTGCAAAATTTCCATGTGTTGTCCTTGTGTAACACCCGATACTTTATTTAATATCAACGCTATATATATCTTGCAAGGTCTAAAAACAAAATGGCTGGTTATCCTTGTGCGAAACCATACATTTTGTTTATATTCAAGGTCCAGCTATTTTTCAGCTATGTTAACGTAAATATCACACAATTACTCAAATTCTAAATGACCGCTAAACGGTTATTTAAAAATTGTTTGCTCTTAGACATTAATCGGGTGATTGGCGGCAAGATTTTTATTTAAGATTTTTATTCGAGTGTCTTTGGAAAGAGATGACCTTTAATTGACCATCAAATTCAATACGTCCGCTGTTTTCTTATATTTACTGCTATTATATTTTTACTGCTAAACATGCTGACGATAATGTCACTTATGACAGAATAGCTATCAAGGACAACAAAGCTATCCGACCGATTTGAATTCAGCACACCCAAATTATGTAAAAACAAGTGCATAACAAACTCTACACTTAAATGCCGAGAAAAGCTCAATGCTTCAGATTTCATCCCAGATTAATTACACCAATTTTCATAACATTCTCTATTCTTACATTAAGAAATATATCAAGATTTATACATCTAAATACCACTGAGTGTTAAACAATTACATATCTGGGTTCAGAAAACATGGGCCACATAGAGATATGACAAATAATTATGTTTTATCTAGTGGTTTTCATTGACCATGTTGACTAGTCAGTTTGGAGGGTCTCAATGACAACTAGAATATGCTAATAATCTCCAGGACCGTATGCAGTATGAAATGAGCTCAGTCCCATTAAAATTGTACCCATGGAATCGAATTTGACCTTACCTTTCCCTCGAAAAATTGTTTAGTTTGGTAATATAAAAGTTATTTGGCCATTACACTTGATATAATTTCCGTTTAATTTCTTGTAAAGAATTAAGAAAAAACATATATTTACTATTGAGATTTGACTTGGTGAAAGCAGGCATGTTCTCCCTATACACAATCCCAACAGTTAGATAATTTAATATTGAGTGTAGTGATACCAACATTTTAGAATTGGTCCATTCATTGCAAATACATGGCTATTTTCTGAACTTTACCTCCACTTTGTCAAACAAAGCGAAATACACTCTCCTTGTTAGAAAATGGTCTGTACAAAAAACTGATACCACAATTGTTTGTATGTACTACCTGGATTTGTTACTGAAGATCCATTCTACCACTCTGTCAAGTCAGACAGTAGATAATACATCGGTTGAACGAACTGACTATTTAGAGCCACTACAAGAACTAGCTCCGGGACTAATATAACCCCCTTGTTATGAGGCAGTAAAAAACATTTTCCCAAAAAATATACTACTATTTGCTTGTATATAAATTAGCCACACCTCTTTACAACATCACGTAAAATTTGGAAACCAGACTCCGACGCAAAATATATTCCAATTGTTTTATCTAGACGGTATATAAATGATACCAAGAATATATAATAACTGATTATTTATTCTTGATGATACTAAGACTCTCACAGTTTTGCAGCTTTTATTATATGCGTTTAGTATTCGTTTTTCTTTGATTTATTACCCATTTGTGAATGGCTCGATAATGCAAAATAGATATCTCCTTTGAGTATTTATTTGTAATTCTATCAACAAATATCTTATTTAAAAACTAAGGCGAACGCAATATAAACTACCCATGATAAACAATCATGCTGTTAAGCTCCGTAATTTTCATTAGCAAAATTAAAATAATACAATCATGTAATCCATAAACAAAACTACACCTGATCTGTTGATAATTTACATATATATATAATACAACATACATACACAATGCATTACGCCTTAGCCATGTTATCCTGCAAAGTTAATTTCTTTAAATTTTCAACCACTTCATGTTGTGTTTCGCTACCGACCGAAAATTAACCATATTTGTTTCATTTGAGACTAAATATGTTTTACATCTTGTCATTTTATTCCCAATATAAGTGATTTGATCGGCAAATAAAACACAATACATTAGCATAGAGTCACAGGTTCTGATTTGTAAAATGTTTTATTCCTAAATCACACATCGACATTTGTCAGAAATTTATTTTAGAATTTCGATCAGACATCTCACGTCCTGCCACAGTTTTTCTTTCTTTGATTGGTTCAGAGTTTTCGTTGTCTTGTCCACAATGACAGAGCTTGACATCTTTTTCAAAATCAAAATAGACACAACATTTTATTATATTATTAGCTAGTACAAAATAGCGAAGTATTTTGAACATATTATTGATGGGGATTATGTTAACATATTTAGCTATTTCAGCGTAAGTTTTAAATTGATAGGGAAATAATCAGTGCAAATATTAGTACATAAATATTGAAGTCAGAAGAAAATAATTTTTTGTATAACCTGCATCCGGTTTTATCCAGTTTTTGCATTACCTAGGTGCCGTTGCTTCAAACAAGTGAATAGTATACCGCAATGAATTGTATGTTTTTGACTAAACATTACATCGATTTTATAAAAAAGCAAGTATAAATAAATTTATCAAAACTATCACCAGTGGTAAGAACTTTACAACACATCCATGGAATGTAATAAATCAGTGATAAGACTTGTACAGCAGATCCCTGAAATGTAATAGATATCGGCAGTGATAAGAACTTCATATAGAAGTGAATGAGATGATAACAAAATTAAGCCCATTATATAGGGCTGTCACAGGCCATTGAAAACATTAAAAGTCAGGTGTATTAGAACCAACAGGAATAGATACTTTCACTGGAAGTCATAAAATGTAATGAACTTTTTTCCTTTGACCTTCATCATCAGCACGATTGTCAGATTTGTCATTTCGTTTTCCAGCACACGTGTAGTCTGGTGCGGTATGTCATTTTGGCCATTTCTGTTGCCAAAATTGATTTTTAAGAGTAGGCTGATATACTGCATTAGGTTATTTTATTGAACACAGTATTTTTCATTCACCTCGAGGTGAGAATTGTGACAGCAATTCCCACCTCGATGTGAATGAAAATTGACATTATGACAATATACTCAAACAAGCTCATACATCACAACTACCTTAAATAACGTTGAACATCACTGTGATGATATGTATATCACTAACGTATGTAACGCCTAAATCCCTAGAGGACGGATCTGAGACGCGCATAATTATTTAGCATGAGCATGAAAATTAACAGACTGGAAAAACTATCCACTAGTAAGCATTTAAGAATGATATAAAATCTACGTTTTACTTACCAACATATATATGTAAGGCCATATGACACTACCAATTCCTCTTATAGTGGAACAGGTACTCAATCCGGCACTTCTTAAGCACGTGGGGTAAAGGTCGGCCACATAAATAAAAGTAACACAAAAGGCTGCTGTAACGAAAAACTTCCCAGATAACGACAAAATAGTGGCCATCCATCCAGAACCTAAAACAAATATTCTCAACTCTTTTAGTCTTTTTTTCGTGTTTAAATACACAATTAAAAACATATTTGCAAAGAACGTGTCGTATTTGGATGATATGCATGGATATATAATATATGGACTGGCGCAATGTGGCTAGGAACTTTTAAAACACTGTCCATGGTGTGTCAACTGTGCTCTTATCCTCGTTGAAGATGAAAATGTCATGAATTCCTCTTTACGACCCATCATTTTCCACAGACAGACAAAACATGAATGGTCAACCATTATAATAACTGATTAAAAAAATGCAGCAGGATAACAAAATTAAGCCCATTATATAGGGCTGGCACAGGCCATTGAAAACATTAAAAGTCAAGTGTATTAGAACCAACAAGAATAAATTCTTTCACTAGAAGTCATAAAATGTAATGAACTTTTTTCCTATGACCTTCATCATCAGCACGATTGTCAGATTTGTCATTTCGTTTTCCAGCACACGTGAAGTCTGGTGCGGTATGTCATTTTGGCCATTTCTGTTGCCAAAATTGATTTAAGAGCAGGCTGATATACTGCATTAGGGTATTTTATTGAACCAGTATTTTTTATTCACCTCGAGCTGAGAATTGTGACAGCAATTCCCACCTCGATGTGAATGAAAATTGACATGCTATTTTTCTAGTAGATTTCGTCAGGGTGATAGCTTAATAATTGCTGGTACATGTATAACACTGAGAAAGTAAGTGACAAATTTGCTGAAAGGCTGGCCTACATAATGTGAAGTTACTCTGAACTCTGAAAAGAGGTGTATGTATACCTCGTCAACGTATTGAAACAGGCCATTTGTACTTAAAATTAAGATTTATAACAAAATCTGTTGAATCAACATATCCAATTCAAAATTGTATTTGATAAATAAACCATTATTATTTCCAATGTTGTACACCATCAGGGTCTAGGCTGAAAAATGAATAGAAAAATAAGATTGTGGAATGTTTTAATTTCACATGTAATCCTATGTGATCGGCATGGAGAAATGTCATCCTCTCACCACACATAGAACCCCTCCCATAATTATACACCTGTATATTTTAGGCGTAAAACTATTGTCTTTAAACAAAGTATCAAGAAAAAGTGTCTTTATACAGCGGGCGTTATCTTAGTATTGAATGTGGTTGTCATTACTTTGTAAACAAACTGCCAATCCAAAAACACACGGCTGGAGAAGAATGTGCATGTACAGGCCTTGTTACTGCCAGAATAGAATTACAATTTGAAGGGTATCTAAATCTTTTCTGATTTTGATTGTTTAGGTACAAAACGTAGTCAAGAAATCTATATAAAATGGCTTCAAAACAATATATCTGAAATATTGATCACAGAGGCTGCTGAAAATCGCTATAAAAAGTTGGAACTATTTAATTCTTAAACCTTATGCTGACATGTGAATACAAAAATGTGTGGTGAGACCTCATGGTCAAATTCACAACTAATCGCCAATTTACCAGTAGAAAACTACATATTTCACTCAAAATCATCCCCATTTATGGTTTACAGCTGGACCGCAATCTGCGACGCTGGCCCGGCATTAAACCATTATTGGGTGAAACTCTCCCACATGCAGTGTTATTTAAAACTAAATCAGCATAGAAAACATGGAAAGTGATCTGAATCGATACATATATTTGAAAAGGAAACAAGGTCAAATACGGTGTGGGAGTAAGAGACTTCAAATAAATTCAAGATAACCCACAATCTCCGGACCTTGCCTATGTTTAATTCCACAGACGTATATAAAGAGTACCGCGATCAAGCTCATAAAGTATATGGTGTCTAATAATTTGACAGGTCAGCATTTTCATGACAATGGTCAGTATCTCTGCAAAGCCACTCACCAGATGTCCTACATGTCGCGCCAATGTGTATTGCAACATCTATTCTTTCACCAATATAACGCAAGTAATTATAAAACAACTATAATTTTAAGTAGGCCTATAAGATACTTGCACAGCTACAAAACGTCCGATGCTAACACTCAGAAATTATCACTTTGTCCAATAATAACTTGTTGAATATCAGTGATAAATATTCTTTGATCCACATATAAACCAACGTTTAAGAGTAGACTGAATGATATACTGCTTTTGGGTATTTTATTGAACCCAGTCATTTTCATTCACCTTGAAGTGAGAATTGCGACAGCAATTCCCACCTCGATGTGAATGAAAATTGACATGCTATTGAAATAGATTTCGTCATGGTGATAGCTTAATATTTGCTGGTATATGTTTAACACTGAGGAAGTAAGTGACATATTTGCTGAAAGGCAGGCCTACATCATGTGAAGGTAGGCCCTCTGAACACTGAAAGCAGGTGTATGTATACCTCGTCAACGTATTGAAAGGGAACAATTGTACGTAAAAATAATGAGGTGTAGAACAGAATCTGTCTGACCAACATATCCAAGTAAAACTTGTTTTCGATACATAAACCATTAATATTTCATTGATGTATAGCATTAGGGGCTAGACTAAAACATAGGTGGGAAACAAAGCCTGTGGAATGTTGGAATTTTTCATGTATTCATCTGTGATCGGTATGGAGAAATGGCATCCTCTCACTGTACACACAGCACCCCTCCCATAGACTCACATGTATTAACGCCCATACGCTCGGGCCTACCAGCATTCTTAAAGTTGAAAAATGTGAGTAAACAAGTATATTTGTACATGTGAAACTATAGCCCTTCAACACAATATCAATAAGAAGTGTCCTTATACTGCCGGCGTTTTCTTGGTATTGCATGTGGCTGTTATTACCTTGTGAACAAACCACCAATCCCAGAACACGGCTTCATATTTTGTGTCATGATTCCATCTTTAGTAGACACCTGACCAGATTTCGGCTTGTTTAGGGAGAAGAATATGGTCTCACCACCCTAAATAAGCCGAAATCAGGTCAGTTGTCTATTAATAATGGAATCATGACACAAAATATTGTAAATGTGTTTGTACTAACCTCTGTTGAATTAAAAAAAATACAAACAAGTTTTAATTTTTTCAATATTTATTAGGCACACGTTGCTTCCGTCATGCAGGATATCTGATATAAATGTTTCCTTTTAATCTTACAGGGGAACACTGGGTTGAAAGGATGTGTGTCTGGTCTGCAACAGAGGTTAGGAATTAGAGCTAATTTTGAACTGTTCTGACGTTTATACACGACAGGGAATGTACCTCAAAATCTGTCTGGGTAGAAAACATATATCGGGCCTGTTTTTTAAAAAGGACAGATCAGGTTTTGATCATGATATACGACACTAGATGCGGGGGAGGTCGGAAAGATGCAAAATTGGCTCATTGAACAGAGGCGGTTTACATGTATTTCAATGGCAGCAGCATTTAGGGTGATGAGACACGCCTTTGTTAATTCCAATAAAAATTGGTCTAAAAAAAATATACATGTACCTGAATTATTGATCACCGAGCCTGCTGAAAATCGCCATGAAATGTTTGAAAGCTTTTAATTTTTATATTTTATACTGATATGTGAATACGAATATGTGTGGTGGAACCTCGTGATCAAATTCACAACTAATCGCAATTAGACAGTAAAAACAATATATTTTTCCCGAAAGCTCCAATTATGGTTCCATGCTGGGCCACCGTCTGCGACGCTGGCCCATCATTGAACAGTTATTGGTTAAAACCTCAGTGCTTGCGGGTTATAGAAAAATATAATGGCATAGAAAACATGACAAAATCTGAATTGATCATATAAAAATCTGAATTGATCATATAAAATATATGCAAAATCGAAACAAGGTCAAATTCGGTGTGGGGGTAGTAGACTTCAAACAAATTCAAGTTAACCAACAACCTCCGGACCTTGCCTATGCTTAATTCGACAGTCGTATATAAAGAGTACTTTGATCAGGCCCATAAAATATATGGTGTCTAATAATTTGTGATGGTCAGCATTTTAATGAGAATGGTCAGTACCTCTGCAAAGCCACTCAGCAGATGTCCTACATGTCGCGCCAATGTGTATTGCCACATCTATTCTTTCACACAACTAACTATAAAACCACTCGATATTTTAAGCAGGCCTATACGATACTTGCAAAACTTCCAAACGTCCTATGCTAACATTCACGAATTATCACTTTGGCAAAAAATACCTTGTTGAATAGCAGTGATAAATATCCTTTGAACCACACATAAACCGACGATTAAGAGCAGGTTGAAATATTACATCTGGGTATTTTATTGAACACAGTAATTTTCATTCATCTTGAGGTGAGAAGTGCGACAGCAATTCCCACCTCAAGGGGAATGAAAATTAGGTGTTGATTATGATATGCGACACTAGATGTGAGAGAGGGAGAAAAGAGGTAAAATCCACCTATGGAATTTAGGTAGTTTACATGTATTTCGATGATAGCGGCATTTTGGGTGGTGAGACAAGTCTTTCTACTGCTAGAGACACACACCATTTTACTGCCAGCGTAGGGATCACAGTTGTAATGGTCTCTTCATGTATATCTTGCTTTTTTATTCCTCAGGAGCAAGACATCATCAATAAATCTATATAAATTGGCTTCAAAAAACAATAGATGTATCTGAAATATTGATCACCGAGCCTGCTGAAAATCGCCATAAAATGTTGGAACTCTTCAATTCTTAAACTTCATACTGACATGTGAATACGAATATGTGTTGTGAGACATCATGGTCAAATTCAGAACTAATCGCAGTTTGAAAGTAAAAACAACATATTTCGCACTGAATCCCTAATTATAGTTTATTGCTGGACCGTCGTCTGCGACGCTGGCCCAGCATTAAACCATCATTGGGTGGAACTCGCGTGCTTGCAGGGTCATAGGAAAAATCAATCAGCATAAAACACATGTGAAATTATCTGAATTGATAACATAAAATATATGAAAAATGGAAGCAAGGTCAAATTCGGTGTGGGGGTAGGAGACTTTCAATTGACAAGATAACCCACAACCTCCGGACCTTGCCTATGTTTATTACCACAGACGTATATAAAGAGTACCTTGATCATGCTCATGAAATATATGGTGTCTAATAATTTGAAAGGTCAGCATTTTAATGACAATGGTCAGTATCTCTGCAAAGTCACTCACCAGATGTCCTACATGTCGCGCCAATGTGTATTGCAACATCTATTCTTTCACAATTATAAACAAATTTAATTATAAAACAACCATATACTTTGAGCAGGTCTATAAGATACTTTCAAAATCACGCAACATTCTATACTAACACTCAGAAGTTACCACTTTATTTAAAAATACCATGTTGGATATCAATGATAAATATCATTTGAACCACATATAAACCAGCCTTTAAGAACAAGCTGATATACTGCATTAGGCTATTTTATTGAACACAGTAATTTTCATTCACTTGGAGGTGAGAATTGTGACAGCAATTCCCACCTCAAGGTGAATGAACATTCTATTTTTGTAGTAGATTTCGTCAGGGTGATAGCTTAATAATTGCTGGTACATGTATAACACTGAGAAAGTAAGTGATAAATTTGCTGAAAGGCTGGCCTACATAATGTGAAGTTACTCTGAACTCTGAAAAGAGGGGTATGTATACCTTGTCAACGTATTGAAACAGGACATTTGTACTTAAAATTAAGGTTTATAACAAAATCTGTTGAATCAACATATCCAATTCAAAATTGTATTTGATAAAAAAACCTTTATTATTTCCAATGTTGTACAGCATCAGGGTCTAGGCTAAGAAATAAATAAAAAAAAAAGATTGTGGAATGTTTTCATTTCACATGCAATCCTATGTGATCGGCATGGAGAAATGACATCCTATCATCACACATAGCACCCCTCCCATAATTATACTTAAATGAATTATCGCCTGTACGCTCCGGCCTCTCAGCATTCTTATAGCTGAGAAATGTAAGTACACCTGTATATTTTAAGCGTAAAATTATTGTCTTCAAACAAAGTATCAAGAAATAGTGTCCTTATACAGCGGGCGTTATCTTAGTATTGAATGTGGTTGTCATCACTTTGTAAACAAACTGCCAATCCAAAAACACATGGCTGGAGAAGATAGTGCATGTGCAGGCCTTGTTACTGCCAGAATAGAATTACAATTTGAAGGGTATCTAAATCTTTTCCGATTTTGATTGTTTTGGTACAAAACATAGTCAAGAAATCTATATAAATTGGCTTCAAAAGAATATATCTGAAATATTGATCACCGAGGCTGCTGAAAATCGCTATAAAAAGTTGTAACTATTTAATTCTTAAACCTTATGCTGACATGTAATACGAAAACGTGTGGTGAGACCTCATGGTCAAATTCACAACTAATCGCCAATTGACCAGTAAAAAACAACATAATTCACACAAAATCATCCCCATTTATGGTTTACTGCTGGGCCGCCGTCTGCGACGCTTGCCCAACATTAAACCATTATTGGGTGAAACTCTCCCACTTGCAGGGTTAGATAAAACTAAATCAGAATAGAAAACATGGAAAGTGATCTGAATCGATACATATATTTGAAAAGGAAACAAGGTCAAATACGGTGTGGGAGTAAGAGACTTCAAATGAATTCAAGATAACCCACAACCTCCGGACCTTGCCTATGTTTAATTCCACAGACGTATATAAAGAGTACCTTGATCAAGCACATAATGTAAATGGTGTCTAATAATTTGAAAGGTCAACATTTTCATGACAATGGTCAGTATTTCTGCAAAGCTCGTCACCAGATGTCCTACATGTCGCGCCAATGGGTATTGCAACATCTATTCTTTCACCAATATAACACAAGTAATTATAAAACAACTATGATTTTAAGTAGGCCTATAAAATACTTGCAAAACTACAAAACGTCCTAACACTCAGAAATTATCACTTTGTCCAATAATACTTGTTAAATATCAGTGATAAATATTCTGTGATCCACATATAAACCAACGTTTAAGAGTAGACTGAATGATATACTGCTGTTGGGTATTTTATTGAACCCAGTCATTTTCATTCGCCTGGAGGTGAGAATTGCGACAGCACTTTCCACCTCGATGTGAATGAAAATTGACATGCTATTTTTGTAATAGATTTCGTCAGGGTGATAGCTTAATATTTGCTGGTATATGTTTAACACTGAGGAAGTAAGTGACATATTTGCTGAAAGGCAGGCCTACATCATGTGAAGGTAGGCCCTCTGAACACTGAAAGCAGGTGTATGTATACCTCGTCAACGTATTGAAAGGGAACAATTGTACGTAAAAATAAGGAGGTGTAGAACATAATCTGTCTGACCAACATATCCAAGTAAAACTTGTTTTGATACATAAACCATTAATATTTCATCGATGTATAGCATTAGGGGCTAGACTAAAACATAGGTGGGAAAAAAAGCCTGTGGAATGTTGGAATTTTTCATGTATTCATCTGTGATCGGTATGGGGAAATGGCATCCTCTCACCGCGCACACAGCACCACTCCCATAGACTCACATGTATTAACGCCCATACGCTCGGGCCTACCAGCATTCTTAAAGTTGAAAAATGTGAGTGAACAAGTATATTTGTACGCGTGAAACTATAGCCCTTCAACACAATATAAATAAGAAGTGTCCTTATACTGCCGGCGTTATCTTGGTATTGCATGTGGCTGTTATTACCTTGTGAACAAACCATCAATCCCAAAACACGGCTTTATATTTTGTGTCATGATTCCATCTTTAGTAGACACCTGACCAGATTTCGGCTTGTTTAGGGAGAAGAATATGGTCTCACCACCCTAAATCAGACGAAATCAGGTCAGTTGTCTACTAATAATGGAATAATGACACAAAATATTGTAAATGTGCTTGTACCAACCTCTGTTGAATAAAAAAAATACAAACAAGTTTTAATTTTTTCAATATTTATTAGGCACACGTTGCTTCCGTCATGCAGGATATCTGATATAACTGTTTCCTTTTAATCTTACAGGGGAACACTGGGTTGAAAGGATGTGTGTCTGGTCTGCAACAGAGGTTAGGAATTGGAGCTAATTTTGAACTGTTCTGACGTTTATACACGACAGGGAATGTACCTAAAAATCTGTCTGGGTAGAAAACAGATTTCAGGCCTGTTTTTTTAAAAGGACAGATCAGGTTTTGATCATGATATACGACACTAGATGCGGGGGAGGTCGGAAAGATGTAAAATTGGCTCATTGAACAGAGGCGGTTTACATGTATTTCAATGGCAGCAGCATTTAGGGTGATGAGACACGCCTTTGCTAATTCCAATAAAAATTGGTCTCAAAAAAATATACATGTACCTGAATTATTGATCACCGAGCCTGCTGAAAATCGCCATAAAATGTTTGAAAGCTTTTAATTTTTATATTTTATACTGATATGTGAATACGAATATGTGTGGTGGAACCTCGTGATCAAATTCACAACTAATCGCAATTAGACAGTAAAAACAATTTATTTTTCCCGAAAGCTCCAATTATGGTTCCATGCTGGGCCACCGTCTGCGACGCTGGCCCATCATTGAACAGTTATTGGTTAAAACCTCAGTGCTTGCGGGTTATAGAAAAATATAATGGCATAGAAAACATGACAAAATCTGAATTGATCATATAAAAATCTGAATTGATCATATAAAATATATGCAAAATCGAAACAAGGTCAAATTCGGTGTGGGGGTAGTAGACTTCAAACAAATTCAAGATAACCAACAACCTCCGGACCTTGCCTATGCTTAATTCGACAGTCGTATATAAAGAGTACTTTGATCAGGCCCATAAAATATATGGTGTCTAATAATTTGTGATGGTCAGCATTTTAATGAGAATGGTCAGTACCTCTGCAAAGCCACTCAGCAGATGTCCTACATGTCGCGCCAATGTGTATTGCCACATCTATTCTTTCACACAACTAACTATAAAACCACTCGATATTTTAAGCAGGCCTATACGATACTTGCAACACTTCCAAACGTCCTATGCTAACATTCACGAATTATCACTTTGGCAAAAAATACCTTGTTGAATAGCAGTGATAAATATCCTTTGAACCACACATAAACCGACGATTAAGAGCAGGTTGAAATATTACATCTGGGTATTTTATTGAACACAGTAATTTCAAGGGGAATGAAAATTAGGTGTTGATTATGATATGCGACACTGGATGTGAGAGAGGGAGAAAAGAGGTAAAATCCACCTATGGAATTTAGGTAGTTTACATGTATTTCGATGATAGCGGCATTTTGGGTGGTGAGACAAGTCTTTCTACTGCTAGAGACACACACCATTTTACTGCCAGCGTAGGGATCACAGTTGTAATGGTCTCTTCATGTATATCTTGCTTTTTTATTCCTCAGGAGCAAGACATCATCAATAAATCTATATAAATTGGCTTCAAAAAACAATAGATGTATCTGAAATATTGATCACCGAGCCTGCTGAAAATCGCCATAAAATGTTGGAACTCTTCAATTCTTAAACTTCATACTGACATGTGAATACGAATATGTGTTGTGAGACATCATGGTCAAATTCAGAACTAATCGCAGTTTGAAAGTAAAAACAACATATTTCGCACTGAATCCCTAATTATGGTTTATTGCTGGACCGTCGTCTGCGACGCTGGCCCAGCATTAAACCATCATTGGGTGGAACTCGCGTGCTTGCAGGGTCATAGGAAAAATCAATCAGCATAAAACACATGTGAAATTATCAGAATTGATAACATAAAATATATGAAAAATAGAAGCAAGGTCAAATTCGGTGTGGGGGTAGGAGACTTTCAATTGACAAGATAACCCACAACCTCCGGACCTTGCCTATGTTTATTACCACAGACGTATATAAAGAGTACCTTGATCATGCTCATGAAATATATGGTGTCTAATAATTTGAAAGGTCAGCATTTTAATGACAATGGTCAGTATCTCTGCAAAGTCACTCACCAGATGTCCTACATGTCGCGCCAATGTGTATTGCAACATCTATTCTTTCACAATTATAAACAAATTTAATTATAAAACAACCATATACTTTGAGCAGGTCTATAAGATACTTTCAAAATCACGCAACATTCTATACTAACACTCAGAAATTACCACTTTATTTAAAAATAACATGTTGGATATCAATGATAAATATCATTTGAACCACATATAAACCAGCCTTTAAGAACAAGCTGATATACTGCATTAGGCTATTTTATTGAACACAGTAATTTTCATTCACTTTGAGGTGAGAATTGTGACAGCAATTCCCACCTCAAGGTGAATGAACATTCTATTTTTGTAGTAGATTTCGTCAGGGTGATAGCTTAATAATTGCTGGTACATATATAACACTGAGAAAGTAAGTGATAAATTTGCTGAAAGGCTGGCCTACATAATGTGAAGTTACTCTGAACTCTGAAAAGAGGGGTATGTATACCTTGTCAACGTATTGAAACAGGACATTTGTACTTAAAATTAAGGTTTATAACAAAATCTGTTGAATCAACATATCCAATTCAAAATTGTATTTGATAAAAAAACCTTTATTATTTCCAATGTTGTACAGCATCAGGGTCTAGGCTAAGAAATAAATAAAAAAAAAAGATTGTGGAATGTTTTCATTTCACATGCAATCCTATGTGATTGGCATGGAGAAATGACATCCTATCATCACACATAGCACCCCTCCCATAATTATACTTAAATGAATTATCGCCTGTACGCTCCGGCCTCTCAGCATTCTTATAGCTGAGAAATGTAAGTACACCTGTATATTTTAAGCGTAAAACTATTGTCTTCAAACAAAGAATCAAGAAATAGTGTCCTTATACAGCGGGCGTTATCTTAGAATTGAATGTGGTTGTCATCACTTTGTAAACAAACTGCCAATCCAAAAACACATGGCTGGAGAAGATAGTGCATGTGCAGGCCTTGTTACTGCCAGAATAGAATTATAATTTGAAGGGTATCTAAATCTTTTCCGATTTTGATTGTTTTGGTACAAAACATAGTCAAGAAATCTATATAAATTGGCTTCAAAAGAATATATCTGAAATATTGATCACCGAGGCTGCTGAAAATCGCTATAAAAAGTTGTAACTATTTAATTCTTAAACCTTATGCTGACATGTAATACGAAAACGTGTGGTGAGACCTCATGGTCAAATTCACAACTAATCGCCAATTGACCAGTAAAAAACAACATAATTCACACAAAATCATCCCCATTTATGGTTTACTGCTGGGCCGCCGTCTGCGACGCTTGCCCAACATTAAACCATTATTGGGTGAAACTCTCCCACTTGCAGGGTTAGATAAAACTAAATCAGAATAGAAAACATGGAAAGTGATCTGAATCGATACATATATTTGAAAAGGAAACAAGGTCAAATACGGTGTGGGAGTAAGAGACTTCAAATGAATTCAAGATAACCCACAACCTCCGGACCTTGCCTATGTTTAATTCCACAGACGTATATAAAGAGTACCTTGATCAAGCACATAATGTATATGGTGTCTAATAATTTGAAAGGTCAGCATTTTCATGACAATGGTCAGTATTTCTGCAAAGCTCGTCACCAGATGTCCTACATGTCGCGCCAATGGGTATTGCAACATCTATTCTTTCACCAATATAACACAAGTAATTATAAAACAACTATGATTTTAAGTAGGCCTATAAAATACTTGCAAAACTACAAAACGTCCTAACACTCAGAAATTATCTATTTGTCCAATAATACTTGTTAAATATCAGTGATAAATATTCTGTGATCCACATATAAACCAACGCTTAAGAGTAGACTGAATGATATACTGCTGTTGGGTATTTTATTGAACCCAGTCATTTTCATTCGCCTGGAGGTGAGAATTGCGACAGCACTTTCCACCTCGATGTGAATGAAAATTGACATGCTATTTTTGTAATAGATTTCGTCAGGGTGATAGCTTAATATTTGCTGGTATATGTTTAACACTGAGGAAGTAAGTGACATATTTGCCGAAAGGCAGGCCTACATCATGTGAAGGTAGGCCCTCTGAACACTGAAAGCAGGTGTATGTATACCTCGTCAACGTATTGAAAGGGAACAATTGTACGTAAAAATAAGGAGGTGTAGAACATAATCTGTCTGACCAACATATCCAAGTAAAACTTGTTTTGATACATAAACCATTAATATTTCATCGATGTATAGCATTAGGGGCTAGACTAAAACATAGGTGGGAAAAAAAGCCTGTGGAATGTTGGAATTTTTCATGTATTCATCTGTGATCGGTATGGGGAAATGGCATCCTCTCACCGCGCACACAGCACCACTCCCATAGACTCACATGTATTAACGCCCATACGCTCGGGCCTACCAGCATTCTTAAAGTTGAAAAATGTGAGTGAACAAGTATATTTGTACGCGTGAAACTATAGCCCTTCAACACAATATAAATAAGAAGTGTCCTTATACTGCCGGCGTTATCTTGGTATTGCATGTGGCTGTTATTACCTTGTGAACAAACCATCAATCCCAAAACACGGCTTCATATTTTGTGTCATGATTCCATCTTTAGTAGACACCTGACCAGATTACGGCTTGTTTAGGGAGAAGAATATGGTCTCACCACCCTAAATCAGCCGAAATCAGGTCAGTTGTCTACTAATAATGGAATAATGACACAAAATATTGTAAATGTGCTTGTACCAACCTCTGTTGAATAAAAAAAATACAAACAAGTTTTAATTTTTTCAATATTTATTAGGCACACGTTGCTTCCGTCATGCAGGATATCTGATATAACTGTTTCCTTTTAATCTTACAGGGGAACACTGGGTTGAAAGGATGTGTGTCTGGTCTGCAACAGAGGTTAGGAATTGGAGCTAATTTTGAACTGTTCTGACGTTTATACACGACAGGGAATGTACCTAAAAATCTGTCTGGGTAGAAAACAGATTTCAGGCCTGTTTTTTTAAAAGGACAGATCAGGTTTTGATCATGATATACGACACTAGATGCGGGGGAGGTCGGAAAGATGTAAAATTGGCTCATTGAACAGAGGCGGTTTACATGTATTTCAATGGCAGCAGCATTTAGGGTGATGAGACACGCCTTTGTTAATTCCAATAAAAATTGGTCTAAAAAAAATATACATGTACCTGAATTATTGATCACCGAGCCTGCTGAAAATCGCCATGAAATGTTTGAAAGCTTTTAATTTTTATATTTTATACTGATATGTGAATACGAATATGTGTGGTGGAACCTCGTGATCAAATTCACAACTAATCGCAATTAGACAGTAAAAACAATATATTTTTCCCGAAAGCTCCAATTATGGTTCCATGCTGGGCCACCGTCTGCGACGCTGGCCCATCATTGAACAGTTATTGGTTAAAACCTCAGTGCTTGCGGGTTATAGAAAAATATAATGGCATAGAAAACATGACAAAATCTGAATTGATCATATAAAAATCTGAATTGATCATATAAAATATATGCAAAATCGAAACAAGGTCAAATTCGGTGTGGGGGTAGTAGACTTCAAACAAATTCAAGATAACCAACAACCTCCGGACCTTGCCTATGCTTAATTCGACAGTCGTATATAAAGAGTACTTTGATCAGGCCCATAAAATATATGGTGTCTAATAATTTGTGATGGTCAGCATTTTAATGAGAATGGTCAGTACCTCTGCAAAGCCACTCAGCAGATGTCCTACATGTCGCGCCAATGTGTATTGCCACATCTATTCTTTCACACAACTAACTATAAAACCACTCGATATTTTAAGCAGGCCTATACGATACTTGCAAAACTTCCAAACGTCCTATGCTAACATTCACGAATTATCACTTTGGCAAAAAATACCTTGTTGAATAGCAGTGATAAATATCCTTTGAACCACACATAAACCGACGATTAAGAGCAGGTTGAAATATTACATCTGGGTATTTTATTGAACACAGTAATTTTCATTCATCTTGAGGTGAGAAGTGCGACAGCAATTCCCACCTCAAGGGGAATGAAAATTAGGTGTTGATTATGATATGCGACACTAGATGTGAGAGAGGGAGAAAAGAGGTAAAATCCACCTATGGAATTTAGGTAGTTTACATGTATTTCGAAGATAGCGGCATTTTGGGTGGTGAGACAAGTCTTTCTACTGCTAGAGACACACACCATTTTACTGCCAGCGTAGGGATCACAGTTGTAATGGTCTCTTCATGTATATCTTGCTTTTTTATTCCTCAGGAGCAAGACATCATCAATAAATCTATATAAATTGGCTTCAAAAAACAATAGATGTATCTGAAATATTGATCACCGAGCCTGCTGAAAATCGCCATAAAATGTTGGAACTCTTCAATTCTTAAACTTCATACTGACATGTGAATACGAATATGTGTTGTGAGACATCATGGTCAAATTCAGAACTAATCGCAGTTTGAAAGTAAAAACAACATATTTCGCACTGAATCCCTAATTATAGTTTATTGCTGGACCGTCGTCTGCGACGCTGGCCCAGCATTAAACCATCATTGGGTGGAACTCGCGTGCTTGCAGGGTCATAGGAAAAATCAATCAGCATAAAACACATGTGAAATTATCTGAATTGATAACATAAAATATATGAAAAATGGAAGCAAGGTCAAATTCGGTGTGGGGGTAGGAGACTTTCAATTGACAAGATAAACCACAACCTCCGGACCTTGCCTATGTTTATTACCACAGACGTATATAAAGAGTACCTTGATCATGCTCATGAAATATATGGTGTCTAATAATTTGAAAGGTCAGCATTTTAATGACAATGGTCAGTATCTCTGCAAAGTCACTCACCAGATGTCCTACATGTCGCGCCAATGTGTATTGCAACATCTATTCTTTCACAATTATAAACACATTTAATTATAAAACAACCATATACTTTGAGCAGGTCTATAAGATACTTTCAAAATCACGCAACATTCTATACTAACACTCAGAAATTACCACTTTATTTAAAAATAACATGTTGGATATCAATGATAAATATCATTTGAACCACATATAAACCAGCCTTTAAGAACAAGCTGATATACTGCATTAGGCTATTTTATTGAACACAGTAATTTTCATTCACTTTGAGGTGAGAATTGTGACAGCAATTCCCACCTCAAGGTGAATGAACATTCTATTTTTGTAGTAGATTTCGTCAGGGTGATAGCTTAATAATTGCTGGTACATGTATAACACTGAGAAAGTAAGTGATAAATTTGCTGAAAGGCTGGCCTACATAATGTGAAGTTACTCTGAACTCTGAAAAGAGGGGTATGTATACCTTGTCAACGTATTGAAACAGGACATTTGTACTTAAAATTAAGGTTTATAACAAAATCTGTTGAATCAACATATCCAATTCAAAATTGTATTTGATAAAAAAACCTTTATTATTTCCAATGTTGTACAGCATCAGGGTCTAGGCTAAGAAATAAATAAAAAAAAAAGATTGTGGAATGTTTTCATTTCACATGCAATCCTATGTGATCGGCATGGAGAAATGACATCCTATCATCACACATAGCACCCCTCCCATAATTATACTTAAATGAATTATCGCCTGTACGCTCCGGCCTCTCAGCATTCTTATAGCTGAGAAATGTAAGTACACCTGTATATTTTAAGCGTAAAACTATTGTCTTCAAACAAAGTATCAAGAAATAGTGTCCTTATACAGCGGGCGTTATCTTAGTATTGAATGTGGTTGTCATCACTTTGTAAACAAACTGCCAATCCAAAAACACATGGCTGGAGAAGATAGTGCATGTGCAGGCCTTGTTACTGCCAGAATAGAATTACAATTTGAAGGGTATCTAAATCTTTTCCGATTTTGATTGTTTTGGTACAAAACATAGTCAAGAAATCTATATAAATTGGCTTCAAAAGAATATATCTGAAATATTGATCACCGAGGCTGCTGAAAATCGCTATAAAAAGTTGTAACTATTTAATTCTTAAACCTTATGCTGACATGTAATACGAAAACGTGTGGTGAGACCTCATGGTCAAATTCACAACTAATCGCCAATTGACCAGTAAAAAACAACATAATTCACACAAAATCATCCCCATTTATGGTTTACTGCTGGGCCGCCGTCTGCGACGCTTGCCCAACATTAAACCATTATTGGGTGAAACTCTCCCACTTGCAGGGTTAGATAAAACTAAATCAGAATAGAAAACATGGAAAGTGATCTGAATCGATACATATATTTGAAAAGGAAACAAGGTCAAATACGGTGTGGGAGTAAGAGACTTCAAATGAATTCAAGATAACCCACAACCTCCGGACCTTGCCTATGTTTAATTCCACAGACGTATATAAAGAGTACCTTGATCAAGCACATAATGTATATGGTGTCTAATAATTTGAAAGGTCAGCATTTTCATGACAATGGTCAGTATTTCTGCAAAGCTCGTCACCAGATGTCCTACATGTCGCGCCAATGGGTATTGCAACATCTATTCTTTCACCAATATAACACAAGTAATTATAAAACAACTATGATTTTAAGTAGGCCTATAAAATACTTGCAAAACTACAAAACGTCCTAACACTCAGAAATTATCACTTTATCCAATAATACTTGTTAAATATCAGTGATAAATATTCTGTGATCCACATATAAACCAACGCTTAAGAGTAGACTGAATGATATACTGCTGTTGGGTATTTTATTGAACCCAGTCATTTTCATTCGCCTGGAGGTGAGAATTGCGACAGCACTTTCCACCTCGATGTGAATGAAAATTGACATGCTATTTTTGTAATAGATTTCGTCAGGGTGATAGCTTAATATTTGCTGGTATATGTTTAACACTGAGGAAGTAAGTGACATATTTGCCGAAAGGCAGGCCTACATCATGTGAAGGTAGGCCCTCTGAACACTGAAAGCAGGTGTATGTATACCTCGTCAACGTATTGAAAGGGAACAATTGTACGTAAAAATAAGGAGGTGTAGAACATAATCTGTCTGACCAACATATCCAAGTAAAACTTGTTTTGATACATAAACCATTAATATTTCATCGATGTATAGCATTAGGGGCTAGACTAAAACATAGGTGGGAAAAAAAGCCTGTGGAATGTTGGAATTTTTCATGTATTCATCTGTGATCGGTATGGGGAAATGGCATCCTCTCACCGCGCACACAGCACCACTCCCATAGACTCACATGTATTAACGCCCATACGCTCGGGCCTACCAGCATTCTTAAAGTTGAAAAATGTGAGTGAACAAGTATATTTGTACGCGTGAAACTATAGCCCTTCAACACAATATAAATAAGAAGTGTCCTTATACTGCCGGCGTTATCTTGGTATTGCATGTGGCTGTTATTACCTTGTGAACAAACCATCAATCCCAAAACACGGCTTCATATTTTGTGTCATGATTCCATCTTTAGTAGACACCTGACCAGATTTCGGCTTGTTTAGGGAGAAGAATATGGTCTCACCACCCTAAATCAGCCGAAATCAGGTCAGTTGTCTACTAATAATGGAATAATGACACAAAATATTGTAAATGTGCTTGTACCAACCTCTGTTGAATAAAAAAAATACAAACAAGTTTTAATTTTTTCAATATTTATTAGGCACACGTTGCTTCCGTCATGCAGGATATCTGATATAACTGTTTCCTTTTAATCTTACAGGGGAACACTGGGTTGAAAGGATGTGTGTCTGGTCTGCAACAGAGGTTAGGAATTGGAGCTAATTTTGAACTGTTCTGACGTTTATACACGACAGGGAATGTACCTAAAAATCTGTCTGGGTAGAAAACAGATTTCAGGCCTGTTTTTTTAAAAGGACAGATCAGGTTTTGATCATGATATACGACACTAGATGCGGGGGAGGTCGGAAAGATGTAAAATTGGCTCATTGAACAGAGGCGGTTTACATGTATTTCAATGGCAGCAGCATTTAGGGTGATGAGACACGCCTTTGTTAATTCCAATAAAAAATGGTCTAAAAAAAATATACATGTACCTGAATTATTGATCACCGAGCCTGCTGAAAATCGCCATGAAATGTTTGAAAGCTTTTAATTTTTATATTTTATACTGATATGTGAATACGAATATGTGTGGTGGAACCTCGTGATCAAATTCACAACTAATCGCAATTAGACAGTAAAAACAATATATTTTTCCCGAAAGCTCCAATTATGGTTCCATGCTGGGCCACCGTCTGCGACGCTGGCCCATCATTGAACAGTTATTGGTTAAAACCTCAGTGCTTGCGGGTTATAGAAAAATATAATGGCATAGAAAACATGACAAAATCTGAATTGATCATATAAAAATCTGAATTAATCATATAAAATATATGCAAAATCGAAACAAGGTCAAATTCGGTGTGGGGGTAGTAGACTTCAAACAAATTCAAGATAACCAACAACCTCCGGACCTTGCCTATGCTTAATTCGACAGTCGTATATAAAGAGTACTTTGATCAGGCCCATAAAATATATGGTGTCTAATAATTTGTGATGGTCAGCATTTTAATGAGAATGGTCAGTACCTCTGCAAAGCCACTCAGCAGATGTCCTACATGTCGCGCCAATGTGTATTGCCACATCTATTCTTTCACACAACTAACTATAAAACCACTCGATATTTTAAGCAGGCCTATACGATACTTGCAAAACTTCCAAACGTCCTATGCTAACATTCACGAATTATCACTTTGTCAAAAAATACCTTGTTGAATAGCAGTGATAAATATCCTTTGAACCACACATAAACCGACGATTAAGAGCAGGTTGAAATATTACATCTGGGTATTTTATTGAACACAGTAATTTTCATTCATCTTGAGGTGAGAAGTGCGACAGCAATTCCCACCTCAAGGGGAATGAAAATTAGGTGTTGATTATGATATGCGACACTAGATGTGAGAGAGGGAGAAAAGAGGTAAAATCCACCTATGGAATTTAGGTAGTTTACATGTATTTCGATGATAGCGGCATTTTGGGTGGTGAGACAAGTCTTTCTACTGCTAGAGACACACACCATTTTACTGCCAGCGTAGGGATCACAGTTGTAATGGTCTCTTCATGTATATCTTGCTTTTTTATTCCTCAGGAGCAAGACATCATCAATAAATCTATATAAATTGGCTTCAAAAAACAATAGATGTATCTGAAATATTGATCACCGAGCCTGCTGAAAATCGCCATAAAATGTTGGAACTCTTCAATTCTTAAACTTCATACTGACATGTGAATACGAATATGTGTTGTGAGACATCATGGTCAAATTCAGAACTAATCGCAGTTTGAAAGTAAAAACAACATATTTCGCACTGAATCCCTAATTATAGTTTATTGCTGGACCGTCGTCTGCGACGCTGGCCCAGCATTAAACCATCATTGGGTGGAACTCGCGTGCTTGCAGGGTCATAGGAAAAATCAATCAGCATAAAACACATGTGAAATTATCTGAATTGATAACATAAAATATATGAAAAATGGAAGCAAGGTCAAATTCGGTGTGGGGGTAGGAGACTTTCAATTGACAAGATAACCCACAACCTCCGGACCTTGCCTATGTTTATTACCACAGACGTATATAAAGAGTACCTTGATCATGCTCATGAAATATATGGTGTCTAATAATTTGAAAGGTCAGCATTTTAATGACAATGGTCAGTATCTCTGCAAAGTCACTCACCAGATGTCCTACATGTCGCGCCAATGTGTATTGCAACATCTATTCTTTCACAATTATAAACAAATTTAATTATAAAACAACCATATACTTTGAGCAGGTCTATAAGATACTTTCAAAATCACGCAACATTCTATACTAACACTCAGAAATTACCACTTTATTTAAAAATAACATGTTGGATATCAATGATAAATATCATTTGAACCACATATAAACCAGCCTTTAAGAACAAGCTGATATACTGCATTAGGCTATTTTATTGAACACAGTAATTTTCATTCACTTTGAGGTGAGAATTGTGACAGCAATTCCCACCTCAAGGTGAATGAACATTCTATTTTTGTAGTAGATTTCGTCAGGGTGATAGCTTAATAATTGCTGGTACATGTATAACACTGAGAAAGTAAGTGATAAATTTGCTGAAAGGCTGGCCTACATAATGTGAAGTTACTCTGAACTCTGAAAAGAGGGGTATGTATACCTTGTCAACGTATTGAAACAGGACATTTGTACTTAAAATTAAGGTTTATAACAAAATCTGTTGAATCAACATATCCAATTCAAAATTGTATTTGATAAATAAACCGTTATTATTTCCAATGTTGTACAGCATCAGGGACTAGGTTAAAAAATGAATAGAAAAATAAGATTGTGGAATGTTTTCATTTCACATGTAATCCTATGTGATCGGCATGGAGAAATGTCATCCTCTCACCACACACAGCAACCCTACCATAATTATACTTAAATGTATTATCACCTGCACGCTCCGGCCTCTCAGCATTCTTAAAGTTGAGAAATGTAAGTACACCTGTATATTTTAAGCGTAAAACTATTGTCTTTAAACAAAGTATCAAGAAAAAGTGTCCTTATACAGCGGGCGTTATCTTAGTATTGAATGTGGTTGTCATTACTTTGTAAACAAACTGCCAATCCAAAAACACATGGCTGGAGAAGAATATGCATGTACAGGCCTTGTTACTGCCAGAATAGAATTAGAATTTGAAGGGTATCTAAATCTTTTCCGATTTTGATTGTTTTGGTACAAAACATAGTCAAGAAATCTATATAAATTGGCTTCAAAAGAATATATCTGAAATATTGATCACCGAGGCTGCTGAAAATCGCTATAAAAAGTTGTAACTATTTAATTCTTAAACCTTGTGCTGACATGTAATACGAAAACGTGTGGTGAGACCTCATGGTCAAATTCACAACTAATCGCCAATTGACCTGTAAAAAACAGCATAATTCACTCAAAATCATCCCCATTTATGGTTTACTGCTGGGCCGCCGTCTGCGACACTTGCCCAACATTAAACCATTATTGGGTGAAACTCTCCCACTTGCAGGGTTAGATAAAACTAAATCAGAATAGAAAACATGGAAAGTGATCTGAATCGATACATATATTTGAAAAGGAAACAAGGTCAAATACGGTGTGGGAGTCAGAGACTTCAAATGAATTCAAGATAACCCACAACCTCCGGACCTTGCCTATGTTTAATTCCACAGACGTATATAAAGAGTACCTTGATCAAGCACATAAAGTATATGGTGTCTAATAATTTGAAAGGTCAGCATTTTCATGACAATGGTCAGTATCTCTGCAAAGCTCGTCACCAGATGTCCTACATGTCGCGCCAATGGGTATTGCAACATCTCACCAATATAACACAAGTAATTATAAAACAACTATGATTTTAAGTAGGCCTTTAAAATACTTGCAAAACTACAAAACGTCCTATGCTAACACTCAGAAATTATCACTTTGTCCAATAATAACTCGTTAAATATCAGTGATAAACATTCTGTGATCCACATATAAACCAACGTTTAAGAGTAGACTGAATGATATACTGCTTTTGGGTATTTTATTGAACCCAGTCATTTTCATTCACCCGGAGGTGAGAATTGCGACAGCACTTCCCACCTCGATGTGACTGAAAATTGACATGCTATTTTTGTAATAGATTTCGTCAGGGTGATAGCTTAATATTTGCTGGTATATGTTTAACACTGAGGAAGTAAGTGACATATTTGCTGAAAGGCAGGCCTACATCATGTGAAGGTAGGCCCTCTGAACACTGAAAGCAGGTGTATGTATACATCGTCAACGTATTGAAACGGAACAAGTGTACGTAAAAATAATGAGGTGTAGAACATAATCTGTCTGACCAACATATCCAAGTAAAACTTGTTTTGATACATAAACTATTAATATTTCATTGATGTATAGCGTTAGGGGCTAGACTAAAACATAGGTGGGAAAAAAAGCCTGTGGAATGTTGGAATTTTTCATGTTTTCATCTGTGATCGGTATGGAGAAATGGCATCCTTTCACCGCACACACAGCACCCCTCCCATAGACTCACATGTATTAACACCCATACGCTCGGGCCTACCAGCATTCTTAAAGTTGAAAAATGTGAGTGAACAAGTATATTTGTACGTGTGAAACTATAGCCCTTCAACACAATATCAATAAGAAGTGTCCTTATACTGCCGGCGTTATCTTGGTATTGCATGTGGCTGTTATTACCTTGTGAACAAACCACCAATCCCAAAACACGGCTTCATATTTTGAGTCATGATTCCATCTTTAGTAGACACCTGACCAGATTTCGGCTTGTTTAGGGGGAAGAATATGGTCTCACCACCCTAAATAAGCCGAAATCAGGTCAGTTGTCCACTAATAATGGAATCATGACACAAAATATTGTAAATGTGTTTGTACTAACCTCTGTTGAATTAAAAAAATGCAAACAAGTTTTATTTTTTTCAATATTTATTAGGCACACGTTGCTTCCGTCATGCAGGATATCTGATATAAATGTTTCCTTTTAATGTTACAGGGGAACACTGGGTTGAAAGGATGTGTGTCTGTTCTGCAACAGAGATTAGGAATTAGAGCTAATTTTGAACTGTTCTGACGTTTATACATGACAGGGAATGTACCTCAAAATCTGTCTGGGTTGAAAACATATATCGGGCCTGTTTTTTTAAAAAGGACAGATCAGGTTTTGATCATGATATACGACACTAGATGCGGGGGAGGTCGAAAAGATGTAAAATGGGCTCATTGAACTGAGGCGGTTTACATGTATTTCATTTAGGGTGATGAAACACGCCTTTGTTAATTCCTATAAAAATTGGTCTCAAAAAAATATACATGTACCTGAATTATTGATCACCGAGCCTGCTGCAAATCGCCATCAAATGTTTGAAAGCTTTGAATTTTTATATTTTATACTGATATGTGAATACGAATATGTGTGGTGGAACCTCGTGATCAAATTCACAACTAATCGCAATTAGACAGTAAAAACAATATATTTCGCCCCAAAGCTCTAATTATGGTTCCATGCTGGGCCGCCGTCTGCGACGCTGGCCCATCATTGAACAGTTATTGGGTAAAACCTCAGTGCTTGCGGGGTTATAGAAAAATATAATGGCATAGAAAACATGACAAAATCTGAATTGATCATATAAAATATATGCAAAATCGAAACAAGGTCAAATTCGGTGTGGGGGTAGTAGACTTCAAACAAATTCAAGATAACCCACAACCTCCAGACCTTGCACATGTTTAATTCGACAGTCGTATATAAAGAGTACTTTGATCATGCCCATAAAATATATGGTGTCTAATAATTTGTGATGGTCAGCATTTTAATGAGAATGGTCAGTACCTCTGCAAACCCACTCAGCAGATGTCCTACATGTCACGCCAATGTGTATTGCCACATCTATTCTTTCACACAACTAATTATAAAACCACTCGTTATTTGAGCAGGCCTATACGATACTTGCAAAACTTCCAAACGTCCTATGCTAACACTCACGAATTATCACTTTGTCAAAAAATACCTTGTTGAATAGCAGTGATAAATATCCTTTGAACCACACATAAACCGACGATTAAGAGCAGGCTGAACTATTGCATCTGGGTATTTTATTGAACACAGTAATTTTCATTCATCTTGAGGTGAGAAGTGCGACAGCAATTCCCACCTCAAGGGGAATGAAAATTAGGTGTTGATCATGATATGCGACACTAGATGTGAGAGAGGGAGAAAAGAGGTAAAATCCACCTATGGAATTCAGGTAGTTTACATGTATTTCGATGATAGCGGCATTTTGGGTGGTGAGACAAGTCTTTCTACTGCCAGAGACACACACCATTTTACTGCCAGGGTAGGGATCACAGTTGTTATGGTCTCTTCATGTATATATTGTTTTTTTATTCCTCAGGAGCAAGACATCATCAATAAATCTATATAAATTGGCTTCAAAAAACAATAGATGTATCTGAAATATTGATCACCTAGCCTGCTGAAAATCGCCATAAAATGTTGGAACTCTTCAATTCTTAAACTTCATACTGACATGTGAATACGAATATGTGTTGTGAGACATCATGGTCAAATTCAGAACTAATCGCAGTTTGAAAGTAAAAACAACATATTTCGCCCTGAATCCCTAATTATGGTTTAATGCTGGGCCGTCGTCTGCGACGCTGGCCCAGCATTAAACCATCATTGGGTGAAACTCGCGTGCTTGCAGGGTCATAGGAAAAATCAATCAGCATAAAACACATGTGAAATGATCTGAATTGATAACATAAAATATATGAAAAATGGAAGCAAGGTCAAATTCGGTGTGGGGGTAGAGACTTCAAATTGACAAGATAACCCACAACCTCCGGACCTTGCCTATGTTTATTACCACAGACGTATATAAAGAGTACCTTGATCGTGCTCATCAAATATATGGTGTCTTATAATTTGAAAGGTCAGCATTTTAATGACAATGGTCAGTATCTCTGCAAAGTCACTCACCAGATGTCCTACATGTCGCGCCAATGTGTATTGCAACATCTATTCTTTCACAATTATAAACACATTTAATTATAAAACAACCATATACTTTAAGCAGGTCTATAAGATACTTTCAAAATCACGCAACATTCTATACTAACACTCAGAAATTACCACTTTATTTAAAAATAACATGTTGGATATCAATGATAAATATCATTTGAACCACATATAAACCAGCCTTTAAGAACAGGCTGATATACTGCATTAGGTTATTTTATTGAACACAGTAATTTTCATTCACTTTGAGGTGAGAATTGTGACAGCAATTCCCACCTCAAGGTGAATGAACATTCTATTTTTGTAGTAGATTTCGTCAGGGTGATAGCTTAATAATTGCTGGTACATGTATAACACTGAGAAAGTAAGTGACAAATTTGCTGAAAGGCTGGCCTACATAATGTGAAGTTACTCTGAACTCTAAAAAGAGGTGTATGTATACCTTGTCAACGTATTGAAACAGGACATTTGTACTTAAAATTAAGGTTTATAACAAAATCTGTTGAATCAACATATCCAATTCAAAATTGTATTTGATAAATAAACCATTATTATTTCCTAAGTTGTACAGCATCAGGGTCTAGGCTAAAAAATGAATAGAAAAATAAGATTGTGGAATGTTTTCATTTCACATGTAATCCTATGTGATCGGCACAGAGAAATGTCATCCTCTCACCACACACAGCACCCCTCCCATAATTATACTTAAATGTATTATCACCTGTACGCTCCGGCCTCTCAGCATTCTTAAAGTTGAGAAATGTAAGTACACCTGTATATTTTAAGCGTAAAACTATTGTCTTTAAACAAAGTATCAAGAAAAAGTGTCCTTATACAGCGGGCGTTATCTTAGTATTGAATGTGGTTGGCATTACTTTGTAAACAAACTGCCAATCCAAAAACACATGGCTGGAGAAGAATGTGCATTTACAGGCTTTGTTACTGCCAGAATAGAATTACAATTTGAAGGGTATCTAAATGTTTTCCGATTTTGATTGTGTTGGTACAAAACATAGTCAAGAAATCTATATAAATTGGCTTCAAAAGAATATATCTGAAATATTGATCACCGAGGCTGCTGAAAATCGCTATAAAAAGTTGTAACTATTTAATTCTTAAACCTTATGCTGACATGTAATACGAAAACGTGTGGTGAGACCTCATGGTCAAATTCACAACTAATCGCCAATTGACCAGTAAAAAACAACATAATTCACTCAAAATCATCCCCATTTATGGTTTACTGCTGGGCCGCCGTCTGCGACGCTTGCCCAACATTAAACCATTATTGGGTGAAACTCTCCCACTTGCAGGGTTAGATAAAACTAAATCAGCATAAAAAAACATGGAAAGTGATCTGAATCGATACATATATTTGAAAAGGAAACAAGGTCAAATACGGTGTGGGAGTAAGAGACTTCAAATGAATTCAAGATAACCCACAACCTCCGGACCTTGCCTATGTTTAATTCCACAGACGTATATAAAGAGTACCTTGATCAAGCACATAAAGAATATGGTGACTAATAATTTGAAAGGTCAGCATTTTCATGACAATGGTTAGTATCTCTGCAAAGCTCGTCACCAGATGTACTACATGTCGCGCCAATGGGTATTGCAACATCTATTCTTTCACCAATATAACACAAGTAATTATAAAACAACTATGATTTTAAGTAGGCCTATAAAATACTTGCAAAACTACAAAACGTCCTATGCTAACACTCAGAAATTATCACTTTGTCCAATAATAACTTGTTAAATATCAGTGATAAATATTCTGTGATTCACATATAAACCAACGTTTAAGAGTAGACTGAATGATATACTGCTTTTGGGTATTTTATTGAACCCAGTCATTTTCATTCACCTGGAGGTGAGAATTGCGACAGCACTTCCCACCTCGATGTGAATGAAAATTGACATGCTATTTTTGTAATAGATTTCGTCAGGGTGATAGCTTAATATTTGCTGGTATATGTTTAACACTGAGGAAGTAAGTGACATATTTGCTGAAAGGCAGGCCTACATCATGTGAAGGTAGGCCCTCTGAACACTGAAAGCAGGTGTATGTATACCTCGTCAACGAATTGAAAGGGAACAATTGTACGTAAAAATAATGAGGTGTAGAACATAATCTGTCTGACCAACATATCCAAGTAAAACTTGTTTTGATACATGAACCATTAATATTTCATTGATGTATAGCATTAGGGGCTAGACTAAAACATAGGTGGGGAAAAAAGCCTGTGGAATGTTGGAATTTTTCATGTATTCATCTGTGATCGGTATGGGGAAATGGCATCCTCTCATCGCACACACAGCACCCCTCCCATAGACTCACGTGTATTAACGCCCATACGCTCGGGCCTACCAGCATTCTTAAAGTTGAAAAATGTGAGTGAACAAGTATATTTGTACGTGTGAAACTATAGCCCTTCAACACAATATAAATAAGAAGTGTCCTTATACTGCCGGCGTTATCTTGGTATTGCATGTGGCTGTTATTACCTTGTGAAAAAACCACCAATCCCAGAACACTGCTTCATATTTTGTGTCATGATTCCATCTTTAGTAGACACCTGACCAGATTTCGGCTTGTTTAGGGAGAAGAATATGGTCTCACCACCCTAAATAAGCCGAAATCAGGTCAGTTGTCTACTAATAATGGAATCATGACACAAAATATTGTAAATGTGTTTGTACTAACCTCTGTTGAATTTAAAAAATACAAACAAGTTTTAATTTTTTCAATATTTATTAGGCACACGTTGCTTCCGTCATGCAGGATATCTGATATAAATGTTTCCTTTTAATCTTACAGGGGAACACTGGGTTAAAAGGATGTGTGTCTGGCCTGTAACAGAGGTTAGGAAATAGAGCTAATTTTGAACTGTTCTGACGTTTATACACGACAGGGAATGTACCTCAAAATCTGTCTGGGTAGAAAACATATATCGGGCCTGTTTTTTAAAAAGGACAGATCAGGTTTTGATCATGATATGCGACACTAGTTGCGGGGGACGTTGTAAAGATGTAAAATTGGCCCATTGAACTGAGGCGGTTTACATGTATTTCAATGGCAGCAGCATTTAGGGTGATTAGACACGCCTTTGTTAATTCCTATAAAAATTGGTCTCAAAAAAATATACATGTACCTGAATTATTGATCACCGAGCCTGCTGAAAATCGCCATAAAATGTTTGAAAGCTTTTAATTTTTATATTTTATACTGATATGTGAATACGAATATGTGTGGTGGAACCTCGTGATCAAATTCACAACTAATCGCAATTAGACAGTAAAAAACAATATATTTCGCCCCAAAGCTCTAATTATGGTTCCATGCTGGGCCGCCGTCTGCGACGCTGGCCCATCATTGAACAGTTATTGGGTAGAACCTCAGTGCTTGCAGGGTTATAGAAAAATATAATGGCATAGAAAACATGACAAAATCTGAATTGATCATATAAAAATCTGAATTGATCATATAAAATACATGCAAAATCGAAACAAGGTCAAATTCGGTGTGGGGGTAGTAGACTTCAAACAAATTCAAGATAACCAACAACCTCCGGACCTTGCCTATGCTTAATTCGACAGTCGTATATAAAGAGTACTTTGATCATGCCCATAAAATATATGTGATGGTCAGCATTTTAATGAGAATTGTCAGTACCTCTGCAAAGCCACTCAGCAGATGTCCTACATGTCGCGCCAATGTGTATTGCCACATCTATTCTTTCACACAACTAACTATAAAACCACTCGATATTTTAAGCAGCCCTATACGATACTTGCAAAACTTCCAAACGTCCTATGCTAACACTCACGAATTATCACTTTGTCAAAAAATACCTTGTTGAATAGTAGTGATAAATATCCTTTGAACCACACATAAACCGACGATTAAGAGCAGGCTGAAATATTACATCTGGGTATTTTATTGAACACAGTAATTTTCATTCATCTTGAGGTGAGAAGTGCGACAGCAATTCCCACCTCAAGGGGAATGAAAATTAGGTGTTGATCATGATATGCGACACTAGATGTGAGAGAGGGAGAAAAGAGGTGAAATCCACCTATGGAATTCAGGTAGTTTACATGTATTTCGATGATAGCAGCATTTTGGGTGGTGAGACAAGTCTTTCTACTGCCAGAGACACACACCATTTTACTGCCAGCGTAGGGATCACAGTTGTAATGGTCTCTTCATGTATATCTTGTTTTTTTATTCCTCAGGAGCAAGACATCATCAATAAATCTATATAAATTGGCTTCAAAAACAATAGATGTATCTGAAATATTGATCACCGAGCCTGCTGAAAATCGCCATAAAATGTTGGAACTCTTCAATTCTTAAACTTCATACTGACATGTGAATACGAATATGACATTGTGTTGTGAGACATCATGGTCAAATTCAGAACTAATCGCAATTTAAAAGTAAAAACATCATATTTCACCCTGAATCCCTAATTATGGTTTAATGCTGGGCCGTCGTCTGCATTAAACCATCATTGGGTGAAACTCGCGTGCTTGAAGGGTCATAGGAAAAATCAATCAGCATAAAACACATGTGAAATGATCTGAATTGATAACATAAAATATATGAAAAATGGAAGCAAGGTCAGATTCGGTGTGGGGGTAGGAGACTTCAAATTGACAAGATAAACCACAACCTCCGGACCTTGCATATGTTAATACCACAGACGTATATAAAGAGTACCTTGATCGTGCTCATAAAATATATGGTGTCTAATAATTTGAAAGGTCAGCATTTTAATGACAATGGTCAGTATCTCTGCAAAGTCACTCACCAGATGTCCTACATGTCGCGCCAATGTGTATTGCAACATCTATCCTTTCACAATCATAAACACATTTAATTATAAAACAACCATATACTTTAAGCAGGTCTATAAGATACTTTCAAAATCACGCAACATTCTATACTATCACTCAGAAATTACCACTTTATTTAAAAATAACATGTTGGATATCAATGATAAATATCATTTGAACCACATATAAACCAGCCTTTAAGAACAGGCTGATATACTGCATTAGGTTATTTTATTGAACACAGTAATTTTCATTCACTTTGAGGTGAGAATCGTGACAGCAATTCCCACCTCAAGGTGAATGAACATTCTATTTTTGTAGTAGATTTCGTCAGGGTGATAGCTTAATAATTACTGGTACATGTATAACACTGAGAAAGTAAGTGACAAATTTGCTGAAAGGCTGGCCTACATAATGTGAAGTTACCCTGAACTCTGAAAAGAGGTGTATGTATACCTTGTCAACGTATTGAAACAGGACATTTGTACTTAAAATTAAGGTTTATAACAAAATCTGTTGAATCAACATATCCAATTCAAAATTGTATTTGATAAATAAACCATTATTATTTCCAATGTTGTACAGCATCAGGGTCTAGGCTAAAAAATGAATAGAAAAATAAGATTGTGAAATGTTTTCATTTCACATGTGATCCTATGTGATCGGCATGGAGAAATATCATCCTCTCACCACACACAGCACCCCTCCCATAATTATACTTAAATGTATTATCACCTGTACGCTCCGGCCTCTCAGCATTCTTAAAGTTGAGAAATGTAAGTACACCTGTATATTTTAAGCGTAAAACTATTGTCTTTAAACAAAGTATCAAGAAAAAGTGTCCTTATACAGCGGGCGTTATCTTAGTATTGAATGTGGTTGTCATTACTTTGTAAATAAACTGCCAATCCAAAAACACATGGCTGGAGAAGAATGTGCATTTACAGGCTTTGTTACTGCCAGAATAGAATTACAATTTGAAGGGTATCTAAATGTTTTCCGATTTTAATTGTCTTGGTACAAAACATAGTCAAGAAATCTATATAAATTGGCTTCAAAAGAATATGTCTGAAATATTGATCACCGAGGCTGCTGAAAATCGCTATAAAAAGTTGTAACTATTTAATTCTTAAACCTTATGCTGACATGTAATACGAAAACGTGTGGTGAGACCTCATGGTCAAATTCATAACTAATCGCCAATTGACCAGTAAAAAACAACATAATTCACTCAAAATCGACATGCTATTTTTGTAATAGATTTCGTCAGGGTGATAGCTTAATATTTGCTGGTATATGTTTAACACTGAGGAAGTAAGTGACATATTTGCTGAAAGGCAGGCCTACATCATGTGAACGTAGGCCCTCTGAACACTGAAAGCAGGTGTATGTATACCTCGTCAACGTATTGAAAGGGAACAATTGTACGTAAAAATAATGAGGTGTAGAACATAGTCTGTCTGACCAACATATCCAAGTAAAACCTGTTTTGATACATAAACCATTAATATTTCATTGATGTATAGCATTAGGGGCTAGACTAAAACATAGGTGGGAAAATAAGCCTGTGGAATGTTGGCATTTTACATGTATTCCCATGTGATCGGCATGGAGAAATGACATCCTCTCAACACATATTGCACCCCTCCCATAGACTCACATGTAATAACGCCCATACGCTCGGGCCTCCCAGCATTCTTAAAGTTGAAATATGTGAGTGAACAAGTATATTTGTAAGCGTGAAACTATAGCCCTTCAACACAATATCAATAAAAAGTGTCCTAATACCGCCGGCGTTATCTTGGTATTGCATGTGGCTGTTATTACCTTGTGAACAAACCGCCAATCCCCCAAAACACGGCTTCATATTTTGTGTCATGATTCCATCTTTAGTAGACACCTGACCAGATTTCGGCTTGTTTAGGGAGAAGAATATGGTCTCACCACCCTAAATAAGCCGAAATCAGGTCAGTTGTCCACTAATAATAGAATCATGACACAGAATATTGTAAATGTGTTTGTACTAACCTCTGTTGAATTAAAAAAATACAAACAAGTTTTATTTTTTTAATATTTATTAGGCACACGTTGCTTCCGTCATGCAGGATATCTGATATAAATGTTTCCTTTTAATCTTACAGGGGAACACTGGGTTAAAAGGATGTGTGTCTGGCCTGCAACAGAGGTTAGGAATTAGAGCTAATTTTGAACTGTTCTGACGTTTATACACGACAGGGGATGTACCTCAAAATCTGTCTGGGTAGAAAACATATATCGGGCCTGTTTTTTAAAAAGGACAGATCAGGTTTTGATCATGATATACGACACTAGTTGCGGGGGACGTTGTAAAGATGTAAAATTGGCCCATTGAACTGAGGCGGTTTACATGTATTTCAATGGCAGCAGCATTTAGGGTGATGAGACACGCCTTTGTTAATTCCTATAAAAATTGGTCTCAAAAAAATATACATGTACCTGAATTATTGATCACCGAGCCTGCTGAAAATCGCCATAAAATGTTTGAAAGCTTTTAATTTTTATATTTTATACTGATATGTGAATACGAATATGTGTGGTGGAACCTCGTGATCAAATTCACAACTAATCGCAATTAGACAGTAAAAAACAATATATTTCGCCCCAAAGCTCTAATTATGGTTCCATGCTGGGCCGCCGTCTGCGACGCTTGCCCATCATTGAACAGTTATTGGGTAGAACCTCAGTGCTTGCAGGGTTATAGAAAAATATAATGGCATAGAAAACATGACAAAATCTGAATTGATCATATAAAAATCTGAATTGATCATATAAAATACATGCAAAATCGAAACAAGGTCAAATTCGGTGTGGGGGTAGTAGACTTCAAACAAATTCAAGATAACTCACAACATCCGGACCTTGCCTATGCTTAATTCGACAGTCGTATATAAAGAGTACTTTGATCATGCCCATAAAATATATGTGATGGTCAGCATTTTAATGAGAATTGTCAGTACCTCTGCAAAGCCACTCAGCAGATGTCCTACATGTCGCGCCAATGTGTATTGCCACATCTATTCTTTCACACAACTAACTATAAAACCACTCGATATTTTAAGCAGCCCTATACGATACTTGCAAAACTTCCAAACGTCCTATGCTAACACTCACGAATTATCACTTTGTCAAAAAATACCTTGTTGAATAGTAGTGATAAATATCCTTTGAACCACACATAAACCGACGATTAAGAGCAGGCTGAAATATTACATCTGGGTATTTTATTGAACACAGTAATTTTCATTCATCTTGAGGTGAGAAGTGCGACAGCAATTCCCACCTCAAGGGGAATGAAAATTAGGTGTTGATCATGATATGCGACACTAGATGTGAGAGAGGGAGAAAAGAGGTGAAATCCACCTATGGAATTCAGGTAGTTTACATGTATTTCGATGATAGCAGCATTTTGGGTGGTGAGACAAGTCTTTCTACTGCCAGAGACACACACCATTTTACTGCCAGCGTAGGGATCACAGTTGTAATGGTCTCTTCATGTATATCTTGTTTTTTTATTCCTCAGGAGCAAGACATCATCAATAAATCTATATAAATTGGCTTCAAAAACAATAGATGTATCTGAAATATTGATCACCGAGCCTGCTGAAAATCACCATAAAATGTTGGAACTCTTCAATTCTTAAACTTCATACTGACATGTGAATACGAATATGACATTGTGTTGTGAGACATCATGGTCAAATTCAGAACTAATCGCAATTTAAAAGTAAAAACATCATATTTCACCCTGAATCCCTAATTATGGTTTAATGCTGGGCCGTCGTCTGCATTAAACCATCATTGGGTGAAACTCGCGTGCTTGAAGGGTCATAGGAAAAATCAATCAGCATAAAACACATGTGAAATGATCTGAATTGATAACATAAAATATATGAAAAATGGAAGCAAGGTCAGATTCGGTGTGGGGGTAGGAGACTTCAAATTGACAAGATAAACCACAACCTCCGGACCTTGCATATGTTAATACCACAGACGTATATAAAGAGTACCTTGATCGTGCTCATAAAATATATGGTGTCTAATAATTTGAAAGGTCAGCATTTTAATGACAATGGTCAGTATCTCTGCAAAGTCACTCACCAGATGTCCTACATGTCGCGCCAATGTGTATTGCAACATCTATCCTTTCACAATCATAAACACATTTAATTATAAAACAACCATATACTTTAAGCAGGTCTATAAGATACTTTCAAAATCACGCAACATTCTATACTATCACTCAGAAATTACCACTTTATTTAAAAATAACATGTTGGATATCAATGATAAATATCATTTGAACCACATATAAACCAGCCTTTAAGAACAGGCTGATATACTGCATTAGGTTATTTTATTGAACACAGTAATTTTCATTCACTTTGAGGTGAGAATCGTGACAGCAATTCCCACCTCAAGGTGAATGAACATTCTATTTTTGTAGTAGATTTCGTCAGGGTGATAGCTTAATAATTACTGGTACATGTATAACACTGAGAAAGTAAGTGACAAATTTGCTGAAAGGCTGGCCTACATAATGTGAAGTTACCCTGAACTCTGAAAAGAGGTGTATGTATACCTTGTCAACGTATTGAAACAGGACATTTGTACTTAAAATTAAGGTTTATAACAAAATCTGTTGAATCAACATATCCAATTCAAAATTGTATTTGATAAATAAACCATTATTATTTCCAATGTTGTACAGCATCAGGGTCTAGGCTAAAAAATGAATAGAAAAATAAGATTGTGGAATGTTTTCATTTCACATGTGATCCTATGTGATCGGCATGGAGAAATATCATCCTCTCACCACACACAGCACCCCTCCCATAATTATACTTAAATGTATTATCACCTGTACGCTCCGGCCTCTCAGCATTCTTAAAGTTGAGAAATGTAAGTACACCTGTATATTTTAAGCGTAAAACTATTGTCTTTAAACAAAGTATCAAGAAAAAGTGTCCTCATACAGCGGGCGTTATCTTAGTATTGAATGTGGTTGTCATTACTTTGTAAATAAACTGCCAATCCAAAAACACATGGCTGGAGAAGAATGTGCATTTACAGGCTTTGTTACTGCCAGAATAGAATTACAATTTGAAGGGTATCTAAATGTTTTCCGATTTTAATTGTCTTGGTACAAAACATAGTCAAGAAATCTATATAAATTGGCTTCAAAAGAATATGTCTGAAATATTGATCACCGAGGCTGCTGAAAATCGCTATAAAAAGTTGTAACTATTTAATTCTTAAACCTTATGCTGACATGTAATACGAAAACGTGTGGTGAGACCTCATGGTCAAATTCATAACTAATCGCCAATTGACCAGTAAAAAACAACATAATTCACTCAAAATCGACATGCTATTTTTGTAATAGATTTCGTCAGGGTGATAGCTTAATATTTGCTGGTATATGTTTAACACTGAGGAAGTAAGTGACATATTTGCTGAAAGGCAGGCCTACATCATGTGAACGTAGGCCCTCTGAACACTGAAAGCAGGTGTATGTATACCTCGTCAACGTATTGAAAGGGAACAATTGTACGTAAAAATAATGAGGTGTAGAACATAGTCTGTCTGACCAACATATCCAAGTAAAACCTGTTTTGATACATAAACCATTAATATTTCATTGATGTATAGCATTAGGGGCTAGACTAAAACATAGGTGGGAAAATAAGCCTGTGGAATGTTGGCATTTTACATGTATTCCCATGTGATCGGCATGGAGAAATGACATCCTCTCAACACATATTGCACCCCTCCCATAGACTCACATGTAATAACGCCCATACGCTCGGGCCTCCCAGCATTCTTAAAGTTGAAATATGTGAGTGAACAAGTATATTTGTAAGCGTGAAACTATAGCCCTTCAACACAATATCAATAAAAAGTGTCCTAATACCGCCGGCGTTATCTTGGTATTGCATGTGGCTGTTATTACCTTGTGAACAAACCGCCAATCCCCCAAAACACGGCTTCATATTTTGTGTCATGATTCCATCTTTAGTAGACACCTGACCAGATTTCGGCTTGTTTAGGGAGAAGAATATGGTCTCACCACCCTAAATAAGCCGAAATCAGGTCAGTTGTCCACTAATAATAGAATCATGACACAGAATATTGTAAATGTGTTTGTACTAACCTCTGTTGAATTAAAAAAATACAAACAAGTTTTATTTTTTTAATATTTATTAGGCACACGTTGCTTCCGTCATGCAGGATATCTGATATAAATGTTTCCTTTTAATCTTACAGGGGAACACTGGGTTAAAAGGATGTGTGTCTGGCCTGCAACAGAGGTTAGGAATTAGAGCTAATTTTGAACTGTTCTGACGTTTATACACGACAGGGGATGTACCTCAAAATCTGTCTGGGTAGAAAACATATATCGGGCCTGTTTTTTAAAAAGGACAGATCAGGTTTTGATCATGATATACGACACTAGTTGCGGGGGACGTTGTAAAGATGTAAAATTGGCCCATTGAACTGAGGCGGTTTACATGTATTTCAATGGCAGCAGCATTTAGGGTGATGAGACACGCCTTTGTTAATTCCTATAAAAATTGGTCTAAAAAAAATATACATGTACCTGAATTATTGATCACCGAGCCTGCTGAAAATCGCCATAAAATGTTTGAAAGCTTTTAATTTTTATATTTTATACTGATATGTGAATACGAATATGTGTGGTGGAACCTCGTGATCAAATTCACAACTAATCGCAATTAGACAGTAAAAAACAATATATTTCGCCCCAAAGCTCTAATTATGGTTCCATGCTGGGCCGCCGTCTGCGACGCTTGCCCATCATTGAACAGTTATTGGGTAGAACCTCAGTGCTTGCAGGGTTATAGAAAAATATAATGGCATAGAAAACATGACAAAATCTGAATTGATCATATAAAAATCTGAATTGATCATATAAAATACATGCAAAATCGAAACAAGGTCAAATTCGGTGTGGGGGTAGTAGACTTCAAACAAATTCAAGATAACTCACAACATCCGGACCTTGCCTATGCTTAATTCGACAGTCGTATATAAAGAGTACTTTGATCATGCCCATAAAATATATGTGATGGTCAGCATTTTAATGAGAATTGTCAGTACCTCTGCAAAGCCACTCAGCAGATGTCCTACATGTCGCGCCAATGTGTATTGCCACATCTATTCTTTCACACAACTAACTATAAAACCACTCGATATTTTAAGCAGCCCTATACGATACTTGCAAAACTTCCAAACGTCCTATGCTAACACTCACGAATTATCACTTTGTCAAAAAATACCTTGTTGAATAGTAGTGATAAATATCCTTTGAACCACACATAAACCGACGATTAAGAGCAGGCTGAAATATTACATCTGGGTATTTTATTGAACACAGTAATTTTCATTCATCTTGAGGTGAGAAGTGCGACAGCAATTCCCACCTCAAGGGGAATGAAAATTAGGTGTTGATCATGATATGCGACACTAGATGTGAGAGAGGGAGAAAAGAGGTGAAATCCACCTATGGAATTCAGGTAGTTTACATGTATTTCGATGATAGCAGCATTTTGGGTGGTGAGACAAGTCTTTCTACTGCCAGAGACACACACCATTTTACTGCCAGCGTAGGGATCACAGTTGTAATGGTCTCTTCATGTATATCTTGTTTTTTTTATTCCTCAGGAGCAAGACATCATCAATAAATCTATATAAATTGGCTTCAAAAAACAATAGATGTATCTGAAATATTGATCACCGAGCCTGCTGAAAATCGCCATAAAATGTTGGAACTCTTCAATTCTTAAACTTCATACTGACATGTGAATATGAATATGTGTTGTGAGACATCATGGACAAATTCAGAACTAATCGCAATTTGAAAGTAAAAACAACATATTTCGCCCTGAATCCATAATTATGGTTTAATGCTGGGCCGTCGTCTGCGACGCTGGCCCAGCATTAAACCATCATTGGGTGAAACTCGCGTGCTTGCAGGGTCATAGGAAAAATCAATCAGCATAAAACACATGTGAAATGATCTGAATTGATAACATAAAATATATGAAAAATGGAAGAAAGGTCAAATTCAGGGTGGGGGTAGGAGACTTCAAATTGACAAGATAACCCACAACCTCCGGACCTTGCCTATGTTTATTACCACAGACGTATATAAAGAGTACCTTGATCGTGCTCATAAAATATATGGTGTTTAATAATTTGAAAGGGCAGCATTTTAATGACAATGGTCAGTATCTCTGCAAAGTCACTCACCAGATGTCCTACATGTCGCGCCAATGTGTATTGCAACATCTATTCTTTCACAATTATAAACACATTTAATTATAAAACAACCATATACTTTAAGCAGGTCTATAAGATACTTTCAAAATCACGCAACATTCTATACTAACACTCAGAAATTACCACTTTATTTAAAAATAACATGTTGGATATCAATGATAAATATCATTTGAACCACATATAAACCAGCCTTTAAGAACAGGCTGATATACTGCATTAGGTTATTTTATTGAACACAGTAATTTTCATTCACTTGAGAATTGTGACAGCAATTCCCACCTCAAGGTGAAGGAACATTCTATTTTTGTAGTAGATTTTGTCAGGGTGATAGCTTAATACTTGCTGGTACATGTATAACACTGATAAAGTAAGTGACAAATTTGCTGAAAGGCTGGCCTACATAATGTGATGTTACTCTGAAGTCTGAAAAGAGGTGTATGTATACCTTGTCAACGTATTGAAACAGGACATTTGTACTTAAAATTAAGGTTTATAACAAAATCTGTTGAATCAACATATCCAATTCAAAATTGTATTTGATAAATAAACCATTATTATTTCCAATGTTGTACAGCATCAGGGTCTAGAAATGAATAGAAAAATAAGATTGTGGAATGTTTTCATTTCACATGTAATCCTATGTGATCGGCATGGAGAAATGTCATCCTCTCACCACACACAGCACCCCTCCCATAATTATACTTAAATGTATTATTGCCTGTACGCTCCGGCCTCTCAGCATTCTTAAAGTTGAGAAATGTAAGTACACCTGTATATTTTAAGCGTAAAACTATTGTCTTTAAACAAAGTATCAAGAAAAAGTGTCCATATACAGCGGGCGTTATCTTAGTATTGAATGTGGTTGTCATTACTTTGTAAACAAACTGCCAATCCAAAAACACATGGCTGGAGAAGAATGTGCATGTACAAGCCTTGTTACTGCCAGAATGGAATTACAATTTGAAGGGTATCTAAATGTTTTCCGATTTTGATTGTTTTGGTACAAAACATAGTCAAGAAATCTATATACATTGGCTTCAAAAGAATATATCTGAAATATTGATCACCGAGGCTGCTGAAAATCGCTATAAAAAGTTGTAACTATTTAATTCTTAAACCTTATGCTGACATGTAATACGAAAACGTGTGGTGAGACCTCATGGTCAAATTCACAACTAATCGCCAATTGACCAGTAAAAAACAACATAATTCACTCAAAATCATCCCCATTTATGGTTTACTGCTGGGCCGCCGTCTGCGACGCTTGCCCAACATTAAACCATTATTGGGTGAAACTCTCCCACTTGCAGGGTTAGATAAAACTAAATCATAATAGAAAACATGGAAAGTGATCTGAATCGATACATATATTTGAAAAGGAAACAAGGTCAAATACGGTGTGGGAGTCAGAGACTTCAAATGAATTCAAGATAACCCACAACCTCCGGACCTTGCCTATGTTTAATTCCACAGACGTATATAAAGAGTACCTTGATCAAGCACATAAAGTATATGGTGTCTAATCATTTGAAAGGTCAGCATTTTCATGACAATGGTCAGTATCTCTGCAAAGCTCGTCACCAGATGTCCTACATGTCGCGCCAATGGGTATTGCAACATCTATTCTTTCACCAATATAACACAAGTAATTATAAAACAACTATGATTTTAAGTAGGCCTATAAAATACTTGAAAAACTACAAAACGTCCTATGCTAACACTCAGAAATTATCACTTTGTCCAATAATAACTTGTTAAATATCAGTGATAAATATTCTGTGATCCACATATAAACCAACGTTTAAGAGTAGACTGAATGATATACTGCTTTTGTGTATTTTATTGAACCCAGTCATTTTCATTCACCTGGAGGTGAGAATTGCGACAGCACTTCCCACCTCGATGTGAATGAAAATTGACATGCTATTTTTGTAATAGATTTCGTCAGGGTGATAGCTTAATATTTGCTGGTATATGTTTAACACTGAGGAAGTAAGTGACATATTTGCTGAAAGGCAGGCCTACATCATGTGAAGGTAGGCCCTCTGAACACTGAAAGCAGGTGTATGTATACCTCGTCAACGTATTGAAAGGGAGCAATTGTACGTAAAAATAATGAGGTGTAGAACAGAATCTGTCTGACCAACATATCCAAGTAAAACTTGTTTTGATACATAAACCATTAATATTGCATTGATGTATAGCATTAGGGGCTAGACTAAAACATAGGTGGGAAAAAAAAGCCTGTGGAATGTTGGAATTTTTCATGTATTCATCTGTGATCGGTATGGAGAAATGGCATCCTCTCACCGCACACACAGCACCCCTCCCATAGACTCACATGTATTAACGCCCATATGCTCGGGCCTACCAGCATTCTTAAAGTTGAAAAATGTGAGTCAAGTATATTTGTACGTGTGAAACTATAGCCCTTCAACACAATATCAATGAGAAGTGTCCTTATACTGCCGGTGTTATCTTGGTATTGCATGTGGCTGTTCTTACCTTGTGCACAAACCACCAATCCCAAAACACGGCTTCATATTTTGTGTCATGATTCCATCTTTAGTAGACACCTGACCCGATTTCGGCTTGTTTAGGGAGAAGAATATGGTCTCACCACCCTAAATAAGCCGAAATCAGGTCAGTTGTCTACTAATAATAGAATCATGACACAAAATATTGTAAATGTGTTTGTACTAACCTCTATTGAATTAAAAAAATGCAAACAAGTTTTAATTTTTTCAATATTTATTAGGCACACGTTGCTTCCGTCATGCAGGATATCTGATATAACTGTTTCCTTTTAATCTTACAGGGGAACACTGGGTTAAAAGGATGTGTGTCTGGTCTGTAACAGAGGTTAGGAATTAGAGCTAATTTTGAACTGTTCTGACGTTTATACACGACAGGGAATGTACCTCAAAATCTGTCTGGGTAGAAAACATATATCGGGCCTGTTTTTTAAAGAGGACAGATCTGGTGTTGATCATGATATGCGACACTAAATGCGGGGCAGGTCGGGAAGATGTAAAATTGGCCCATTGAACTGAGGCGGTTTAGATGCATTTCAATTGCAGCAGCATTTAGGGTGATGAGACACGCCTTTGTTAATTCCTGGCAGAGAGATAAACCATTTTACTGCCAGCGTAGGGATTACAGTTTTAATGGTATCTTCATGTAAATCTTGTTATTCATTGCTCAGGAACAAGATATCGTCAAGAAATCTATATAAATTGGTTTCAAAAAAATATACATGTACCGTATCTGAATTAATGATCACCGAGCCTGCTGAAAATCGCCATAAAATTGTTTGAAAGCTTTTAATTCTTATATTTTATACTGATATGTGAATACGAATATGTGCGGTAGAGCCTCGTGGTCAAATTCACAAGTAATCGCAGCGCTGGCCCATCATTGAACAGTTATTGGGTAAAACCTCAGTGCTTCGGGGTTATAGAAAAATATAATAGCATAAAAAACATGACAAAATGATCTGAATTGATCATATAAAATATATGCAAAATGGAAACAAGGTCAAATTCGGTGTGGGGGTAGTAGACTTCAAGCAAATTCAAGATAACCCACAACATCCGGACCTTGCTTAAGCTTAATTCGACAGTCGTATATAAAGAGTACTTTGATCATGCACATAAAATATATGGTGTCTAATTATTTGAAAGGTTAGCATTTTAATGAGAATGGTCAGTACCTCTGCAAAGTCACTCACCAGATGTCCTACATGTCGCGCGAATGTGTATTGCAACATTTATTCTTTCACCCAACTAACTATAAAACCACTTGATCTTTTAAGCAGGCCTATACGATACTTGCAAAACTTCCAAACGTCCTATGCTAACACTCACGAATTATCACTTTGTCCAAAAATAACTTGTTGAATAGCAGTGATAAATATCATTTGAACCACATATAAACCGACGATTAAGAGCAGGCTGAAATATTACATCTGGGTATTTTATTATACACAGTAATTTTCATTCATCTTGAGGTGAGAAGTGCGACAGCAAATTCCCACCTCAAGGGGAATGAAAATTAGCATTCTATTTTTGTAGTGGATTTCGTTAGGGTGATGGCCTAATATTTGCTGTTACATGCATAGCACTGGGAAAGTAAGTGACATATTGGCTGAAAGGCTGGTCTAAATAATATGAAGTCGGGCCCACTGAACACTGAAAAGAGGAGTATGTATAACTTGTCAACGTATTAAAACAGGACATTTGTACTTAAAAATGAGGTGTAGAACAAAATCTCTCTGATTAAGATATCCAATTCGAACTTGTATTTGATAAAAAAACCATTAGTATTTCCAATGATCTGTAGCAATAGCGGCTGGGCTAAAAAATAGGTAGAAAAAGACCTGTGTAATGTTGGCATTTTACATGTATCCTTATGTGATCGGCATGCAAAATGTCGTCCTCTCACTACACATACTACCCCTCCCATTTACTTACATGTATTATCGCCCAAACGCTCGGGCCTCTTAAAAAAACATTCTTAAAATTGAGAAATCTAAGTAAACCTGCATATTTTAAGCGTAATATTATCGTCTTTGAAAAAAAATATCAATAAAAAGTGTCCTTATACAACGGGCGTCATCTTAGTATTGAATGTGGTTGTCAATACTTTGTAAACAAACTGCCAATCCACAAAAACACGGCTTCAGAATAATGTGCGTGTACAGGCCTTGTTACTACCAGCGTAGGAATTGCAAATTGAATAGTATCTATATCTTTTGCGATTTTGATTGTTTTGGCACAAAAGATCGTCAAAAAATCTATATAAATTGGCTTCAAAACAATATATGTGAAAAATTGATCACCAAGGCCGCTGAAAATCGCCATAAAATGTTGGATGTCTTTGATTCTTAAGCCTTATACTGACAATGAGAATACAAAAATGTGTGGAGAAACCCATGGTCAAATTCACAACTAATCGTCAATTAACCACCAGTAAAAAAAAACATATTTCACTCAAAATCATCCCCATTTATGGTTTACTGCTGGGCCCAACATTAGACCATTATTGGGTGAGATTCTCCCACTTGCAGGGTTTTTTTTTTAAATAAAACAGCATAGAAAACATGGAAAGTGATCTGAATATATTTAAAAAGGAAACAAGGTCAAATGTGGTGTGGGGGTAGGAGACTTCAAATAAAGACAAGGTAACCCACAACCTCCGGACCTTGCCTATGTTTTATTCCACAGACGTAGGCCTATATTAAGAGTACCTTGATCAAGCACATAAAATATATGGTGTCTAATAATTTGTAAGGTCAGCATTTTAATGAGAATGGTCAGTATCTCTGCAAAGTCACTCACCAGATGTCCTACATGTCGCGCCAATGTGGAGGACTATTGCAACATCTATTCTTTCACCATTATAACGCAACTATCTATAAAACCACTTGATATTTTAAGCAGGCCTAGACGAACTTGCAAAATTTCACAACGTCCTATGCTAACACTGAGAAATCATCACTTTGTCCACAAATAACTTGTTGAATATCAGTGATAAATATCCTTTGATCCACATATAAACCAACGTTTAAGAGCAGGCTGATATATTACATCTGGGTATTTTATTGAACCCAGTAATTTTCATTGACCTTGAGGTGAGAATTGCGATAGCAATGCCCGCCTCAATATGAATGGGAATTGACATGCTATTATTGTAGTAGATTTCGTCAGGGGGATAGCTTAATATTTGTTGGTACATGTATAACACTGAGGAAGTAAGTGACATATTTGCTGAAAGGTAGGCCTACATCATGTGAAGGTAGGCCATCTGAACACTGAAAGCAGGTGTATATACACCTCGTCAACGTATTGAAAGGGAACAATTGTACGTAAGAAAATGAGGTGTAGAACATAATCTGTCTGACCAACATATCCAAGTTAAACTTGTTTTCGATACAGAAGCCATTAATATTTCATCGATGTATAGAATTAGGGGTTAGACTAAAACATAGGTGGGAAAATAAGCCTGTGGAATGTTGGCATTTTACATGTATTCCTATGTGATCGGCATGGAGAAATGACATCCTCTCAACACATATTGCACCCCTCCCATAGACTCACATGTAATAACGCCCATACGCTCGGGCCTCCCAGCATTCTTAAAGTTGAAAAATGTTAGTGAACAAGTATATTTGTAAGCGTGAAACTATAGCCCTTCAACACAATATTAATAAAAAGTGTCCTTATACCGCCGGCGTTATCTTGGTATTGCATGTGGCTGCTATTACCTTGTGAACAAACCGCCAATCCCCCAAAACACGGCTTCATATTTTGTGTCATGATTCCATCTTTAGTAGACACCTGACCCGATTTCGGCTTGTTTAGGGAGAAGAATATGGTCTCACCACCCTAAATAAGCCGAAATCAGGTCAGTTGTCTACTAATAATAGAATCATGACACAAAATATTGTAAATGTGTTTGTACTAACCTCTATTGAATTAAAAAAATGCAAACAAGTTTTAATTTTTTCAATATTTATTAGGCACACGTTGCTTCCGTCATGCAGGATATCTGATATAACTGTTTCCTTTTAATCTTACAGGGGAACACTGGGTTAAAAGGATGTGTGTCTGGTCTGTAACAGAGGTTAGGAATTAGAGCTAATTTTGAACTGTTCTGACGTTTATACACGACAGGGAATGTACCTCAAAATCTGTCTGGGTAGAAAACATATATCGGGCCTGTTTTTTAAAGAGGACAGATCTGGTGTTGATCATGATATGCGACACTAAATGCGGGGCAGGTCGGGAAGATGTAAAATTGGCCCATTGAACTGAGGCGGTTTAGATGCATTTCAATTGCAGCAGCATTTAGGGTGATGAGACACGCCTTTGTTAATTCCTGGCAGAGAGATAAACCATTTTACTGCCAGCGTAGGGATTACAGTTTTAATGGTATCTTCATGTAAATCTTGTTATTCATTGCTCAGGAACAAGATATCGTCAAGAAATCTATATAAATTGGTTTCAAAAAAATATACATGTACCGTATCTGAATTAATGATCACCGAGCCTGCTGAAAATCGCCATAAAATTGTTTGAAAGCTTTTAATTCTTATATTTTATACTGATATGTGAATACGAATATGTGCGGTAGAGCCTCGTGGTCAAATTCACAAGTAATCGCAGCGCTGGCCCATCATTGAACAGTTATTGGGTAAAACCTCAGTGCTTCGGGGTTATAGAAAAATATAATAGCATAAAAAACATGACAAAATGATCTGAATTGATCATATAAAATATATGCAAAATGGAAACAAGGTCAAATTCGGTGTGGGGGTAGTAGACTTCAAGCAAATTCAAGATAACCCACAACATCCGGACCTTGCTTAAGCTTAATTCGACAGTCGTATATAAAGAGTACTTTGATCATGCACATAAAATATATGGTGTCTAATTATTTGAACGGTTAGCATTTTAATGAGAATGGTCAGTACCTCTGCAAAGTCACTCACCAGATGTCCTACATGTCGCGCGAATGTGTATTGCAACATTTATTCTTTCACCCAACTAACTATAAAACCACTTGATCTTTTAAGCAGGCCTATACGATACTTGCAAAACTTCCAAACGTCCTATGCTAACACTCACGAATTATCACTTTGTCCAAAAATAACTTGTTGAATAGCAGTGATAAATATCATTTGAACCACATATAAACCGACGATTAAGAGCAGGCTGAAATATTACATCTGGGTATTTTATTATACACAGTAATTTTCATTCATCTTGAGGTGAGAAGTGCGACAGCAAATTCCCACCTCAAGGGGAATGAAAATTAGCATTCTATTTTTGTAGTGGATTTCGTTAGGGTGATGGCCTAATATTTGCTGTTACATGCATAGCACTGGGAAAGTAAGTGACATATTGGCTGAAAGGCTGGTCTAAATAATATGAAGTCGGGCCCACTGAACACTGAAAAGAGGAGTATGTATAACTTGTCAACGTATTAAAACAGGACATTTGTACTTAAAAATGAGGTGTAGAACAAAATCTCTCTGATTAAGATATCCAATTCGAACTTGTATTTGATAAAAAAACCATTAGTATTTCCAATGATCTGTAGCAATAGCGGCTGGGCTAAAAAATAGGTAGAAAAAGACCTGTGTAATGTTGGCATTTTACATGTATCCTTATGTGATCGGCATGCAAAATGTCGTCCTCTCACTACACATACTACCCCTCCCATTTACTTACATGTATTATCGCCCAAACGCTCGGGCCTCTTAAAAAAACATTCTTAAAATTGAGAAATCTAAGTAAACCTGCATATTTTAAGCGTAATATTATCGTCTTTGAAAAAAAATATCAATAAAAAGTGTCCTTATACAACGGGCGTCATCTTAGTATTGAATGTGGTTGTCAATACTTTGTAAACAAACTGCCAATCCACAAAAACACGGCTTCAGAATAATGTGCGTGTACAGGCCTTGTTACTACCAGCGTAGGAATTGCAAATTGAATAGTATCTATATCTTTTGCGATTTTGATTGTTTTGGCACAAAAGATCGTCAAAAAATCTATATAAATTGGCTTCAAAACAATATATGTGAAAAATTGATCACCAAGGCCGCTGAAAATCGCCATAAAATGTTGGATGTCTTTGATTCTTAAGCCTTATACTGACAATGAGAATACAAAAATGTGTGGAGAAACCCATGGTCAAATTCACAACTAATCGTCAATTAACCACCAGTAAAAAAAAACATATTTCACTCAAAATCATCCCCATTTATGGTTTACTGCTGGGCCCAACATTAGACCATTATTGGGTGAGATTCTCCCACTTGCAGGGGTTTTTTTTTAAATAAAACAGCATAGAAAACATGGAAAGTGATCTGAATATATTTAAAAAGGAAACAAGGTCAAATGTGGTGTGGGGGTAGGAGACTTCAAATAAAGACAAGGTAACCCACAACCTCCGGACCTTGCCTATGTTTTATTCCACAGACGTAGGCCTATATTAAGAGTACCTTGATCAAGCACATAAAATATATGGTGTCTAATAATTTGTAAGGTCAGCATTTTAATGAGAATGGTCAGTATCTCTGCAAAGTCACTCACCAGATGTCCTACATGTCGCGCCAATGTGGAGGACTATTGCAACATCTATTCTTTCACCATTATAACGCAACTATCTATAAAACCACTTGATATTTTAAGCAGGCCTAGACGAACTTGCAAAATTTCACAACGTCCTATGCTAACACTGAGAAATCATCACTTTGTCCACAAATAACTTGTTGAATATCAGTGATAAATATCCTTTGATCCACATATAAACCAACGTTTAAGAGCAGGCTGATATATTACATCTGGGTATTTTATTGAACCCAGTAATTTTCATTGACCTTGAGGTGAGAATTGCGATAGCAATGCCCGCCTCAATATGAATGGGAATTGACATGCTATTATTGTAGTAGATTTCGTCAGGGGGATAGCTTAATATTTGTTGGTACATGTATAACACTGAGGAAGTAAGTGACATATTTGCTGAAAGGTAGGCCTACATCATGTGAAGGTAGGCCATCTGAACACTGAAAGCAGGTGTATATACACCTCGTCAACGTATTGAAAGGGAACAATTGTACGTAAGAAAATGAGGTGTAGAACATAATCTGTCTGACCAACATATCCAAGTTAAACTTGTTTTCGATACAGAAGCCATTAATATTTCATCGATGTATAGAATTAGGGGTTAGACTAAAACATAGGTGGGAAAATAAGCCTGTGGAATGTTGGCATTTTACATGTATTCCTATGTGATCGGCATGGAGAAATGACATCCTCTCAACACATATTGCACCCCTCCCATAGACTCACATGTAATAACGCCCATACGCTCGGGCCTCCCAGCATTCTTAAAGTTGAAAAATGTTAGTGAACAAGTATATTTGTAAGCGTGAAACTATAGCCCTTCAACACAATATTAATAAAAAGTGTCCTTATACCGCCGGCGTTATCTTGGTATTGCATGTGGCTGCTATTACCTTGTGAACAAACCGCCAATCCCCCAAAACACGGCTTCATATTTTGTGTCATGATTCCATCTTTAGTAGACACCTGACCAGATTTCGGCTTGTTTAGGGAGAAGAATATGGTCTCACCACCCTAAATAAGCCGAAATCAGGTCAGTTGTCTTCTAATAATGGAATCATGACACAAAATATTGTAAATGTGTTCGTTCTAACCTCTATTGAATTAAAAAAATACAAACAAGTTTTAATTTTTTCAATATTTATTAGGCACACGTTGCTTCCGTCATGCAGGATATCTGATATAACTGTTTCCTTTTAATCTTACAGGGGAACACTGGGTTAAAAGGATGTGTGTCTGGTCTGTAACAAAGGTTAGGAATTAGAGCTAATTTTGAACTGTTCTGACGTTTATGCACGACAGGGAATGTACCTCAAAATCTGTTTGGGTAGCAAACATATATCGGGCCTGTTTTTTAAAAAGGACAGATCAGGTATTGATCATGATATGCGACACTAGATGCAGGGGATGTCGGAAAAATGTAAAATTGGCCCATTGAACTGAGGCTGTTTACATGTATTTCAATGGCAGCAGCATTTAGGGTGATGGGACACGTCTTTGATAATTCCTGGCAGCGAGATAAACCATTTTACTGCCAGCGTAGGATTACAGTTTTAACGGTATCTTCATGTAAATCTTGTTATTCATTGCTCAGGAACAAGATATCGTCAATAAATCTATATAAATTGGTTTCAAAAAAAATTACATGTACCGTATCTGAATTATTGATCACCGAGCCTGCTGAAAATCGCCATAAAATGTTTGAAAGCTTTCAATTCTTATATTTTATACTGATATGTGAATACGAATATGTGTGGTGGAAGCTCGTGGTCAAATTCACATCTAATCGCAACGCTGGCCCATCATTGAACAGTTATTGGGTAAAACCTCAGTGCTTGCGGGGTTATAGAAAAATATAATAGCATAGAAAACATGACAAAATGATCTGAATAGATCATATAAAATATATGCAAAATGGAAACAAGGTCAAATTCGGTGTGGGGGTAGTAGACTTCAAACAAATTCAAGATAACCCACAACCTCCGGACCTTGCCTAAGCTTAATTCGACAGTCGTATATAAAGAGTACTTTGATCATGCCCATAAAACTTATGGTGTCTAATAAGTTGAAAGGTCAGCATTTTCATGACAATGGTCAGTACCTCTGCAAAGTCACTCACCAGATGTCCTACATGTCGCGCCAATGTGTATTGCAACATTTATTCTTTCACGCAACTAACTATAAAACCACTTGCAGGCCTATACGATACTTGCAAAACTTCAAAACGTCCTATGCTAACACTCACGAATTATCACTTTGTCCAAAAATAACTTGTTGAATAGCAGTGATAAATATCATTTGAACCACATATAAACCGACGATTAAGAGCAGGCTGAAATATTACATCTGGGTATTTTATTGAACACAGTAATTTTCATTCATCTTGAGGTGCGAAGTGCGACAGCAAATCCCCACCTCAAAGGGAATGAGAATTACCATTCTATTTTTGTAGTAGATTTCGTTAGGGTGATAGCTTAATATTTGCTGTTACATGCATAGCACTGGGAAAGTAAGTGACATATTGGCTGAAAGGCTGGTCTAAATACTATGAAGTTGGGCCCACTGAACACTGAAAAGAGGAGTATGTATAACTTGTCAACGTATTGAAACAGGACATGTGCACTTAAAAATGAGGTGTAGAACAAAATCTATCTGATCAAGATATCCAATTCGAACTTGTATTTGATAAAAAAACCATTAGTATTTCCAATGATCTGTAGCAATAGCGGCTAGGCTAAACAATAGGTAGAAAAAGACCTGTGTAATGTTGGCATTTTACATGTATCCTTATGTGATCGGCATGCAAAATGTCGTCCTCTCACTACACATACTACCCCTCCCATTTACTTACATGTATTATCGCCCAAACGCTCGGGCCTCTTAAAAAAACATTCTTAAAATTGAGAAATCTAAGTAAACCTGTATATTTTAAGCGTAATACTATCGTCTTTGAAAAAAAATATCAATAAAAAGTGTCCTTATACAACGGGCGTCATCTTAGTATTGAATGTGGTTGTCAATACTTTGTAAACAAACTGCCAATCCACAAAAACACGGCTTCAGAATAATGTGCGTGTACAGGCCTTGTTACTGCCAGCGTAGGAATTGCAAATTGAATAGTATCTATATCTTGTGCGATTTTGATTGTTTTGGCACAAAAGATCGTCAAAAAATCTATATAAATTGGCTTCAAAACAATATATGTGAAATATTGATCACCAAGGCCGCTGAAAATCGCCATAAAATGTTGGATGTCTTTGATTCTTAAGCCTTATATACTGACAATGAGAATACAAAAATGTGTGGAGGAACCCATGGTCAAATTCACAACTAATCGCCAATTTACCACCAGTAAAAAAAAACATATTTCACTCAAAATCATCCCCATTTATGGTTTACTGCTGGGCCCAACATTAGACCATTATTGGGTGAGATTCTCCCACTTGCAGGGTTTTTTTTTAAATAAAACAGCATAGAAAACATGGAAAGTGATCTGAATTGATATATATATATTTAAAAAGGAAACAAGGTCAAATGTGGTGTGGGGGTAGGAGACTTCAAATAAAGACAAGGTAACCCACAACCTCCGGACCTTGCCTATGTTTTATTCCACAGACGTAGGCCTATATTAAGAGTACCTTGATCAAGCACATAAAATATATGGTGTCTAATAATTTGTAAGGTCAGCATTTTAATGAGAATGGTCAGTATCTCTGCAAAGTCACTCACCAGATGTCCTACATGTCGCGCCAATGTGGAGGACTATTGCAACATCTATTCTTTCACCATTATAACGCAACTATCTATAAAACCACTTGATATTTTAAGCAGGCCTAGACGAACTTGCAAAATTTCATAACGTCCTATGCTAACACTGAGAAATCATCACTTTGTCCACAAATAACTTGTTGAATATCAGTGATAAATATCCTTTGATCCACATATAAACCAACGTTTAAGAGCAGGCTGATATATTACATCTGGGTATTTTATTGAACCCAGTAATTTTCATTGACCTTGAGGTGAGAATTGCGATAGCAATGCCCGCCTCAATATGAATGGGAATTGACATGCTATTATTGTAGTAGATTTCGTCAGGGGGATAGCTTAATATTTGTTGGTACATGTATAACACTGAGGAAGTAAGTGACATATTTGCTGAAAGGTAGGCCTACATCATGTGAAGGTAGGCCATCTGAACACTGAAAGCAGGTGTATATACACCTCGTCAACGTATTGAAAGGGAACAATTGTACGTAAAAAAATGAGGTGTAGAACATAATCTGTCTGACCAACATATCCAAGTTAAACTTGTTTTCGATACAGAAGCCATTAATATTTCATCGATGTATAGAATTAGGGGTTAGACTAAAACATAGGTGGGAAAATAAGCCTGTGGAATGTTGGCATTTTACATGTATTCCTATGTGATCGGCATGGAGAAATGACATCCTCTCAACACATATTGCACCCCTCCCATAGACTCACATGTATTAACGCCCATACGCTCGGGCCTCCCAGCATTCTTAAAGTTGAAAAATGTTAGTGAACAAGTATATTTGTAAGCGTGAAACTATAGCCCTTCAACACAATATCAATAAAAAGTGTCCTTATACCGCCGGCGTTATCTTGGTATTGCATGTGGCTGTTATTACCTTGTGAACAAACCGCCAATCCCAAAACACGGCTTCATATTTTGTGTCATGATTCCATCTTTAGTAGACACCTGACCAGATTTCGGCTTGTTTAGGGAGAAGAATATGGTCTCACCACCCTAAATAAGCCGAAATCAGGTCAGTAGTAGACACCTGACCAGATTTCGGCTTGTTTAGGGAGAAGAATATGGTCTCACCACCCTAAATAAGCCGAAATCAGGTCAGTTGTCTACTAATAATGGAATCATGACACAAAATATTGTAAATGTGTTTGTACTAACCTCTATTGAATTAAAAAAATGCAAACAAGTTTTAATTTTTTCAATATTTATTAGGAACACGTTGCTTCCGTCATGCAGGATATCTGATATAACTGTTTCCTTTTAATCTTACAGGGGAACACTGGGTTAAAAGGATGTGTGTCTGGTCTGTAACAGAGGTAAGGAATTAGAGCTAATTTTGAACTGTTCTGACGTTTATGCACGACAGGGAATGTACCTCAAAATCTGTTTGGGTAGCAAACATATATCGGGCCTGTTTTTTAAAAAGGACAGATCAGGTATTGATCATGATATGCGACACTAGATGCAGGGGATGTCGGAAAAATGTAAAATTGGCCCATTGAACTGAGGCTGTTTACATGTATTTCAATGGCAGCAGCATTTAGGGTGATGGGACACGTCTTTGATAATTCCTGGCAGCGAGATAAACCATTTTACTGCCAGCGTAGGATTACAGTTTTAACGGTATCTTCATGTAAATCTTGTTATTCATTGCTCAGGAACAAGATATCGTCAATAAATCTATATAAATTGGTTTTAAAAAAAATTACATGTACCGTATCTGAATTATTGATCACCGAGCCTGCTGAAAATGCCATAAAATGTTTGAAAGCTTTCAATTCTTATATTTTACACTGATATGTGAATACGAATATGTGTGGTGGAAGCTCGTGGTCAAATTCACAACTAATCGCAACGCTGGCCCATCATTGAACAGTTATTGGGTAAAACCTCAGTGCTTGCGGGGTTATAGAAAAATATAATAGCATAGAAAACATCTATTCTTTCAACATCTATTCTTTCACCAATATAATTATTATAAAACAACTATACTTTTATATCGGCCTATAAAATACTTGCAAAACTACAAAATATCCTATGCTAACACTTAGAAATTATCACTTTGTCCAAAAATAACTTGTTGGGTATCAGTGATAAATATCCTTTGGTCCACGTATAAACAAACGTTTAAGAGTAGGCTGAATAATATTACTGCTTTTGAGTATTTTATTGAAACCAGTAATTTTTATTCACCTCGAGGTGAATAAAAATAGACATGCTTTTTTTGTAGTAGATTTCGTCAGGGGGATAGCTTAATATTTATTGGTACATGAATAACACTGAGGAAGTAAGCGACATATTTGCTGAAAGGCAGGCCTACATCACGTGAAGGTAGGCCCTCTGAACACTGAAAGCAGGTGTATGTATACATCGTCAACGTATTGAAGGGGAACAATTGTACGTAAAAATAATGAGGTGTAGAACTTAATCTGTCTGACCAACATATCCAAGTAAAACTTGTTTTGATACATAAACCATTAATATTTCATTGATGTATAGCATTAGGGGCTAGACTAAAACATAGGTGGGAAAATAAGCCTGTGGAATGTTGGTATTTTACATGTATTCATCTGTGATTGGCATGGAGAAATGTCATCCTCTCACCACACATATCACCCCTCCCATAGACTCACATGTATTAGCGCCCATACGCAGACACCTGACCAGATTTCGGCTTGTTTAGGGAGGAGAATATGGTCTCACCAACGTAAATAAGCCAAAATCAGGTCAGTTGTTTTCTTATAATGGAATCATGACACAAAATACTGTAAATGTGTTCGTTCTAACTTCTGTTGAATCAAAAAAATACAAAAAAGTTTTAATTTTTTCAATATTTATTAGGCACACGTTGCTTCCGTCATGCAGGATATCTGATATAACTGTTTCCTTTTAATCTTACAGGGGAACACTGGGTTGAAAGGATGTGTGTCTGGTCTGTAACAGAGGTTAGGAATTAGAGCTAATTTTGAAATGTTCTGACGTTTATACACGACAGGGAATGTACTTCAAAATCTGTCTGGGTAGCAAACATATATCGGGCCTGTTTTTTAAAAAGGACAGATCAGGTATTGATCATGATATGCGACACTAGATGCGGGGGAGGTCGGAAAAATGCAAAATTGGCCCATTGAACTGAGGCGGTTTACATGTATTTCAATGGCAGCAGCATTTAGGGTGATGGGACACGCCTTAGTTAATTCCTGGCAGCGAGATAAACCATTTTATTGCCAGCGTAGGGATTACAGTTTTAATGGTATCTTCATGTAAATCTTGTTATTCATTGCTCAGGAACAAGATATCGTCAAGAAATCTATATAAATTGGTTTAAAAAAATAGACATGTACCGTATCTGAATTATTGCTCACCGAGCCTGCTAAAAATCGCCATAAAATTTTTGAAAGCTTTTAATTCTTATATTTTATACTAATATGTGAATACGAATAATGTGTGGTGGAACCTCGTGGTCAAATTCAAAACTAATTGCAACGCTGGCCCATCATTGAACAGTTATTGGGTAAAACCTCAGTGCTTGCGGGGTTATAGAAAAATATAATAGCATAAAAAACATGACAAAATGATCTGAATTGATCATATAAAATATATGCAAAATGGAAACAAGGTCAAATTCGGTGTGGGGGTAGTAGACTTCATGCAAATTCAAGATAACCCACAACCTCCGGACCTTGCGTAAGCTTAATTCGACAGTCGTATATAAAGAGTACTTTGCTCATGCACATAAAATATATGGTGTCCAATTATTTGAAAGGTCAGCATTTTAATGAGAATGGTCAGTACCTCTGCAAAGTCACTCACCAGATGTCCTACATGTCGCGCCAATGGGCATTGCTTGCAACATTTATTCTTTCACGCAACTAAATATAAAACAACTTGATCTTTTAAGCAGGCCTATACGATACTTGCAAAACTTCAAAACGTCCTATGCTAACACTCACGAATTATCACTTTGTCTAAAAATAACTTGTTGAATAGCAGTGATAAATATCATTTGAACCACATATAAACCGACGATGAGGAGCAGGGTGAAATATTACATCTGGGTATTTTATTGAACACAGTAATTTTCATTCATCTTGAGGTGAGAAGTGCGACAGCAAATTCCCACCTCAAGGGGAATGAAAATTAGCATTCTATTTTTGTAGTAGATTTCGTTAGGGTGATAGCGTAATATTTGCTGTTACATGCATAGCACTGGGAAAGTAAGTGACATATTGTCTGAAAGGCTGGTCTAAATAATATGAAGTTGGGCCCACTGAACACTGAAAAGAGGAGTATGTATAACTTGTCAACGTATTGAAACAGGACATTTGTACTTAAAAATTAGGTGTAGAACAAAATATCTCTGATCAAGTTATCCAATTCGAACTTGTATTTGATAAAAAAACCATTAGTATTTCCAATGATCTGTAGCAAAAGCGGCTAGGCTAAAAAATAGGTAGAAAAGGACCTGTGTAATGTTGGCATTTTACATGTATCCTTATGTGATCGACATGCAAAAATGTCGTCCTCTCACTACACATAGTACCCCTCCCATTCACTTACATGTATTATCGCCCAGACGCTCGGGCCTCTTAAAAAACATTTTTAAAATTGAGAAATCTAAGTAAACCTGTATATTTTAAGCGTAAAACTATCGTCTTTGAAAAAAATTATCAATAAAAAGTGTCCTTATACAACGAGCGTCATCTTAGTATTGAATGTGGTTGTCAATACCTTGTAAACAAACTGCCAATCCACAAAAACACGGCTTCAGAAGAATGTGCATGTACAGGCCTTGTTACTGCCAGCGTAGGACTTGCAAATTGAATAGCATCTATATATTTTGCGATTTTGATTGTTTTGGCACAAAAGATCGTCAAGAAATCTATATAAATTGGCTTCAAAACAATATATGTCAAATATTGATCACCAAGGCCGCTGAAAATCGCCATAAAATGTTGGAGGTCTTTGATTCTTAAGCCATATACTGACATTGAGAATACAAAAATGTGTGGAGGAACCCATGGTCAAATTCACAACTAATCGCCAATTTACCATCAGTAAAAAAAAACATATTTCACTCAAAATCATTCCCATTTATGGTTTACTGCTGGGCCCAACATTAGACCATTATTGGGTGAAATTCTCCCACTTGCAGGTTTTTTTAAAAAAAAATCAGCATAGAAAACATGGAAAGTGATCTGAATTGATCATATGAAATATATGCAAAATGGAAACAAGGTCAAATTCGGTGTGGGGGTAGTAGACTTCATGCAAATTCAAGATAACCCACAACCTCCGGACCTTGCGTAAGCTTAATTCGACAGTCGTATATAAAGAGTACTTTGCTCATGCACATAAAATATATGGTGTCCAATTATTTGAAAGGTCAGCATTTTAATGAGAATGGTCAGTACCTCTGCAAAGTCACTCACCAGATGTCCTACATGTCGCGCCAATGTGCATTGCTTGCAACATTTATTCTTTCACGCAACTAAATATAAAACAACTTGATCTTTTAAGCAGGCCTATACGATACTTGCAAAACTTCAAAACGTCCTATGCTAACACTCACGAATTATCACTTTGTCTAAAAATAACTTGTTGAATAGCAGTGATAAATATCATTTGAACCACATATAAACCGACGATTAAGAGCAGGGTGAAATATTACATCTGGGTATTTTATTGAACACAGTAATTTTCATTCATCTTGAGGTGAGAAGTGCGACAGCAAATTCCCACCTCAAGGGGAATGAAAATTAGCATTCTATTTTTGTAGTAGATTTCGTTAGGGTGATAGCGTAATATTTGCTGTTACATGCATAGCACTGGGAAAGTAAGTGACATATTGTCTGAAAGGCTGGTCTAAATAATATGAAGTTGGGCCCACTGAACACTGAAAAGAGGAGTATGTATAACTTGTCAACGTATTGAAACAGGACATTTGTACTTAAAAATTAGGTGTAGAACAAAATCTCTCTGATCAAGTTATCCAATTCGAACATGTATTTGATAAAAAACCATTAGTATTTCCAATGATCTGTAGCAATAGCGGCTAGGCTGAAAAATAGGTAGAAAAAGACCTGTGTAATGTTGGCATTTTACATGTATCCTTATGTGATCGGCATGCAAAAATGTCGTCCTCTCACTACACATAGTACCCCTCCCATTTACTTACATGTATTATCGCCCAGACGCTCGGGCCTCTTAAAAAACATTTTTAAAATTGAGAAATCTAAGTAAACCTGTATATTTTAAGTGTAATACTATCGTCTTTGAAAAAAATTATCAATAAAAAGTGTCCTTATACAACGGGCGTTATCTTAGTATTGAATGTGGTTGTCAATACTTTGTAAACAAACTGCCAATCCACAAAAACACGGCTTCAGAATAATGTGCATGTACAGGCCTTGTTACTGCCAGCGTAGGAATTGCAAATTGAATAGTATCTATATCTTTTGATTGTTTTGGCACAAAAGATCGTCAAGAAATCTATATAAATTGGCTTCAAAACAATATATGTGAAATATTGATCACCAAGGCCGCTGAAAATCGCCATAAAATGTTGGAGGTCTTTAATTCTTAAACCTTATACTGACATTGAGAATACAAAAATGTGTGGTGGGACCTCCTGGTCAAATTCACAGCTAATCGCCAATTTACCACCAGTAAAAACAACATATTTCACTCAAAATCATCCCCATTTATGGTTTACTGCTGGGCCCAACATTAGACCATTATTGGGTGAAATTCTCACACTTGCAGTTTTTTTTTTTAAATAAATCAGCATAGAAAACATGGAAAGTGATCTGAATTGATATATATGTATATATTTAAAAAGGAAAAAAGGTCAAATGTGGTGTGGGGGTAGGAGACTTCAAATAAAGACAAGGTAACCCACAACCTCCGGACCTTGCCTATGTTTAATTCCACAGACGTATATAAAGAGTACCTTGATCAAGCCCATAAAATATATGGTGTCTAATAATTTGAAAGGTCAGCATTTTAATGAGAATGGTCAGTATCTCTGCAAAGTCACTCACCAGATGTCCTACATGTCGCGCCAATGTGTAGGCCTATCGCAACATCTATTCTTTCACCATTATAACGCAACTAACTATAAAACCACTTGATATTTTAAGCAGGCCTATACGAACTTGCAAAATTGCATAACGTCCTATGCTAACACTGAGAAATCATCACTTTGTCCACAAATAACTTGTTGAATATCAGTGATAAAATCCTTTGATCCACATATAAACCAACGTTTAAGAGCAGGCTGATATATTACATCTGGGTATTTTATTAAACCCAGTAATTTTCATTGACCTTGAGGTGAGAATAGCGACAGCAATGCCCACCTCAGTATGAATGGAAATTGACATGCTATTTTTGTAGTATATTTGGTCAGGGTCATAGCTTAATAATTGCTAGTACATGCATAGCACTGAGAAAGTAAGTGACATATTTGATAAAAGGCGGGTCTACGTAATGTGAAGTTAGGCCCACTGAACACTGAAAAGATGAGTATGTATACCTTGTCAAAGTATTGAAACAGGACATTTGTACTTCAAAATGAGGTGTGGAACAAAATCTGTCTGATCAAGATATCAAATTCGAGCTTGTATTTGATAAAAAAAACATATTTTGTATTTCCAATGATCCGCAGCATTAGCGGCTAGGCTAAAAAATAGGTAGAAAAAAGCCTGTGGAATGTTGGCATTTTACATGAATCCCTATGCGATCGACATGGAGAAATGTCATCCTCTCACCACACATAGCACCCCTCCCATATACTTACATGTATTATCGCCCATACACTCAGGCCTCCCAGAATTCTTAAAATTGGGAAATGTAAGTAAACCTGTATATTTTAAGCGTGAAACTATCGTCTTTCAAAAAAATATCAATAAAACGTGTATTATACAACGGGCGTCATCTTAGTCTTGAATGTGGTTGTCATTACTTTATAAACAAACTGCCAACCCACAAAAACACGGCTTCAGAAGAATGCCCATGTACAGGCCTTGTTACTGCCAGCGTATGAATTACAAATTGAATGGTATCTATAACTTTTCCGATTTTGATTGTTTTCGCACACATCATCGTCAAGAAAGCTATATAAATTGGCTTTAAAACAATATATCTGAAATATTGATCACCACGGCCGCTGAAAATCGCCATCAAATGTTGGAGGTCTTTAATTCTTAAACCTTATACTGACTTTGAGAATACAAAAATGTGTGATGGGACCTCCTGGTCAAATTCACAACTAATCGCCAATTTACCACCAGTAAAAACAACATATTTCACTCAAAATCATCCCCATTTATGGTTTACTGCTGGGCCCAACATTAGACCATTATTGGGTGAAATTCTCACACTTGCAGGGTTTTTTAAAAATAAAACAGCATAGAAAACATGGAAAGTGATCTGTATTGATATATATATATTTAAAAAGGAAACAAGGTCAAATGTGGTGTGGGGGTAGGAGACTTCAAATAAAGACAAGGTAACCCACAACCTCCGGACCTTGCCTATGTTTAATTCCACAGACGTATATAAAGAGTACCTTGATCAAGCACATAAAATATATGGTGTCTAATAATTTGTAAGGTCAGCATTATAATGAGAATGGTCAGTATCTCTGCAAAGTCTCTCACCAGATGTCCTACATTTCGCGCCAATAATGTATTGCAACATCTATTCTTTCACCAATATAACGCAAATAATTATAAAACAACCATACTTTTAAGTAGGCCTATAATATACTTGCAATCTACAAAATATCCTATGCTAACACTCAGAAATGATCATTTTGTTCAAAAATAACGTGTTGAATATCAGTGATAAATATCCTTTGGTCCACATATAAACCAACGTTTAAGAGTAGGCAGAATGATATACTGCTTTTGGGTATTTTATTGAACCCAGTAATTTTCATTCGCCTTGAGGTGAGAATTGCGACAGCAATTCCCACCTCGATGTGAATGAAAATTGACATGGTATTTTTGTGGTAGATTTCGTCAGGGTGATAGCTTAATATTTGTTGGTACATGTATAACTCCGAGGAAGTAAGTGACATAATATTTATTTGCTGAAAGGCATGCCTACATCATGTGAAGGTAGGCCCTCTGAACCTTTAATATTTCGACGATGTACCTATAGCATTAGTGTGCTGAGTTGCTGCTCTTTGATACCAAAGTAAACATGGTAAATCCCTTGTAATTTGTTGTGTAACTTTTGGCCAAGTTTCATAAACATGATAACGCTATGTATAATACAGTAGTCTAGACTCTCACCTTCCGGTCAGATCACCAATGCGCTCAGATCGTCATTACGGTCATTTTTTTCGGCCTGAATTCGTTCTCCGTCAAAGCCATATCAAAGGCGATCACCAATGCGGTCAGATCACCATTCTGGACTACGGTCAATTTTTTGTGGCAAAATGGACAGTTCACTCTCGAGTATTTTCAATATATCGTTATGACCATTTTGTGAGGTGATTTTTATATTGAAAAACTGTGACCTATGTTATCCACACATGTACAATGTGTACACACATTTAGTGCAAGAGCATTAGGGTCGAACCTGAAATAAAATTGCAAAAAGCTAATTTTTTCAACAATGATACATGGACATCTCCCCAGACGAATTCTGAAGAGGCCCCGAAAATCCCCCTTGTGCATTTTTTTAATTCAAGATGGCCGCCACCATGTAACGCCATTTTCGAAAAAAACAGGGGTATACCATAATTCCTCACTTTTGCAGTTAGAAAAAATATTTAGGTGTCTCTACTTATGTTTGAGGACAAAAAGAGTTCATCCAGATGATCAGAAATGATATCAGTACTTTTCTCAATATTTCCAAAAATCCAAGATGGCCGCCATATTGAAATACCGAGTATGTTGAGCGATCTCTTAAAAAAACGAAAATATGATGTAACTATCTCGTTGTTGAGCCTAAAAGCTCATCAACAGGATCAGAAATGATATCATTCCTTTTCTTATCTCCACAAATCCAAGATAGCGACCATTATGTCAAGCGTCCCCCCCCCCCCTCAGAAAATCACCTACATGCCATAATTATCATGTTGTTGAAACTTTTTTTTCAGAGCCATGGAATCTAGAATATATTTCCATCACCAATTTTTTTAATAGAATGTGCTTATCAACACAAAATCCAGCATGACTGCCATATTGGTTAGCTCTTTTAGCGCAGGTGCCACGATTAGGCGATGTCCAACTGCTTTTTCATATGGTATATAGATATGGATTTATCTAATTTACAAAATATCATATGTCAGAAATCATTGATTAAAAAGTCTAACATGTCTCATTTTTAGATATAAGGCTATTTTTCAATCATTTGAAGCTTGAGATAGCGTAAGAAATTCCAGTTTCAAACCCAGCGACTTATTCCAATGTAGGTATTTTATATATTAGGCCTATATAAAAGTATTAGTTGTGATTATTCTAGGATTTGAATATTAGCTAATTTTGTGTGAATGTACATAATAACAGAGCTAGGTACAATATAACACCAGCTTGAACACGTGTCCTACGAGACTGTTGGTTATTTACATGTACTACTAAATAAGAAAATGTTTTAAATCACATCATTTTACTGGCAGAGTTTGGCCATCTATAGGCCTATGTAATTTGGTCAATTTCCTAAAAATGGTAATTGCACTTGGATTATAGATTAGAATATTCAGATATTTTATTTGAATAATAGTGTATTACGTAATAAATATATGACATTGTATGATATTGCAATGTGATATTACATTGATATGTCAGAATATGACATCAAATTAGAAGATGTGACAGTTTAACGTCAGGGTATGATAGTTTCATGTCAGGATATATGAATATGATATCATGATATGACACTTTAATATCATGATATGTAATATAATGTCCAAACATTGGTGTTTAATATAGCAAAATCACGTTATGATGGCTCAATACAGCTTTATAAAGGCAGTATATAGTGGCTAAACATCACGTTGGTGTCTTAAAATGAAACGATATTGCATCATATTATCACGAAATGCATTACAATTTTGTGATATATCATTTTAACATCACTATGACATTTTAACGTCGGGATATGACATTTGAATATTAGGATATGGTACTTGAATATTATGATATGACTTTATACATTGATGCAATGACACATTGAGGTTACAATATAACATTGTAATGTGATGATGTGTCATTATAATGACAAACATGCTATTTAATATCGAATATTGTATAACAGACTTGTCGGATTATGACATTAAAATAGAAAAAACATAAAAAACAGTTCGAAGTCAGGATCTGGCATATTTATGCCAGGATAATCGATTGTAATTTATCAGAATATGACACTTTAACATCATGCGATGGTATTATAATTTTGTCCTTATATATCACACAATAAGATTTGAATGTCAAGATATTCCATTTTTTATGATAGGATATGACATCATCAAATCAAGATATGGCGGGCTTGGCGGTATTCTAATGTGACATTATAATGACTGAATATGACACTACAATATTTTAATGTGACCATAAAATGTCAGGATATGTCACTTTAAAGTCTGGATATGACATTTTAATGTCAGGATTTTATATTGTCATGTCAAAGTATAACATTTAAATAACATTATATTGAGAGACGCACGTTACCATATGGTAATACAGAATCGACATAGAACATTCTAATATCAGGATGGCACATGCCAGTTCAACATATATATCGCAATATAATTCAGTAAGTAAAGGCCTCTACATTGCTCAAAGACCGGTACTCCAAAACTGCCAACAACAGAAGCACTTCGGAAGATTCAATAAAATGGAAAGTAAGATAGGGTTGAGACACATGCTCTTTGAACAGCATGTGGCCTTGCCCTCTCTTACTTTCATTTCCTCTTACACTAAAATGTCATATTGTGATGTTAATATGTTATATCATGATATTATAATAATATTGTGACAATACACTAAAAGATCCTGTCACTTTAACACCATACCGTGATGCTTAACCACCATATCCTGCATTTATAAAGCTGTATCCAGACATCATAACGTCATCTTACTATAATAAAGAGCAATATTTGGACATTACAAAACCATATCATGATGTTAATGTGTCTTGTTCTCATATTATCGTGACATAAAAAGATCATATCCTGACGATAAGCTGTGACATCAATTAATTTAATGTCATATTCCGATATTCTGATGTAAAATCATCTCATCACAACACCATACAATGCCATAACTTCATTACGAAATATATATATTCTAATATTCAAAATGTAATATCTTGATATTTAAATGATATATTTCATGATATTAAACATATTGCCATTCGCAGATCATGGACAAAAGTAAGTATTTAAAAGAGCATTGTTACAGGACGATTATCAAAGATGTCATGTACATGTAACGTGTGCGGAGCATGTCCTTATCTTGTAATTGATTTTTGCTAGAAAGCCTCCCTTCAACGTCACCTACTGCCCCAGCATACACGGGGCATTAATCCAATTCTGTTTAATTTTTGGGCCAGCGTCGAAGACGGTCAGCCAATATTAAAATAGCATTGGATGAATGTCTCGTGTTTAAACTCCATTATGATACAGAGCATATTTTGCTGTACAGGAGGGTGTGGAATCTACAGTCTGGGAACGGATTTTATCTCATGGTCGTTTGTCACCAACGCAAACTGAAAGAGTAGTCGCTCCAGAAAGAGTTCTAAAAAGAGTGAATAGCGGGTGCAGAGAGGATTGTTCAAGGGGGGCGGGGGGTGGGGGATCACACAAATCTCGACTATATTGTACAACGATGTGCTCTTTTTGTATTGGCCAAACATTTAGAAACTGTGACAGCTCAGATGATTGAAACGCAATAATTTAATTATTTACCGGAGATTAATTTGTTACCTTGACAAATCTCAATCTACATTTCTAGTGGGAAAGCAGTTCGAAAACACTCCAAAGCGTCACCCACCATGGTAGAATTAACTAACATGTGGGATTCATGTCGATAAACTCAATATAATAAAATATGGTCATCTAAATAAGTTCAAGACTCCATGGGTTCGGCTAAAAAAAATACATTTTAGTTTCAACAACGAGATAGTTATCGCATATTTTCGGGTTTAAAGATCGCCTAACAAAATATTATGGCGGCCATCTTAAATTTGTGGTATTAAGAAAAGTACTGAGATTATTTCTGATCATCTGGATAACCTCCTTGTAGTTTAAAACATAGGTAGAGACACCAAAATCATTGTTTTAACTTCAAAAGTGAGGAATTGGGGTATACCCCTTTTTTTAAAAAAATTGCGTTATCTGGTGTTATTTTTAATTAACTACTATGTGGGATTTATGTTGATAAATTCAATATAATAAAATAATGGTGATCTAAATAAGTGCTAGATTCCATGGGTTTGGCCAAAAAATACATTTTAGGTTTAACAACGAGATAGATATCTCATATTTTCGTGTGTTTTTAAGAGATCGCTTAACATATTCAGAACAATATGGCGGCCATCTTGAATTTTTGGTATTGAGAAAAGTGCTGATATCATTTCTGATCATCTGGATCAACTCTTTGTGCCTTAAAACATAAGTAGAGACACCAAAATATGTTTTTTCTAACTACAAAGGTGAAGAATTATATTAGGGTATACCCCTGTTTTTTTTAAATGGCGTTACATGGTGGCGGCCATCTTGAATTAAAAAAAATGCACAAGGGGGATTTTTAGGGCCTCTTCGGAATTTGTCTGGGGAGATGTCCGGGTATCATTCCTGAAAAAATCAGCTTTCTGCAATTTTATTCCAGGTTCCTGTGTTTTTCACTAATTCTCTTGCACTACATTACAAACATGGCAAATAACTTCATTCTCATTTGGTGACGATAACATCAAATCACATATTACTACATGTATGTGGAAAATATAATTAAATGTTTTACATTAAAATATACGATTGTTCCGTTAGTTATATGGAAGTTTAAGGGTTAGGGTCTAATTGTTTGCTGATAAAGCATCTTTTTTATTTCGTCGCCTCGGAGCTAAAGGATCCTATCTGACACTCGTTAGAGTGCCAGATAGGATCCTTTAGCTCCGAGGCGACGATTTCATGCGTATATCAGCTGGTGTCGTCAATAAATATAATTACACATGTTAACCAATGCAAGCACAATGTAATTTCAAAAATAAATTCATGACAAGGTGGTATTAACCGACAAATAATGCAATAGTGATTGTTTTTAGAAGTTTAAGGTTAATTGTTTGTTGATAAAGCGTCCCACTACTTCTGGCCATACACTGTCTTCGTGTTGCAGTAACTATTTTATTTCAAGCGTTAATTCTCTTATTTTATCATTAAATCAGGGTTGGTACAACCACCCGTGATAATAAAGACAGTCCTAAATAATAGTTTAAGACGTGGGAATGTCGTATTTATACAACGCAAAACTTTGCATTTAAGATAGTGTCTATATGGAATTTACAATTCACCAAATTGTGTGTAATTATCATTACATGTTAAGTTTTAATAAAAATAATAGACATATAATTTTTTATGGCGGGACTCATAGGGTTAATGATCCGGTGAGTTTGCGCTCTCACCTGTCGCGACTCGTCGGCAGTGAGAAAACACGTATTAACACCTAACTCTAGTACAAACACTTTAAACAATGCGAATATGTAGACAATGATAGGGCTATTAGTTTCTAATCGGAACACTTCTTTGAACTTGCATTACCATTTACCGTTCATGATTAGCTGGAGTAACCCGGAGTAAAATTCATTTCCACGAACATGACATCTCAACTCGGAGTAGCCACTCCATGACGGTGCCAAATAAACATTGGGAAGCAATAAACAGGGCGTACTGGCCGATATAAGAATACGCTTTTCAAAGTGCCTCTGTTTCCGTGTGGGGTTTCAGAGGAACGTCATTGTTAATGGCGGCTCGTCGAGTTAAGGTTGGGACCAGTGTATCGACGTTCACACATGCTAAATCATTCAATCAATAATATTTATGCAGCATATGACCATACTTTAATCATGTCTGCGGGTAAATCTCATCGTCAACTACATGTAACTGTAGATTCTGATGATGATGCTACAAGTGACAGTCTGTCAATGATTAAAAGATACTAGTTTCATGAGGCTATGGCAGCATGTTTTGTCCTCAAATACTTTACCAGGTACGGGTCCAGCCGTTTTTAATTAGCCGCCCATTTAAAAACCACCGTGCGTTTATAAGCACTCGCAACGCACTTCCGGCGAGTGCTTATAAACACCCGGGCGTTTATAAACAGTCGGCCTCGTTCACTTGTATACTGCTGTGCAAAGCCAAAAGGCAGTATCAGCTTACTTATTAAGTAAGCAGATTTTGGCTTTTCACGGCAGAATAGCAAAGGGACCAGCCCCATTAAACTGCGAATAACAGTGCATAACTTCATATAAATTGTCAATATGAAGACGCAGTTAGTTAAGTATATAATCTGATAATAATAGACATTTTAGTCGTTTTTGAAAGGTTAATTTCCGCAGAACTTACCTAGGAAGTGGGATAAATTTCAGCGCTCCTGGATTGTATATAGTTTTTGTGCACTCAATCGTGTGTACAAAAAATACGCCACATAGAATATACAAATGCCGCATACAATTTGACCATCACTATATCCACCACCTCATGGTATTAGCAGAGTGTACCCCCAACGTATACATTTTTTGGCAATGACACTTTAAGGAGGTGGGGGTCAGTGGTCAGAAAATCTATTTTTCACGATTTTTCGCAATTAAAGCATCTTATTTCACAGATTCTGCGTCTCAAGTTCATTACTAAGTAGTGATGGGTTGTGGCAATTTATACATTATACCAAATCTGAGAAAATAACAAGATAATAACAAGAGAAAATAACAGATTTTATGGAATAAAATGTACAGTTAACCAGTCATATTGGCCGACGGTTTATAAATGCCCGGGTGTTTATAAACACTCACCGGAAGTGCGTTGCGAGTGCTTATCATTCCTGTGATAATGAAGGTTTTTGAACGGATTGTGCACAATCAACTGTCTACCTATTTAAATGATACTAAATTATTATATGAATACCAATCAGGCTTTAGGAGTAAATTTTCCACTGAGACGGCACTCATCGATGTTACAGAATATATCATCAATGGGTCGGAGCCGTAATGCTAGATCTTAAAAAAGCATTCGACACAGTGGACTCGGAAATTCTAACTAAAAAATTACAATGGTTTGGGATAAAAGACATGCCGCTCTCCTGGTTTGAAAATTACTTAACGGACAGAAAGCAGACAGTCCAGTTCAAAACCGAACAGTCTGAAGAAAGACCTGTAAACTGTGGCGTGCCTCAAGGAAGTATCCTGGGACCGCTACTGTTTATTCTTTATGTTAACGACCTGCGTAAAGTGTGTTCAAAGACCAAGGTTATTTTGTATGCTGACGACACAGCTATTTTATGCAAAGGTGAAAACATTGCACAAATTCAAAAAACGATGAGCCTTTGCTCAGACAAAACAAATTACACCTAAATGTTTCAAAAACTAAAAGTATGTTGTTTGGTACTTCCCAGAGACTTTCATCCACTAAAGATCCGGATAATTTTGAAATTAAGGTATGTGATGACGTGGTAGAACGGGTTCAAGTTTTTAAGTATTTAGGTGTCTACATGGATATTAACTTAAACTGGCATACCCACGTAGAAATTTTTTCAAAAAAGATATCTAGTAAAATCGGAATTCTGCGCCGAGTAAAACCTTTTCTCACTATTGATTTGTCAAAAACAATGTTTAATGCCATAGTTCTACCACACTTCACATACTGTGACATCATTTGGGCTAGTTCTGATGAGACTAACATTTCTCGTCTTCAAAAACTTCAAAATACTTGTGCTAGAGTTATTCTTAATGAGAACAGACGATCGCATGTACAACCTATGCTAAATTCATTATCATGGATGCCTATAATTGACTTAATTAAATATCACACACTAGTTGCTGTATACAAATGTACTCATGGCCTTGTGCCTAGCTATCTGCATAACACTTTTATGCAGATATCTAGAATACACAGCTACTCCACCAGGCAGGCAAATTTAGCACATTTGTACACAAGAAAACCTAAATTAACTAAATTCAAACGATCTTTTACATACAGAGGAGTCACCTTGTGGAACGAACTGCCTGAACACATCAGAAACACTGAAAGCCTAAATTACTTTAAGACAAAACTTACAACCTTTTTTAGAGATGACCATATTTAATTTTTGGCTCGGACACAAAATTAAAGTCTTCAAGTTTCTCCTGAACCCTCTGACCCCGATCGCCATCATGAAACCTATGTTCTTGTCATTTTGTGTTGTAGCCTGTGCGAGTGTTTATTCACTTAACTGTGTATCTTTATATGTACCTGGGCCCCTTGGGAAACCAGCGTAATACCTGACTAATTGATTTCATATATGTATATGTAATGATTGTATTATGCTGAAAGGGCTACCCTTGATAAATATTCTCAATATAATATTCTCAATATTCTCAATATATGACATTCTACATTAAAAAAATATTGAGGGTAAATTACAAGACTCTCATAAAGGTGTAATAATAACACAACACCATGAATGTTTCATATTTTATTTCTTCTGAGTGAGGAATAAAAGTTCTTATGCAAAAATATAACAAAGTTTTATACACATTTTGGCCATGCACGGAGTCAGACGTGTTTGATACGTACAACAAATCAGCCCTCTCAAAACTTCGCCGTCTAGAGCTTAACGGGTCGCCAGCGTCACTGTACAAAGTGGCGCTGACGACCCTTGTATCCCAAGGAGGCGATTCATAATACACACTATAGAAAGAGCACATCTACAATTATTTATGAATAGCAACATTAATACAGTTATATCAAATTGAACGACAAGATATAGCCTAGCTTAGCTTTGTGGAACACAAACCCTTCGTACTTTAGGGCTAGCTTATCCCTTGCAGGGCGGGGGCCCTGGGGTAGTGGTTAGCACCGCTGCCTTTCACGCCAGAGTCCGGGGTTCGGTTCCCGGTCTCGGCGGTTTGAAAGAAACACAATTGTTTCTTCCCCATCCACGTGTGAAAGTTATTATTGTGGGGAGCCTCCGTGACCGAGAGGTAGCGTGCTCGGCCTCAGACCGCCAGGGCTCGAATTTCGAATCCTGTGTCTGGAGGACAGTGTCATCTCAATCATCTCACCATCCTCAGGAGGTTCTCCTGGCCCAGTTTAGCCTATATGTGCACAAAGGTGGCCTAAAGCCCGATTCATTTCATTTTTTTTATCCCTTGCAGCGCGGGGACCGTCTTCAGACGTCATAATCTGTTGTCGGTACACGTCAGATTCTGACGTCTAAAGTCAATCCCCGCACTGGAAGAGTAAAATATTTATAATTGTCTTAGACCAAGAATACATAACATTATGTTACGTATTATTGCGTAGACCCATAACAAAGGTATTTAAATAAAGCAGAAAGAGCTAACTAAGACATTTATGATGATTTTAAATTGAAAATAGTAGGTTGGTTTATATAAAAATATGCCAGCGTTGTAAGGATTAAAACGGAGTTGGACTAACATTGCACAACACTAACCCAATGTCCGTTGATTATACTGTGTGTGGATTCACACACACATTTGGCGATGACATACGCCTAGTTTTTGTTTACTTCTAGTTACCATGGTTATAGTCCTAAGCCTAATATTAATAATATTTTGAAGAAAATCTGATAATGTTATAATAAAGGAGGTTATAAAAAACCCTCCATATACACGGTTTTGAAGCGACTTGACTTTTGCGCGACTTGTAATACTTAAGGTAAAAAATACTTTATTTCTAGCTATTTATTGCGTATGTTTGTTGTCGCCAAGCTATGTAAACTGCAGATCAAATTGATTACGATATATTGTAAAAGGCTCAATACTTAAACAGTGTTAACCCTTAGAGCGCTAAATTAAATCATTTAAATTTTCACCCACTTGAAGTTGTGTTTTGCTCCCGCGGCAATCAACTTCAAGTGGGTGAAAAATACTCATATTTTCTTAATTTAAGACCAAACATCTGTCAATACTGATGTTTAATCACTCGTTCCATTCCCATTAAAATTGATTTGATCGGCTAATAAAACAAATTTAAAACGACTACAGTCGTGCTTAGCGTGACAAGGGTTAAAAATGAATGATGTTAATCAGCATTTATCGGATTTATTCGTATTTATAACTGGCTTTCCCATGACGTAATAAAGGGGAAGACGTACGAGATTCCATAAAACTGGAACGGGAAGTAATGGAAGATCACACATAAGCAGTGAACGACGTGTGTTTAGATGGAAGACGGTCTTGTTGTCAACAATAATATCTGAATCTCACAGTCACATACACCCCACCCCCTATCTAGGATCAGACCGGATGAATCCCAAGATTCCGTCACCTAGCTACTAAAGGGTCATATCTGCCATTTTACAAAGGGGCAGAGCCGACACTTTAATACCAGGTTGACAAAAAATGTGTTATAATTATGCCTTTTACATATCGATGTACAATGTTCATAATCTCATACTACATCGCATAATAAATTAAAATGACGCATTTTAAATATATTTAATATTTAAACAGTCACGTTAATTTAATCAAGACATTTTGCGATGTAAAGTTCGGTTTATTTTCCCCATTATTAAATGTTTGTTTAGTCACTTTCTCTTTAAACATGACCGGAAATTATTGTAGATATATGATAATCGGAGTAGTCCAGACTTGAAGCAGAAGTACTACAAATCAAATATGAGCTTATTAGCATAATATTGAACTCATATATCGCATTTAAAATTTCACCTACTTGAATTGTTGTGGGTCGCGACAGCGAGACACAACTTCAAGTTGGTGAAAATTTAAATAAGATATCCGGAAGTAAAATATGAGCAATTTTCGCCCACTTGAGACACAACTCCAAATGGGCGAAAAAATAAATTCTACAATTTTGAGGGTTACTACCTGCCTTTTTATATGATTATACAATATCCACCCATTTGATGGGTTTTTGACAACACGTTACGATACAATCTGACACATTGACTTCAAGGACGGCAGGTATTTTGGCTAGAAGTGACACACAATACTATGTAGATAATAATATCATGACTCGGTGCCTCGGGACCAAAGGGTCACACTCGCCACCGCAGGAGATTGCAGACGGAACGCTTTGATACCAATAATCCACCTTGGAAACGGACCTACAGATTTAAAGCGGATGAGTTGTGGTGAGGACGCGGGTGAAAAATACTATTGAATCGAGAATTAACTATGAGCACGGCTGAGGAGGGTATAATGTCTCACTCTCCATGGCGAATGCTTGTTAGTGTTTTGGGGAATCCTCACTTGCGCTCTCATTACGACTCAATTGCATTCTCAGCGGAGATCGTCCACATTGACCTTCCCATTAAATGGGAGGCAATAAATACACTACATAGTATTTTCATTAGGAAGACAGAGTAGAAGCTAGAAGTAGGACGACATACAGCCAGCCTTTGGCGTGGATTCTGAATTTTGAAAAATAAATGTAATTCACATAAAGGAAATCGACCCATTTTAATGATGGAATTAGGATTTGAAATTTCACTCACTTTAATTTGAGGGCCATAATTTGAAATGGATGAGAATCACGCAAATGTAGGATATTGGTGAGTATTACCACCAACAACAAAGAATCAAACGTTTAGATCGCATTGAGTAATGCTTCTTTTAAAAACACGGGTCACTGACTTAGTGTTGGTTCAATGTAGGTCTAGCGTATACGACGCTAGACCAACATTGAACCAACAATGGGTGAATGTCTCGTGTTTGCTGGTAGCACTGGGTAATTAACAAGCAATGTCTCACAGTATTTTACGTACATAGACATAAAGTATTCCAAATCCTGGAATATAAACGTTTCAACTACTAACATTTATAGTACATTTAGGACGCGGCCGACGACGTCGTTTATCCCAGCAATGGAAGACATTAGTGAAAAATATTTACATGGTAAAGTAACAAATCTGTTCAATAACAAGCACTAACGATGAGAAAGAATTATCTAGATGATAAATTCAAATGAAACCAACCAAACACGATAATTCCAACCTGTATGACATATTTCGCACTAATAACAAATGCAATGCTAAATATACAATGTATCCAATATAATATTGTAATATTGCATTCCACAGCGAGTAAATTTGTATGTATATTATACAACGATTACAAGCTGGGTAAAGCCAATAAAAGCCGTAGCTGGAATGCATTATTTCATGTGTTCTTCAGGTTAAACATATTATTTAACTATTCCATCAAACAAAGATAGTTGACCTGTGTTGGCTTAATGTCTTCGATGGTTGCCCAACATTAGACCAGCACAGAATCGATGATTCATATTGCAACTTCATTTTATCACCATAGTTAGTCAGGTTTTGAACAAAGCATGTCGAGAGTAATACGAAAGCGACTACAGTCTAAACAATTGCGTAGCCCCAATACCTCAATTACTAGCAGAATAGATTATTATTTTATTTTGGACTAAGAAAATTATAACCTATGGCAACAATCGTCTTTCCTAAATCTATGTATATATTATTAAAATGCATACTATTATGACACAGATGTTTTTTGCAAAATTTGCATTGAAAAGCAAAATGATTGCACAGCAAAAATACATTTACAGCATTTAAGATGTGTTTTAGCACTAAACGAAAGAGGTCCTTTTTATGTTTTTCGAAGATGTAAGCAAAGACCTCGAATGGACATCGATTGGCACTTTAACCCTATCAGCTCGGGTCCGACTTTAGACGTCAGAATCTGAAGTCTAGAGACGACTTTAGACGTCAGAATCTGACGTCCAGAGACGTCAGATTCTGACGTCTAAAGTCGATCCCCACAATAAAAGAGTGAAAAATTTCTAATGGTCGTGGATCCATTATCTCATTAAGACATTTATGATGATTTCAAATTGAAAAAACCCTTTTGTTCTTCATGATTTATACACAACTATTCTGAAGATTTGAAGATAGATTTGCCAACACAATTTCACAGATTCAAATGAAATATTTAGATTCCTCATCAAATTGATATAATATCTCAAATTGACTACAAACTATTTTATCCTTCCCGATGACATGACTGGAGTTGGAACATGCTTGAAACCGTAAATATACGGACCTACCAGGACAGGGGTTAACCCTGGTACTGCTAGCACCGTATATATATACGTATTCAAGCAAGCTTTAAGCTACATACAACGTCATCAGCATAGCATGTGTTAGATGCTTAGCATAGCAAATACCTCAATTTGGTTAGCATGGTGAATGGCATGACCATTTGTCATAAACACAATATTTTTTGTCATTTGAAGCTGGAATTTGCGTTAGCAATTCCAGCTTCAAAAGACGAAAAATATTTCTAAATCATCACAACAAGGGAAAGAATAACATTTCACCACGTTTCATGCATCATCAATAACCTCCAGAAGTGGTGAATTTCGGGCGAAACAGTTGTGTGTTGGTAGCATTCGCATGTTTAACATTTCACAGCGTAGGCCTACCTAAAAATACTTTGTGGCTATATTATGTGGTCAGTGAGAATTATTTGTCTTTCATTGTTTATAATCCCGCAACAACATGTCACCAGACTTGTATCACCTCGTACGAAGCCAGAGTTCGGGATGATGATGGAAGACTATGAGGAGGTTAGCACTATGTTTTGTTCTTTAACCAGCAAAAATCCTAGAATTATGGCTCGTCTTCTATTCAGCTTGACCTACAACTGCTGCCTGATATTGGTCGAAATTTGAACCAATCACACGCGTCAGATCGAGGTCAACATAATGGGTCGCACATGATTTGATCTGAACTCAGGACAAAGATACAGTTGAATAAACAGTTATATTTGCGTTGTGGAAATTGTACTACAACCGGGCCTCTGTGACCTCGCCCGGATGTGACCTCTTGCAGGTTCTTTTGAACTATCACAGTAAGCGTGTAGGATGAGTGTCCCATCGAGTATCTGGACACTATTCGGGAGCCGTGTAAAGTCAATAGGCAGTAGCTGCTTACTTGAAAAGTAAGCAGTTACTGCCTTTTGGCTTTGCAGTGCAGTATTGTGTACCGTTCGTGTGGCTCCCGAACCGTCTGGCAAGAAATACCCATGTGGCCATGCTTCATGGTAATATCATGGTAAGCACACGTTGTTGTGAGATGCGTGCAGCGGTAGAAGTCACGTGCTCATGACGTCATCTGCGTGACGCAAGTGAAGCAATCAGACGACGTGAGGCTGCCCCATCCTGTCACTGGCAGAGGTGGTCTCAGACTACCCCTGCCAGCAACAGGATGGGCTTCCCGCTCTTCTGACTCTCTGAGCGACCTCCACTTGCCATGGCTAACGCTCAGGCGTATCCCTGGTGAACGTCGTCATGGATACGCCTCACCGTAATGGTACTATGACCTGCAACAATAAAATGAAATAAATAAAAAAAACATAAATAAATACTCCCTCATATACTCACTCAGTCTCATGAAAATAATCAAGACTTATTTTCAAATAATTTAATAGCTGTGTTTAATATTTCAAAATTTATTTTGCAAATAAATTTCATGCAATCATAAACTGAAGGATTGATGTCAAAAATATTTAATTAATTGTAAAATAAAAATCATTTCTTGCGACGTTTTTTTTCTAATTTGAAGCACGTCTACAAAAAAAATGTAATATCATATGTTGAGCTCGATGGTAACATTGGTAAGAGATACAACTTGCTGTCAACGACTTGTGGATCGCGGTATTTTATTGGACTCATATTTTAATTTGATGTTCCACGGGACACTTACTGTTGAGCCGCTTCTCTGTAGCAGCAGTGTAATAATACTGAAGGTGCAGAGGCTGTAGATGACCGCTAGATTGACCGCTGTCCGGCTGGCCTGTCCAGACACACCTATCTCCTGTTCAGGCACTGTACAAGAGGAACAAACTCATTCAATATGCGCTGTTTGCTTCAATTATTATACAGCGCAAAGTCAAAAGACAGTACGGCGGCCCAGCATTAAAACAACATTGTGTCAACGCCTCGTGTTTACTGGGATGCAGTTTAGTCCTCATTTTATGACAGCGACTCTTGGTTTGGGACCATTTGTTTTCTGTCATTTGAGGCTGGATTTCAAGTTTTAAATGGAAGAAAAAACTACTGCTATAGAAGTTTGTTTTCTGATTATGGGAATATGGTATCTAAAGGGTCATTCTATTTGCCTGTGCACATCAATAATATGCTGGTCTTTGTACTTAAAGGGACAGTACACGCAGTATTTGGCAACACTCCCCTTCTCCAAATAATCGGAGATGTGAGGCTCATTTCGCGTAAATTGTTATTAATAGATACGAGGAGATCATCACTACATCATTAGCCCTTTAACCGCCAAATTATTCAATCTGAATTTTCACCCACTCGAAGTTGTGTCTCGCTGACGCGATCCACAACTTCAAGTGAGTGAAATTATTCAGATTTGACAAAATAGAGGTCAACTGTTTTCAAATATTGCTGATTGATGTCACATTTTATCTTTAACATGTTTAAAAGGTGGTACGTAATGTGCTAATAAAAAATGAAAACCCGAATATATGCGGCACCGGCGGTTAAAGGGTTAAATTTGATTCTATTTTCACCCACTGCGAGATGTGATTTGTTTCCGCAATCCCAACCTCGCAGTAAATGAAAAAACATACCTCTGTGCGATTATATCAAGTTGAACGTGCAAACGTCCCGATCTTCACCACGTAACCCCTCACGATGCATCAACACATTTTGCAACTGTGAAGAATGACTTAGTGTCCTGCTCCTAGGTGCTCTAGAGCGAAAATATTCGTTTCACCCTTTAACCGCCGGTGCCGCATATATTCGGGTTTTCATTTTTTATTAGCACATTAAGTACCACATTTTAAATATGTTGAAGATAAAATGTGACATCAACCAGCAAGATTTGAAAAGAGTTGACCTCCATTTTTTCAAATCTGAATAATTTTCACTCACTTGAAGTTGTGGATCGCGTCAGCGAGACACAACTTCAAGTGGGTGAAAATTCAAATTGAATAATTTGGCGGTTAAAGGGCTAACTGTTTTTATAACAGCAATATCTTTATTGCATTTGCCACCCACTTCAAGTTATCTTCATCCAATATAACTCGGGAATTGCGAAGAAATTCGTGGCTTGTAGTGGATGAAGTTGACAATGGTAAATTCAGGCTTGAATTTAAGGGTTTTAATGAGTGGTGACAAAATTATGTTATGAATGATGATTTGAAACAACATTTTTACAATTAAACATTTCTTGGCAGAATCAGTGAAGACAAAATATGTTTGCATTGCCTTAAATAAACTGTTAAATGTTTTTAAGTCGATAAAGAACTAATTCGTGGATTGATTTAAGCTCGGTAAGTATATACTTGTACCCTGCACCAGAATGCACTACGTACTGTAATTCAAATGCTAAAATAAAATTGTATATTCATGACAAGATACATGCTGCTTACAGTAACAACGACAAATAAACACATCAATGTATGAGCTACACGCACGGGGCCCTACTTTGTATAATAACGCAACATAACACATTCTCGATACTAGAAGCAGAGTGTTGTGTCTGATAAAGTAGGTTAATCATACAAAGCCATACCGCAGTGAGTGCATTCATAAGCTTGATCATACAACAAGTATTATTTAAAACATTATGCTATGCAAAGCAAGTGATAACTAAAAGATAATTCAAACAAAATGTGTTAAGGTACCGCCACACCAGTTGCCGCATGGAAAACACATCACGAGGTCGATGAGAAGGTCCCGAGGTGGCCTCGTGCCAGGGGAAACACGAAACGCTGCCCCAATACCGATTTAATGTTGGGGCCATCGTCTACGACGCTGGCCCAACATAAAACCGGCATTGGGCGAAGGCGGCGCCCCTCCCAACATGACAGGAGCCTGGGGTACTGTAGATTATATTTCCGTTTTGCGTCCGGCGGTGTACGGTGTGACGCGACCTTTACACAGGACAAAAAAGCCAGGTATAATGACGTAAGTGTAGACGTACATGACGTAATACCTTTGCTGCAGATCTTGGCGTCGCCGCAGGACAGGCAGACGAGACCCTGGCGACAGAAGGCGTCTGCCTTCACGTACTCGTCGCACGTCGCTCCCTCGCCGAGGTCGATGCGAGCTGAAAAATAAAAAGACACCAACGTCTCTGTAAATACAAACAGACAGTATACAACACTTTATTGCATTAATCAATCAGCCATTACAAACTAAGTATATCGCTATTTTTCATAGATGCAATCTAAAAACTTACTTTACATGTTCAAAAAACATATATTTAAAAACCTCAGGTAGGTTTATAGCTGGCGGAGGGCGGACATGCGAAATGAACCAATTTACAGTAAATTCCATGAAATATATATCATCGGCGACAACAAATTAATGTCAGTGTTGTTGGCGATGAAATATATGCTAGGTTTCTTAAAAGATTTGATGTTGTTCAGCTCATGGATGTTTGAGGGTAGCATGTTCCAGTGACGAGTAACAGTTAACATAAAGGATTGCAGGTGTACCTTACTCACATAGAAGTCACCAGAGGTGGATGATCGAGTATCATGAGTATAGGGTATTTGGTGAGCTGGGGGTTGGGTAGGTAAACCAGTCAGATATGTAATTTGGGGTTTCTGATTTTTTAATTTTGAAAATCATGACCACTGTTAAAAAAATAAATCGTTGTTTCACACTCAGCTATTTTAGTTCACAGAGCATGTCAGATATGTGTTTATTGCGTGTTTCTAGATAGATTAAAGAGGCAGCCCTTTCAGAGCGTCCAGGGATCTCTTTATTTTTTTACAGATGGAAGTGGTTATTAACCCTTTAACCGCCAAATTCTTCAATTTGAATTTTCACCCACTTGAAGTTGTGTCTCGCTGACGCGATCCACAACTTCAAGTGAGTGAAAATTATTCCGATTTGACAAAATAGAGGTAAACTCTTTTCAAATCGTGCTGTTTGATGTCACAATTTATCTTTTACAATTTAAAATGTGGTACTTAATGTGCTAATAAAAAATGAAAACCCGAATATATGCGGCACCGGCGGTTGAAGGGTTAAAATTTAAATTCTGAGCACATTCAGCCTGGTGAAATACACTTACTATTCGCCGCTATGGGAGCACATTAGAGTCAAATCCACTTACTATTCGCGGCTATGGGAGCACATTTGGTGTTGCCGGCCACTGGCTGGTACTCGGGTGGACATCGACACATACTGGTCCCTGTGTGACACAGGGCACCGCCATGACAGTTCTCGTCTATGGTGCAGCCCTCGTCGTCAACATCAACTGTAACCATGACAACATGCGAATATGGTTAGGAATACTTCAGTGCGCAGTTTAGTTTTGCATACTCTGCCGTGCAGATCCAGAAAGCAGTATCTGCTCACTTGAAAAGTAAGGATATGCTGCCTTTTGACTCTGCACAGTAGTACTGTGATAAATGACCAAGGTGCAGAGGCCCATTCCACTAAGAATCGCAAAATTAAGAGTTCTATTTTCTTAAGCATCCTCTAATTTCCATTACAAAAATTAAGAGAATAAAACTCAACTTTTCTAGTGGAAATAAGAGAAAATTGGAAAAAAATATAATTGGATGGGCCCCCGGTAGGTCTGAAATAGACCAGTGTAATTATTTATCAAGTTTAAAAGGACTACTTTTCAAACGTAAACATAATTTTCACTCGTTTTTAGCTGTCAACTGTGTCAGCAATACTAGTTTGGAAGTCCAGTGAGTGAATATTGACGGCAGAACTTAACCATTAAAACGCTGAGATATATTTGTATAAACCATGAAGCCCAATGGGTATTTCATTTTGAAATTTTCACAAATGTTATTCTTTCCATAGCTCTTTCTGCTTCAGTTGAATATATATGTTAAATACCTATGTTATGGGTCTACGACCATTACAATAATTATTTGCTTATCCTTTCAGTGCGGGGATCGACTTTAGACGTCAGAATCTGACGTCTATAGACGTCAGATTCGGACGTCTAAAGTAGATCCTTGCACTGAAAGGGTTAAAGGGTTTAACATGTTTAACCCTTTCAAGCCTGAATATACCATTGTCATCTTCATCCACCACAAGCCGCGAATTGCTGTCGCAATTCTCGACTTGTAGTGGATGAAGATGATTTGAAGTGGGTGAAAAAATAAAGAAAATTGTCATGTATTGGTAAAACAGTTTCATGGTAATTTTCCTCCTCAAACCCTTAGTTGTAGGGAAATCAATAGTGTTTTCGGGAACGTAAAATTATGCTTTAATGCATCATGAGAGATTAAAGGGTTAAGCAGATAAACCTTGTATATACCTGTATACCGTGAGCTGACTATAAATAACACAGCCAGTATCTTCACCACTACACTATATTCAAGTTGGCAAATAGATCAGCAGAATAAATGAATCCAATTATTAAATATCTATATTTATATATAAACCCGTATGCAAAAAAATATTTGCTCGTCTGATATCAGCTCCGATTAATCTAAATGGATCTACTTGGCGTCCTCGATATCTTCGTCTTAAAACACTGTTTTGTGTGGGCCATTTATCTGATAATTTTCCGCGTATTCGCTAGGTGGTGTGCTCACTCGTCAGTTTACTTGCCTGAGCAATGTCGGTTTTTTCATCTGACCAAATTACAAATGAACGTGATTTACAAGAACGACATTATACCAAATTTACTTGTTATTAACATTTTCAAAATCTTGAGAATAGTAAAGTGTAATCAATACATTATTCAAACAAACAGCTTTAGTTATACTGACAGCGTTTTTGGAAACAAAACACACTCCTTTTGAAGTCTCCAGTAAGTTTAATAGCTTGGCTGGAATACATAAATGTTAAATTCAGGTTTACGCGATATGCCAATACCAAATGAAAGGAAGTACAATTTTCACTCCAAAACAAGCACCATTTTTTGAAATTGTGTCCTTGGAGTATCTGATTATCGAGCATAACTTTTAGGAAATCATATTTTTATTTACTGCTTTGAGCTTTGAACTGTTAGCGTATTTCCCAAGCCTGATATACCAAGTTCAAACTCTGAGCATCCTCATTTGATTGGTAGTGTAGCTTTCTTAAAATCATGTTACTAAAAAATGTCTTATATCGCAAATAATATGCATCACTAGCAGGTAAAGGATTACACAAGTCTAGCTGTGGATGTTGTGCAATCACCCCACACATGGTGACCGGGTTTTACACATACTCCGTGTTTACGAGACTGACAAATGGACCAGGTCAAACACGAGGTCACTCCACTAATCGATTCTGGCCGATAAACTAAGACGGGCTTACAAAAAACCGACTTCGCGGGAAATGTTACGCCCCGGTCTCTGCTCACGGCTGAGCAGAGACTGGGGCGTTACATTTTCCGCGAATAACCCCCGAGAGCCTTGTGTTACTATCACCACCCGATCTGGTACGTGATTTCTGAGTTACTCGTAAAACTTGCTGATGAGGATTGTGAGCAGATATGGGGAGAGGGGGGGGGGGGGGGGGGGGGGTTCTCATGCCGGTTATAGTTTACAGTTATTCAGCAGGTGGCGCTCCTTGTGTTCAGCGCGTGTAGTGCAGTCACAACAAGTCACAAGCTCTCTCCCGATTAGATTGCATTTTGTGTTGCCTGGTACGGTCCTCCGATTCTGATACACTAATATAAAATTACAGTGATATGATCTCAGGACCACTAAACATGAATTATAAGTAGGCCTACGATGTCCGATACATAGCATCAAAAGTGACTAAAATTTTGGGAGGAAGTTTTCTTCAAGAAAATTATAACAATTTGTCAATATAGATTTTGTTTACATAATTATTTAAGTTGCTGATTGCGGAGGCGAGACGCAACTTCAAGTGAGTAAAAATTGAAATTGAATAATTTGGCGGTTAAAGGGTAAATGATCAGCCTACCCAAGATGCTTATTATCAAATTAGCGTGTACAGAATTTGCGTTAAATCTGTCATATTTGGCGTCACTGTATAATAATATCATGCGATGTTTTTTATTTTAGAAATTTTAGTCAGCAAAGCCGGAAGGCACCGATTGCTAACTTGAAGTAAGCAGTTATTTTACCTGCTTAACCGCAATATGCCTAGCTTATATGCAATAACAATACACTGATTTATACAATAAAAAACATCGCATGATATTATTATGCAATCGTGACGATAAATATGACAGATTTAGAGGGTACATCTTGTGAATTTAAAAATGTTAACCAAGCCTGGTGAGACTCATTTCGTTAGTGGCAATCGGACGATCTGTGACGGATTTGGCGAGCATCACGTGGCCGCGAAATCATGTTCGAAAGCAAAACATAAGACCTCTGCCAGCACTTACCATATATTTCGGCTCCTTGGATATGAAGGGGTGTATCTGCCACTTTGTGGCACATACACCCTTTCATATCCAAGCGGAAGAATTACATAGGGCCAGCGTTGGGCCAACAAGGTATGCCAAACGCGTTGTAAATACTAAAGTGAAGATGAATTAGACGCCCCACTGGCCGAGATCACCTAATTCATTTTGATCTATGCTCCCTTCACGTACTAAGTAACAAGACTCCCACTTGATGTACTGCCATGAATAGTCATAATGCGGTAACTGCTTACTTTCATAGTATGCAGATACTGCTTTTTGGTTTTGCACTCCACTATGTCTGATATAGACCCCTATGAGCGTTTGACTCTCGGGAAGCCACTGCGTCAATTCTGGTAAATTTCAATTTTTCAAAGATGTTAAAGCTGAACCCCCCCCCCCTTTTAAACATTAACACAAAATAATTTTGAAAATGGACACTTATGTTAACAGAAGCGGCGACAGGTAGAAGAAAATAGCGTTCTTCTGTGAACAATTGAATGTGCAAGAAAAAATGAAAAATCAGACATGAACAAATATTGAAAATATTTTTTTGAAAAGTTTAGAATTTGGTACAATACAACAATTTTTGGTTTTCGCCATCTTTGCCCATAAGTATACAATGTATATTGTATGAAGTTTAGGTGGAAGCAATACAAACCCCGACCAGCTGAACATGCTAATTAACAGCAAAATGTCTTCTGCCTTGAAACTAAAAATGTCTATCATACAGCCTGACTACAGGGCTGTTTCATTTCAACAGGGGGTCTCATGTCCATGTTCCTAAGCGTCATTGAAATGAACAGTTGATAATATAACCAAGGATGCTACACACCCTTTTAACCCTTTAACCTCCAAATTATTTAATCTGAATTTTCACCCACTTGAAGTTGTGTCTCGCTGATGCGATCCACAACTTCAAGTGAGTGAAAATTATTCAGATTTGACAAAATGGAGGTCAACTGTTTTCAAATCTTGCTGATTGATGTCACATTTTATCTTTATGTTTAAAGTGGGGTAGTTGATGTGCTAATAAAAAATGAAACCCCGAATATATGCGACGGCGGTTAAAGAGTTAATATCCTTCATATTGATGTATAACTAAGGAAAATAGAATGAGATCATTTTATTTTCCTTGATATAACCATATACTACACTACTCACGCTGCTGGCACTTGTCGTCCTTCATCTTGTAGCCGGCCGCACATTCACACCGCCCGCCTCTGGGTGAACACTCCACATAGTTGGTTATATACCGTGAACCTGTGACATAGAAAGATCTGTGTTATGACATTAACTACGCTATAATATTTTTAAGAGACCAAAAGAGTTTTTTGAAATTTTGAAATCATAATAAATGTCTTAGTTATCTCTTTCCGCTTCATTTGAAAACCAATGTTATGGGTCTACGGACAGTATTATTTTTTAATTCTTTCAGTGCGGGATCGACCTTAGACGTCATTAAAGACGTCAGATTCTGACGGCTAAAGCATGCAGGGCATGTCGTAATATGCAAATCCATGTATAAGAGAGGATGAAAGCTGTTAGCATCCGAGATGCGCGGCCTGTCATGTATGTGGGTCGCGCAGCTCGGAGGCTGTAGAGGGGGATACATACCGGGCCATAATTACTTACAATTACGCTTCACCAGTAATTCTACACAATTATGGCACCTACATGTATAACTAAAAGAAACACACATGAATAGAAGACAGAAAAGGAGGGTTTGGCCGATGAACAATTTATTGATACATCATCAGTGATCATCATATAAATGTTACAAAAGAACACACAATTTAAACAGACGCTAGCATTCATTGTGTTAGTTTAACCATAATGTTTGAATTGCGAGTCCCAGAATCGCCGAAGGCGGCCACATGAACTAACTAAAGTCTAGTAAAACAATAGTAAAAAATAGTAAAACATGTAATACCACAAGTGATATGATTCAAGACTTTGAAATGGGTGGGTGGGTGATGGAAAATGAGAAAAGCTGGACACGGAACTGCACTGGGCACAGCCTGACACAAAAGTGAAGTGTGTATCCCGCACGTGGAGCCACGAGGTACACAGGGGGTGTAGGCTGACCCAATCAGATCCGTGTCCGGTCAGTCACGATGTCCGCATGGCTGCGGCGGGGTGAGCATGCAGGGCATGTCGTAATATGCAAATCCATGTATAAGAGAGGATGAAAGCTGTTAGCATCCGAGATGCGCGGCCTGTCATGTATGTGGGTCGCGCAGCTCGGAGGCTGTAGAGGGGGATACACACCGGGCCATAATTACTTACAATTACGCTTCACCAGTAATTCTACACAATTATGGCACCTACATGTATAACTAAAAGAAACACACATGAATAGAAGACAGAAAAGGAGGGTTTGGCCGATGAACAATTTATTGATACATCATCAGTGATCATCATAAAAATGTTACAAAAGAACACACAATTTAAACAGACGCTAGCATTCAATGTGTTAGTTTAACCATAATGTTTAAATTGCGAGTCCCAGAATCGCCGAAGGCGGCCAATGGAGACGTATGAAATCGGGGGGGAGGGCGCTAATAGAACTGATACATATGATCAATGGCTGCTATACTACAGGATCCAAAGGAATCCCGGAATAGCGTTCACCTGGTGACTGGCAAGTTATTTGTACGGCGCTAAACGGTCTTGGACCTGTGAAGTGAAAAGAACAGACCATGCGTTAAATAGATCAACGTACTAAGTACACGACGGGATCAAAACCTGTGTTAGAGTGGAGTACAATATTTAAATCACGTAGAAACGCAAAAAAAAGCGATAATGAAAGCACACCACAGTACGGAACACAGAGGAACAAACAAAGTCAAGGGAGATCACCCTAAGCAGTATCGAGGGGGTGATGGATAAAATGAGGGGTGTGTAACCCAAATGTTTCTTGCGTGGTTTAAAACCACGATATAATCAGTTATGTAACTGCGCATATTGAGACACCAATAAGGCAGCTGAGTGAGTTATAATATTAGGCAAATGTAATATATTAGAAAGCTAACCGTTCACTTGAAAACAATAAAAATACAACCATTACAAAGACTAATTATTATAGTGCTTAATCAATAATAATGTAATAGTCTTTTAATGCGTTCATGTGATAACTTTCATTCATACAAGTAAAATTTTAAGAGGTCAAAATAGCCAAGGTTTTAAATGACTAAGTCCATACATTATCGTCGTTAAATAGCCGTACACTGCTGTAATACATTAAGGTGTTGACATTTGAAATAATTTAAAAACACGATAGTAATGCACAGTCAAAGTGAAAATAAGTGAAGTTATTTCTGGCAGGTTTGAAGCGGGGATAATCCTCGGCATCAATAGTTTGTACAAATTATACCGAATACAGCCTGAACTTTATTGTCATGCTACGGCTCAATAATGAGGTATTTGTTTGGTTGGTTAAATCAAGTATATATGCACATATAATTATATAAATTATTTATGCCGACAGGAAGGGAGCACTAGTTGAATTCAAGCCTGCCATATATCAGTTTATGTTGGTGGGATTAATAGAATGTGAGGGGGGGGGGGGGGGGGCTTTGTCTAAAAGGCTGGCTTTTTGAAGAACTGGGAGAGTTGTGTCAACATATTTGCCTCCAGCATTACGGCCTGAATTTTCCATTTATTTAAAACTGATATTGCCCAAATTACTTCAAATGAATGAAAAATAAGCGTACGTTAGAAAACTAGGGTCCAACTAACAGTAGTGATTGGTAGAATTGATGTAATTACGAACAATTATTGGGGCTTTATTGGAGATCTGCTTCGGCATACTACTCTGCAAAGCCAAAAGGCAGCATCTGCTTACTTGCAAAGTAAGCATATGCTGCCTTTTGGCTTTGCACGGCACATTTGATACATTTCACTAATGACTTGCAATCTGGGTGCTCTAAAGAAAGTTTCACGCACTTGAGGGATTCCTTCTGTAAATGATGCAAATTAACAATAATGTATTTTTTACTCGGCTGAGAACAAGTCGCAGGGACACTCACAGAACAACTTTACTCTAATTAAGGATTTTAAATGTGCAAATTGATTCCTAATACAGACATAGCTTTTCATACATGGATTTTGGCCGATGTTCTTGTTGGGAGTCTGCAAGGATGATAAGCAGCAGACACGTATTTTCGTGCAAGTTACGATAGAGCGTAGGCTTCGGATTGGTCGAGATGGCCATCTCGACCAATCCGAATCCTACGGTATATCGTAACTTGTACGAGAATACGGGGACTGATGGGACGCAACAGTCTCGCAAATTTCCAGAACAGCGTCGCGAAGGCAGAGATGCGGTGGCAATAGCATTTGACCTATCGAGACTTGTTCTAATTCCTCGTGAAATCACATGCATCTCTCGTAGCGCTAATATTAGTTTTGAGGGTGTACATGTCCGCGGAAATTGGCTGGCTCAAGAAAGAATATCGTTGCCTTCCTGCAGACTAACCCCAATCTAAAATGCATGAGCAGACAGGGCAAAACATGTGACATGTGGAAATTGTCCCACATGGTATCCAGTTTAAAAATTCCAATGTAGAGAAAGACCTGAGAGGGTGGTTTACACAGTTGAAAATCTCAACTAAAGCGCAAATCGTAAATTATAGGAGGTCCACTTAATAATTAACATAAAAATATTATTCGTTTATTTGATAATGGCAATGTGTAATCAAAGACCGTTTCAATATTGTATGAATCACGTCATGAAGTTATTTACACTGCAGTAAATTTCCTCCCACTTGAAGTTGTGTCTCGCTACCGCGATCCACAACTTCAAGTGGATGAAAATTACTAAGAGGAGAAGTGCAATAATTGCATACTTTTGAGCAAGCAGATAAAGCTGTTCACAGTTTGTCTTTGGAACAGAAATGCAGCCCTCAAAGAAAGAAGTGTCACTCACTTAAATGAGTGATGCATACGACAGTCCGCTTACGTGGTGATAAATAATTATGACACACTCGATACTCAAGAAAATGAACAGGGCAGTACTGCCGTGCAAAGCCGAAAAGAAGTAACTGCTTGCTTCCCAGGTCAGCAGTTACTACCTTTTGGCTTTACAGTACAGTATACACGATTGTCATCACGTGTGTTAGCATTTACATCATGTTTAACGGCACAAATATCCAGAAAATGTGGACTGTATTGAAACGTGATTTCGCGTGCTTATCTGAGCGTGCCGGCAAGAATTATTCATTGTACCACATCAAAGTGCTGCGGCAGTCGTCATAAAAATCGCGACATCGTTCGTTGTTTTCCAGTTGCCCACAACCTCGTAATTATAAAGATGGGTAAACGTGTACAGGCATTGCGTGATTTCACGACACATTGGCGAGAGCTTCGCGAGGGTGCTTTCAGCGCAGGCATTTTAGGATTAGCGCTATAAATAATTTGCTATTGCTCATTTGTCATGCTCCAGTTAGCGGCACACAAATTGATTACCGTGATGACACAATATCACGAAGTCGCAAATCGTTTTTTACCCTTTCGGCGCGGGGACCGTCTATAGGCGTCAACATCTGACGTCTAAAGACGGTCCCCACCACTGAAAGAATAAAAAATGATAAATCGGCCCCTAGACCCCTGACATAGGTATTCAAATGAAGCGGACAAAGCTAACTATGCCATGTATGTATATTCAAATTGAAAAACAACCTTCGGGTCTCCATAATTTATAAAAAAAAACATTTCAGCGTTGTGAATGGCTTAAAGTGCTGCTATGGCTACGAATAACATGAAGAATAATATTGCTATCTGTGACAAATAATTTATCCGGCATATCAGTAATAATTATGCTTAGTTGTATTTTGATAAATATTTATTTCCAGGTTTAAATAAATCAAAATGACGGAGTTGGTGTGGTTTGGAGTAGAGTACTATACTTGTCCAATACATGTATATCAATTAAAAGAAAGTAACTAATTGATCGAAAGGTGATCGAGGCAGAGAGCTGGGCCCGTATTCTCGTACAAGTTACGATATATCGTAGGCTTCTGATTGGTCGAGATGGCCATCTCGACCAATCAGAAGCCTACGATATATCGTAACTTGTACGAGAATACGGACCCTGACGCACTCTCAGTTTTACATTGCTAAATCGTCCCTTTGGATACGAGAGGCTGTATATGACATTTCGAAAAGTGGCAGATACACTCTTTTATATCCAAAGGGATGATATCACTCGAATGTAAATTTTTACATCACTCAAAAGGAAACACAAACTTGGATAACTCTCAATTCATATCCACACACGTTAAGTACATCTTGATACACACAATTTACCGTGCGAAGCACAATACGTATCTAAATGTACCCTTTCCACACACCACGGTGGTTACCTGACAGCTGACGACACGTGTGCTGCCCCGGGATGCAGGACTCGCCCAGGAACCTCTCGTTGGCGGGCTTACAGTACTGCACAGACCCGCGGCTGATGAGCATGGCTTTTCCTTGGCAGCGACACCGGCCGTCCATGCAGACCCCGGCTCTGCACACCACCCGTGGTCCACACGATGCGCCCCCGGGCACCACTGAAAAAACAGGCAACATCAAAGGCCGTGGTTAAACAGTATGTACCGAGGATTGCTGACTCACCCGGTAGATCATGCTGTTTGTATCGCAATTTTCATTCCATACAAGATAAGAATTGCGTTAGCAATTTTCATCTTGTATGGAATGAAAATTAGAATCTTTTATTTGGCCTCACAATAAATACATCGTATTAGCACATAAATATAGCATAACATCATTTCAAAAGTTCAACACAAACAAAATACATAGTAAAATATATAGTTCAATGCAACATAAATTCAAGTTGTGGGTTAAGGGAATAGATAATTTATAATGTATTATAATTATGGAATAAAATGCACATGAGCAGCATGATTGGGGAAATATATCTATTTATATTTACGATTGGATAATATTACAATTATACTGTATGGCATTAAAATACACATCATTGGCCAGGGAAATATATATTTATATTTCTCATCACTTAAGTATATACTGTACGCAATACAAATACACATCATGATTATGTCAAAGAAATAAAAATACTCATCATGTGCACAAAGACATATGAATACATAATAATATTATAATTATACTGTATGGAATTAAAATACACATCATTGGCCAGGGAAATATATATTTATATTTATCATCCCTTAAGTATATACTGTATGGAATACAAATCACTTGAAGTTGTGTCTCGTCGAAGTGAGGCTAACGATGTTGAAATATTGCTGATTGATATCACTTTTTTATCTTTAACATGGTCCAAAACCTGGTATTTAATGTCCTAATTAAAAGCGATAAAAATTAATATAATCGGGACCGGCGGTTAAATTAAAGGGGGGGGGTGAGATACCCACAATCTCTATACTCTCCTTGGCGTGAATGAGTTTTCAAAAATAAGCGATTTTGGCAAAATAATACCTGTTATATGTATGGCAATGACGAGAAAAAGACGCCATTAACGTGATCGTCGTGCAGTCAACTGAGACGCACAGCCCTCAGAAGAGGAGCAACACTGAAGTACTGAAATTTAATTTGTCCTCAGTCACAATGATAGGCGTTGTGGGAACGGGGGCGTCTTCGAGCAACGCGCGGCCGACGACGGGCCACCGTAGTTCCGCACCGGGACAGGCGGACTGACCTTTTCTGCAGATGCCGTTTCTGTTCTTCCTCATCCCGTGCGGACAGCGACAGGCCCCAATAGGACAGCCGGCCAGCCGGCTCGCCAGACACACCTCTCCACGGCTCTGCTGGCAGTCGCTGCTGCTCTGGCACTCCTGGCCCAGTGATGGAGCAACTGCAATGCAAAACAAACACACCATCAGTATGTGGGCTGTTTCCACACGTCCAGTTGATTTTTTGTGAGTGATAATGTGATGATGATATGATCTGGCGCTCAATTGACCAGGGGACGAAATAAGCAGCGCGGAATGAATGAATGAATGAATGAATGAATGAATGAATGAATGAATGAAAAATAAGTAGATGAATTAATGAATATATGATTGAATGATAGAATGAATAAATAAATAAATAAATGAATGAATGAATGAATGAATGAATGAATGAATGAATGAATGAATGAATGAATGAATGAATGAATGAATGAATGGATAAATGGATGAATGAGTGAATGAATAAATAAATGAATAAATGCATTATTGAATAAATTCATGAATGAATGAATGAATTTATGAATGAATGAATGAATGAATGAATGAATGAATGAATGTATGAATGAATGAATGAATGAATGTGGCTTTGTGGCAAATTTGAGCATATACAGGATAAATTAGTCATGATTATGAACTTTGTACTAGTACAACATGTACAATCGCTGGACAGAAAATACTTCTTGAGACAGTATTGGGCTATCATCAAGGCAGTATTGGGTTGATGTATCCAGTAAGGATTACCACAAACAGGTCACACTATGCTATTGCCACAGACTGTATAGCACATAGCCAGATCAAGCCTCACGAGTCAACGGCTAAGGCATTGGCCCAGCAATAAAGCGGTGGCTGTTTGATGACATCCAGTCAGTCAGTCACCTTTGAACTTTATATGTATTTGCGTAGGCGTGTATCATGGAACTGGGAATACGGAATCTCGGATGTTAATCGAGGATATTGCAGTATATTGTCATCTGACGTATGTCATGATCAAACCCAGCAGACACAAGACATTGAAGTAATGTTGGCTTAACGTTGGTCCAACGTCTTCGACGGTGGACCAACGTTAGATACTGCATTAAAACTGAGCATGCTGAAGGCGAGAGTTTGGGAATAATTTTGTTTGTTATAAACCTGTTTCATAGACCTTTGAAATAAAATTGTACAATTGTCATCATTGTAAGCTGCTTAAAATTATCATGATTAGAGATTTAAATAATTATTTAAAAATATTTAGTAAAACAATTATTGATGAAAAGAGACGCTGGGGACATGAATCGGTAAGAAAAATATTCAAAAGAATGGACGAATGAATGAAATAATGAACGAGTAAATGAATAAATGATGAATATATTAATTAATTGCTATAACATTATGGCTTAATTGTTGTATGCCTGGTATCACCTGCTGATCTTATTATACATGCTGAACCATATCAACTGGGCCAAGGGAATATGTCCTAAGAATTGTGAGATGATCGTGAGATGACACTACTTTTAAACCACGCGAGATTAAAACCATTGTGAGGTAGAGTATGTTACCTCTCGGTCACGAATTCTGTAAATTAAGTAAATTTGTCATTAAATTAGATTGTATTTCAGGGCTTTAAGTGTTAACCCTTTAACTGCCAAATTATTCGATTTAAATTTTCACCCACTTAAAGTTGTGTCTCGCTGACGCGATCCACAACTTCAAGTGAGTGGAAATTATTCAGATTTGACAAGATGGAGTTAAACTCTTTTGAAATCTTGATGGTTGATGTCACATTTTATCTTTAACATATTTAAAATGTGGTACTTAATGTGATAATAAAAAATGAAAACCCGAATATATGCGGCACCGGCGCTTTAAGTGTTAAGTTGAGAAGTAATATCACATTTTTGTGTCGTATAATTAATGGAGACGCTTGATTTATTTTATCGCAAGGCTATTCATTTTCTCAGATCCGCTGGGGATTGCCAGTGAAGCGGACGTATCCGCACTAATTAAAAACAACCGTATTTAAATATAAATCGAAAAACCCATAAACTTGCAACGGGGATATCAAAGGCTTCCCGCCAATTTTGCCTGCTTGTTTGGTCGAGCCACCCAAAATTAAGGCATACTATTATTACGTGTATTTACGTTCCATGATCACTATGAGTTGGATACGCGCAGCAGTACTAGGTCCACATTTATTAATACTGAGTGCCGATCAGACTTTCCTGCTTTTTTTTTAAATTATATTTTCATTGAGTTGAAGCTAGATTTCAGCGGCTAAGGTCGAAAGTAAACCTTGCGTTTTGTTGCCTCGAGTTCCCATTAAACGCAAAACATTTGTATAACATTTGTAAAATGTCAGACCAACGTCCAATATTTTACAAATGTTATGCAAATGTTCTGCGCTTGTTGGGTTTGGGTGTGCGTCGCAAGGCTTATTACGGTCTTAACAGTAAAAAACTTAAGATACAAATTCAGCACTTAACGTGGTAAACCCATTTCTAATTACCTGTCAAAGCCGAACGGCTATTTTTATAGCTATCACCGTCATTGAGGGGAAAATTATTCCGTTTTTCTCTCCAATGTGTTTTTGTCGAAGAAAATGTATGCAAATGGAATGAAATAATTGCACAGCCAGTGTAGATCCACGTCCCAGTACATACAAGATGTTGAATCAATATTGGCTTAACGTTTGTAGACGTTGGACCAACGTTAAACCAACATTGATTTAGTGTCTTGTGTCTGTCGGGCGCGTAGTTCTTGGGCCCAGCGTGATTGCCTTCGTGCCGATACAATTACGTGTAAATTAGGGATATCCCATTAGGAGACTCGCGAGGTGTGCTAGATCTGTCATGCCATGCATCACTACGCCGAATTAATCTGGATGTCTGTTCCTGGGAGAATCCGAGATAAATCCACACACGTAATCTCTGCTGACTCTGCAAAGCCAAAGGGCAGTAACTGATAAGTAAACAGTTTTACCGCCTTTGTCTTTGGATTGCAGTATAATATATAATCAGTGAATAAACATACACACCACGCGCGCATAATTGTTGCATAAAAAATGTGGCTGAACAAACCAAAATGGTATTTTCGTACAAGTTACGATATATCGTAATCTGTACGAGAATATGGGCCTGCAGATTACACACTAGTGTACGTATTGTTACGTTGAACCAATGCTGTTTTAATGTTGGGTAACCGTCGAAGACAGTGGACCAATATTAAAACAGCATTGGCTCAACATCTCGGGTTAAACATTCACCCACCCTTATAGGCTTAGATTTGGCAATGTATCCGATCAACATGACTAAGCGCACGCGGGAACCTCAGTGGAAATCATTAAGCTCGCATTATACATGTAATTTATGCTCCGGATTCAAACCCAGTGGCCAGAGGATTGTAACCGTGCTTTATTGTCTCTTCATCCTCAGGAGGTTCCTCTGGTGCAGATTAACATACATGTATGCACATTCAATTTGTTTAAATAAACCCAACCATTAATTCAAGTGTCTCTCGATGGTTCTTCGGCAGGAGCAAGATCTTGGACCAGCGTTTACTTTCAAACAGTGGCCCAGCCGTGAGCCGCCATTCATTCCACTGACAACCTGAGTGCTTCAAGATGTACCTCATCAAGGTGATTTTCCATGGCGCAAGTGGTATGTCCCTGTTCTGGCTGAGACGCCGGAACAAAGTCTCTGCATCAAGGTGGGCATCATCAGGGTGCTGATTTCTCCATGTCTCTCCACCCGTCAGAGAAACACCGGCTGCAGTCAAACAAATAGCCAAGGCGGCCAAATCAGACCCAGACTCGGATTGGCACGGCACAAGCTAGGGCCAGATAATGGGACGCTTGTCAAGTCAGTGATGGCACGATTAGAGCTCCCGGCAGTCCTGATTCCGGATTAAGATGTGGACACCCCCTAGACCTCACAGCAAATAAGACAGGGTGATGCAAAAGGAAACGGCAGTATTGCCCACTTTGAAAGTGAGCAGTTGCTGCTTTTTGTTTGGAATTACATTATTGGTCCACCATTAGTGGTGACTAGCCCAGGTTGATCTGACAATGCCAATGATGCGGGTACAAGATAATGCTTACTCTTATATATATGCTAACATATTATAGTAATTAGCACCAACATTAACCCCTGAAGCGCTAAGCGCGACAATAGTAGTTGTTAATCTGTTTTATTAGTTGATAAAATCACTGATGTTCAGAATGAAACGGGTCTTTAGGAATCAACATTTGCAAATGTTTGGTCTCAAATTAAACAAACATCAGTTATTTTCATCCTCTTGAATTGTGGGTCGCGATAGCGAGACACAGGTTCAAGTGAGTAGAAATATAAATTGTATTTATTATATTTATTTGGTGCAATTTTCACCCACTTGAATTTGTGCGTCCCGGTAGCAAGACACAACTTCAAGTGGGTGAAAATTTAAATTGTCTTTATTATAATTATTTAGCGCCTAAAGGGATAATCTAAGTACATCTTATCTATAGGTTTGCATCAAAGAGATACGCCACTAGTAATCACAACTGGCAATTTAGTAATCACAAAAACAATAATTATTCATTTATGACGTCAGTCTCTACCAAATTATCGGTCCGATTACATGAGCGGGTGGTGATCGTCTAATATAGGCCTACTGTGCACACGAATACTGACTTTTGTTTCTTTGAGATGTGTTTTCCTGATTCTACAGAAATGATAAATTTTAACGGGTTTCGAACACTTAGCGTAAAAGAACTCTGCTAGAATAGGCATTTCGTAATCATGGTACCGTAATAGATATTTAGGCCTTTATTATTTCAAGTGGCAATAACACACAACTAGAGAGCGCACCATTGCATAATAAGCTTTTCTGAAGCAACTGCTATGTCAGAACCGGGAAAAAACGTGATAGATTTATCATTTACAAAGTGATAGTAGACATTTTTTTCGACGGCTTTAGACGCGGCCATGTATTATGTAAGTCTCGCAACAGCCCCAGCGTTGAAAGCTTTTTGGATGAACTAAAGGGAGGGTATGCAGCGGCATTAAGATGGAAGGGGTCCGGGGACCTTCAGACGAAAATGTCGAGAGGCAAGATCCACCCACTATATAGATCTAGTAGAGAGATGACGGCTCAGCCCATATTGAGCCAATGCAGCAGACATTGAACTAGCTTCGCAGAAGCTAGTTCAATGTCTGCTGCATTGGCTCAGGTCGTCTCAATGGTGCGATATCCGCGGTCGGTCGGAGATAAATTTATGCAGATGGTGAGTGGTAGCGTATAATAAAGGGGATCCACTGTGGTGCATATTGAAAACGTTGACATGCCGGCCCGCACTTCTACATCACCATGATTCTGCAATGTGAGATATCCCACTGCAATATTCTCCACCAGATGTGGTACCAAAGCGATACAAGAATAACTCGATTCAGCAAGTGGTGTCAGGCCTATTTTGGGGCTGAGCAATGCTGGGCTGTGACATCGATGCAGCGTTGGGCAAAGAAGAGATCACAGCATAGCTATCCAAAAAACAACCCAATAATAGAATTATTATGAATAAGCCAAACTTTCATTTTTACAAATACTTTTTCAAGTTGTAATCTTTGATCCGCCATGCAAATTGGGCTGATGTTGGGCTTATTAATCATAGTTCGATCAGTGTATCATTCGAGCGCTCACAGCTGACGATATCTGTAGCCATGGTAACGAGCGCAGTGCTTTCTGGGTATACTCATATCCTGCTGTTGCTGCACAGTGATTCACTACTTTAAAACAATGAATCTGTTTAAGGGCAATACCAATACTGCATCAATCTCTATCGTCAACTCTAACAAACACAATGATATTTTGAGACAATATACAATTACGTAGCTCATGTCTGTTAATATCAGTTTATCATTAATGAAACTAATAATGCTCTTTATTTGTCAACCCTAAAATGTTAAGATGATCATTTTTTTATTCCTTAATTACCATGATTACACGAGGAAATGATGTGGACACGTGGAAAATTAATCAATGAAGGTGCTTGTGAACGTCGACAGCTTTATAATGATTATCCGATTCGCAGGGGAGTGCAACAAATAAATAAGGATAACACGTCATCTCCTTGGATATGAATGTGTGTATCTGCCACTTTACAAAGTGGCAGATACGCCCTTTCATATCCAACGACGTGAGAAGTGTCTGCCTCAATGATCTCCTGACACACAAATGAAAGCACCACTGCTGGTAAAAAGGCTGATATTATGAAATTACGTCGATGCCATCTGAAACTTGAAGCGGAGGATCTGAGGCGTGTGATTGGTCGAGATCAATATATCGACCAATCACACGACTGATATAGATTAAAAAAAACTTAGACAACCAGGTATCAGAATGTACCGACATGTTTCGCAGCAAATACTCAACGGTACTATTATACAATTTGGTGTACCAGGAACACTGTAAAATGTACATGAAAACTAAGGTCTGTATCCTCAAAGTTCGGTTTACTAATGTTGATCAACCAGGACAGAATAATGGAGAATAAATCATGTTTTACTTTCCATACTGCTCTGCAAAGCCAAAAGGCAGTATCTGCTTACATGTAAAGTGAGCAACATAAATAAAATATTCATATAAAACGCCACACAACGGAGACAGGAAGGCAATAAGAATTTATTTAGGGGCCTGCATCACGTAGAAATGTAACAAGCCATAAAACTATGGTGACGTAGGATCGTATAATTATTTGATTGAACAAATTTTTTCGTTCCGTCCGCTATATTTTGTCATCAATTGTCTTCAGTTTCAGACGGGGATTACATTGATGTTTTTTGACGACGGGAAGTCTATGTATATAATGTAGACGTAATGTAGACGTATACTGCATAATATAATGCACTGTTCATTGTAATGACGCATACGTCTGACGTATGCGTCATTACAATGAACAGTGCATTATATTATGCAGTATATATAATGATAAAAAATGGTGTAAATATATGCACAAGTAATAAATGCTAAAAAATTATGTATTTTGAGAAATTGCCGTCGAGATGATGCTGACATTAAAGCCTGACGAGTGATTTGCTGTGCCCACAATGACGTCCCGTGGAAACTGCTTGGTATAAGAAGAATGGCCCAGTCAAACATGGCAAACTCAGTCTGTGACGGTCAATTCGGCCTTTCAGCCTTATTCCATCAATAAAGTCTGCACGACACCCCCACACCGTGGCTCACATAAAACCAGCCGGAATATATTGGACCAATATCGGTTCTATGTTGGGCAGCGTTTTAGCGCTGCCCCAACACGTTTTGAGGGTATAGTCAATCTCAAAAACGACGTTTTAGAAATGGAACATGGGCAATGGCTCTAAGTTGTGTGGTAATAGTTTAGCGTTTGTATTATTATCAGTTACAGTGACTGACCGCAATTCGAAGAGACGTTCGAAGGGACGGACAACATCACAATTCGATTAGAAACAGGGCACTTTGTGTCGTAGAGATCTCGCCTAATTGGTTAAACTTTTGTCCACTGTTTACGACGTTGGTATTATTACATTTAATTAAACCAGCATTAGGTCAACGTCTTGTGCTAGCTCAGAGGGTGAGGTAGGGTGGTTTGCAGGCGACCACCGTAATTTCATCTCGTCCCAGTGCGATGTTTTTTATTTTTTTCAAGGTCATGATGTGAAACGCCAAGGCAGTTGATATCTTGACGTCAGTAGAACATGGTAGCAAAGGAATAATACAATTCAATGTATTTGCTGATGATGAATCTGATGTAGATCTTTCATAGATCACAGCCTCTCGGGATATTGCCCGACCAATGTGTTTGATCTGTGGAACAACTATAATTCAATTAATCGATGTTTTTTTTCAAATATAATTCACAACTTGACTGAGATGCAAATACATAGCTTTTCATAATACGAATGCGATTAAATTCCAGAAGAAACAATAATTGTTTAAAATTATTTTAAAATACCCCTACATCATGTACATAGACATATTAAATACATTATTATTTAGAAGTTCCTGGGGACGCAAACGATGCTATGGGATTCATAAGGTGTCCGGACAGAAGCGGAGAGCAAGTAGGACAAATTGGATAGAGTGTAACGGGCCATGGCGACGACACGGCTGAGCGATCCCAGCCACCCAGCCAAACACCCTGCAGCGTCACTGCTGGCAGAAGCAGCAAGCAGGAGAGCTCTGCAATCAGACCCCAGAACCCCGCAAGTTATCGAGCAGCCGAGGTTCACGATTCAGACTGTGCACCAATGCCGGGCCGTCGTCTTCGACGCCGGCCCGGCATTGATACACAGTCTGAATCGTGAATCCCAGGCCGCAATCAGACCCCTGCAAGTCGAGGAGGGACCGACAAACGACTGCCAGGGGGGCTGCAAGATCCAATCTGGTGAACAGCAATGGCTGATCAATAGCCCAAATCAGCCGGCAACGCGTACAGAAGGGTGAATTAGGGATTGCAGCCGGGATTCGGCTTCATCGTGTGGCCGGTTGACGGCGGGATGGGGTCCGCACGGTCAAGGACCAAATCTTTTATGCCCGGTGTCCCGCCAAGGATCCAATGGCTCAATCATCGGTCCCCGCTTGGCAAACAGCGCCAGATGACGGATGACTGTCCTCTTGTATTGCGTAACATCATTAGAGAGCACACGGTTCTGAGACGTCCATCCCACGACGTCGGATCACAGTCGCCTGCGTCGTAGAGGCGTGTTTTACGCATGCTGTGTTTGCGCAGACTAAAACTGAAGGCATGCAGTTCCGGAATGCAAACAGCGGATTGTGTTATCAAGTTTGGCGTGGAAGACGTCGTATTTAAAGAGCCTGCTTGATCTCAACAAGAAAACTTGATCTCAGCTGCTCTGCTGTGCAAAGCCAAAAGGCAGTATCTGCTTACTCTACAAGTGAGCAGATACTGCCTTTCGCCTCTACAGAGCAGTGCTAATTCTGATAGCCAGTGACTACGGCTCACGTGTGGTGCCGGCCATGAAACCCTTTCGGGACCGCGAACTTGTGCCAAAGCCACGGGTTTCGCTGTTATGAATTCCATCAAAGACGCTATTCTGTCAAAATATAACGACCGGCTCCTCCTTCACCATGTAACACAATCAAAATGTGGGTTAAAAAGCCCGCAGAATGGGATGGATTTTTCCCCTTTAATAATAAATTCCCGTCTCCACAAGACAGACGAGGACCCTCTGTGAGACAGATGGGCTGCGTTATTCCTCACGTCACCATAGTGCCATAGATCCAAGAAAACAAGAGATATCAGCCCACTGTTTTTTTACTATTGGGCTAGCGTCTGCGACGCTGGCCCAACATTAAAACAACAGTGGGCCAACGCCTCGTGTTATCTGAGATGTTGTGCGCCGCCGTTAAAAATTCAAGTTGCGAACATCAATCAGGAAGCTTCAGAGAGACTATTGAATAATTACGGAGCGGGCAAAGTGATTTATTTTCTTTCTTTTTAATATTAGCCGATTAACATGATTAAACGTGCAGCAAATATCGTCTTTAATATCCGTTATGCATTGTAAAGACCGCTAATTTCAAATAATAATTCTAATGTTCACCAGTATTTCTCTATTTTACCGAACTCTGGTACATGTTTACTGGAATATTGTCCCGGCAAACACAAACATTTGTATAACAGTTGTACAACGACGGACCAACGTCTTCGCCGTTGGGCCGTCGTTGTACAAATGTTATACAATTTTTTTGTGCTTGCTGGGGTGTTGTGAAATGGTTTTTTCACGAGACATGATTGATCCATGACTGATGTTTTGATATTTGGCCGGCGTCGTGGATAATCTGTGGGCAAATGTCTCAAGTTTATAATTTATACTGAGAGGTATGATTAAACATGTTAAACATGTTAAACCCAATGGTATTTTTATAGTTGGAACAGCCTCGCCGACGGTGGACCACTATTGAAACAACATTTGTATCAAAGGAATCATTGCTCGTATCAGATCAATAAGTTACAGCGATGAACGCCACAAGGCATTCAACTTTCTATATTATATGACCAACAATGCCATGGAAAACAAAAGGCAGTAACTGTTTACAAGTAAACACTGTTACTGCCTTTTTTCTATATATAGCAGAACAAATTAAATCTCTTACAAATCCTGTATCGTTCCAACAAGCATGTTCTGCGATATTCCCAATGAAATGCGATATATCTAATAAATAGGCCTACTTAATGTCTAGTGTGGGAATCAATTTGAACATTATAAAGATTCTCTGGTATTTGCACGATGAGTTTCACTAAATAATCAGATAGTGTCCACTTCTTTTCATACGCACGCTAGACACTATATTCTTGTTGACAGCTTTCACTACTACAGCCTATATATTGGGGTGAATTTTATGTCAATTTTAAATCTGCTCCATTGGCAAATACATTAGTTAAAATATATAATTCCATGTAAAATCACAAGTGAAGGAGGTTGTATTTTGACAATTTGAGTAGGCCAAGGACGAATAAACCTTGAATGTAATAGTTTTTTGTTGACGTGTAAGGTTCCCTAGAAGGCACAAACAATGGTCATGATGGTGGCCCAAGAACGTAAACACGAAGCTATGCTGCCGTCAAAAGTAAGTATCTGCTTACTTTACAAGATTTGTAATGAGACTCAGTGATTAGATACTGCCTTTTGAGTTTTGACTTTGCAGAGCAGTATAGGTATTAGGTACAGCACATTACAACGTGAAGACAAACAGTTGTAACCGCTTACTTAAACATGTTAAATGAGTAAACAATTACTTTTAAACATTTACTGTTAATTGCCTTCCCAGCAGACACAAGACGGTAAAGCAATGTTGGTTTGACGAGCTCTACGACGTTGGACCAACGTTAAACCAACATTGATTCAACGTCCTGTGTCCTCTGGGTTTGTGTGGTGGTATAGGAAAATAAGCAAAGTAAAGTATCTGCCCACTTTAAAAATAAGCAGATACTGCATTTTGGCTAGTACATGCGATGCCATTGAAATTTCCTGCTCAAATATTCTGAAAATGCTGCGGAATTTATGCAAATGCTAGTCAAATTGAGAATTGGTGAGATAAATATACATAAATGACAGGGAAATCCAAACTATCTGGAAATGTGCTACGCAATATTGTCAACGAATAGAACCCTGCAAAGATAAATCTCAATAATCATTTAACATGTTTGAAGGGAGGCAGCCTCTGACTTTGTGTCCAATATACATGATATATCTGGAGCTATAATTAATATGGATCGACATCACGAGACGTTAACAATCATATACGGATGAGGTGCATTGATCCACCTAATTAACTGTGTATTGATACATTATACAATCGTCCCGAGCCAGTCAGACTTCTTAATATTGCGTGTCATCTTGGTCATTGTGTTGTCGCCCTCGACCTCGCGTGTGATTGTTCCTGTTTCTATTCATGTTCACAGTGCATGAGGGAAACGTATGCAGTGCGGTTAACGAGCTGGCATGGATTGAAATTACTTAGACTTCAGCAAGCTGTGAAAGAGATAGCTATGATACGTTTATTTGTATCCCCATGCACATTGTTATCCCAGCCAAAAGAGTCATTCTGATTCACATCAAAGCCTATAAAGTGCCACCGGGAATCATCACTTGATTGAACTATTAGAATACGTAAATATGGTCAGGGTGCAGATTCAACCACACTTTCGACACTGGTCAGTTGAAATAAATTGCCGTTTGCATGGTTTGCATACATCGACATCTATACCTTCAAAAATCAACTACAGATTCCATGAATGTTTGTTTAATGTTAATTGGGTCATGCGGGGTGCAGTGGTTAAAGCTGCCTGCTCGGAAAGTCGGAGATCGCGGGTTCGAACCCACTCTGGCCTTCAAGTTTCAAGAAAACAAAATGTTTTTTTCCCGCTCACTCGTAAAGATTCAATGTTGTGGGGAGCTGCCGTGACTGAGAGGTAGCGTGCTCGGCCTCAGACCGCCAGGGCTCGAACTTCGAATCCTGTGTCTGGAGCTTCAAATGAATAGGGAAAATAACTCGGCAGGATTAACTGATTAGGGTTAATATTAACTTTGCGTAAGGATCATCCGTTACAAATACAAGTTAGTCATCACTGGTCATCAATGGCTAATTGTTGCGCCACCAGAGAAATGGTGTCGCCATCACCACGATAGCTGTCCCAACTAATGAATGACGGGGGTGACTGGTACATAAACAACAAAGACCCATACAGACAGGCACCTAAGCGACAGCTGTCATTTGTAATCCCAAACCGGGGATGTAAAACTGTCTCGTCTATCTAATTATGCATCGAACCCTTTCAGGCCTGGGACGATATTTTATTGTTCTTTCTATGAAGACTATTGTGTCTATTTCCGATATCAAAGATATACAGATATATGACAAATTAATCGATTTAATCATAAGCTGATAGTATATTAATAATATTGATATTATTACAGTATTAGGCCGATAGGCATGATACACTAGTGACGCTTTATCTACCTATACATTTATAACCAAACAAGATGATATGAAATAATAACCACAATGATATTCTGAACGGTGTTATATTCTTAAATCATTCACTATATTATTCTGATTTTTACCAGGGTTCAATTTGTTCAGTATCGCGTAACCATGGTAACGAGAAGCTGCACAATTTTGGCTAATTGCTAATAAAACTTGAAATTGATTTGCGGAATATATAATCTTAATGAAAGAAACAACTAAGGAATGTTGGGCATTCTTGAAAATCGCTACACGATATTTTCAAAACAAATTGAGCCCTGACTACCCATCAACACATGCAACGTGTGCAACATGACTTTGTGTAAACCATTATTGGGATAATTAACTCTTAGAGCACAAATTTCAACAACAGCAGATTTTGTGTGTATTATTAGCAAGTGTATAACATGTATTACCTCTGATAACCAGTTGCTGAAGTAAAATAATTTAATCTTGAAACACTGACATACATGTTGGGACTTAAAATTTCACAAATCGCATACATTTTCAGTCACTTGAAGTTGTGTGTCGCAGTAGCGAGACAAAACTTCAAGTGACTGAAAATTTAACCTTTTCACATAAGCCCTATACATAATTTCTATAATATGAATTTGATATTCTGTGTAACTCAATGACCTTGGCCTCCTTTGTTTTCTCCTTTGTTGGCTAATACAATGAAGTATGGGGGAGGGGGTCTTATATAACCTTGTTTTCACCGAGTGACGTCACTGCGTTTAATAGAATTAAGTATGGGGGGAGGGATGTTATATAACATTGTTTTCACCGAGTGACGTCAATGCGTTTCACAGAATTAGAATAGCTACATTTCTTATTTGTATCTGGTTGAGGGCAGTTAACAGGACACACAGCTGAAAGGAACATATTCACAGTAGATTCCTCAGTCAATGGGATAGGTCTTATAAGGAGAAACCCTCTTATACATGCTTATATGAGCAATGATATGTGCTACCACTTTGTACATAGGTGTGATAAGCAATATAAACCAAATGATGACATTATAGTCTGTCACGTTGGCTCAGCACTGGCCAAATTCTGGGCCAGATTTGGGATAACGCTGCATCATGGACTTAGTTTACCATGTTCACTGGAGGGGATAATGCATTTTATATCGTGAAATTTATTTTGTATGGAGAGCGAGAAGCTCTATGCTTATATAAATACATCGATTTTGTATTCATTGTAACTAGAAATGCGCAATACATTGTAATGTATAATAATATGATTCTGTGATAACTTCTTAGTATTATGAGGTATATAAAGGAGGGTTGGTCGATATCTGATTATTGAATTCGCTCATTTGTAGTTATGGTTAAAATGTATGTATCTTTTTTAACAAGGGGTGAGCAATATTATTACCCTGGTTACGCCTGGTAAGAGATTAATACAAAAATACTGCTCTGCAAAGCCAAAATGGTACTGGCTTTTGGCTTTCCACTATTGACCCTTCAACCGCCAAATTATTGAATTGGAAATTTTTACCCACTTGAAGTTGTGTCTCGCTCATGCGATCCACAACTTCAAGCGGGGGGAAAGTATTCGGATTTGCCAACATCAAGGTCAACGATTCAGAAATTTTGCTGGTTGATGGCACGTTTTAATTTTAACATGTTGAATAGCTGATGAGTGATGTCCTAATAAAAATGTAAAAAAGAAAGACATGTAAAATAGTGATGTTGTTGATTTATTACCATGCTCAGATTTCCATATAAAATCTCAATAATCTTTTTTCTATTTCACTTCACGGATAATCACAATATCCGATATGTCCTGTTATAAAGTGATTATAATAATAAACCACTATCCACTGGTCCAGATAAGAAAATTTCATTGAAAATCATTCTTTTGTTTTTCTTATGTTCTGGTGTAAAACGACATTCATTCCATCGCTCAGAACAGCGAACACCCGATGCTCAAACACATAAAGTCAGAAGTAAACATATAACGTATATAGCTAAAAATAGAAAAGGCGGGAAGGTATATAACATGTATAACCATGATAACGAATGACTTGACAGATGGTCACAACATGAGACACGGGGGCATAGTGTGCGCATCCAACCGAGACGGGAGTAATAGGGAAGGTCATCAGTAGGTGGCGCTGTAATGCAGGGGTAACAGGTGGGGGCTGCAGTACTTACCCAGCAATCACGGGGCCTTCACCCAATGCTGTTTTAATGTTGGGCCAGCGTTGAAGATGGTGAGCCAGCATTGAAACAGCATTGGATGAAGGCCCAGTGTTTGCTTGGTAGGGTATTAGCGCCATACAAAAGCAAACAGCAGTAACTGCTTACATGAAAAGTAAGCAGTTACTGCTGTGCTCTCCCCAATGACTCACTTTTCTCCCCACTCATTTCGTTAGATCTAGGAATCTATTAGCTTGGTAAGATCAAAAACTTTATATAAAGTTATTGGTTAGATCAAGGAGGTTATATGGACCTTATAACCTCCTTTGCATGCAAATATATTTTTCTGTTTGACACGCTTCTAATAGGAAATATTATCATATCATTATTTCGCTCAATTAACTGCAGCTGAATATTTTTGCAAAGACAAAACATTTAATGAAAATTTGTTAAAATGTGGATGCATTTAGCCAAAGTCTGGTGTTATATCCCTATTTAAATACCACCTGAATAACCATTATAAATAGCGGTGATTATAGTCGATCCCACCATGCCAATGTCCCGTGTTTGCTGTGATGAAAAGTGCCGAACAGTACCCGGTTTCACCGATTGTTGTCTTGATTAAAATACAAATTCTTAACTATCAACACGTCTTAACACTCAGTGAAGTCAACCCTTAAACCACTAAGCTGGACTATGGTCGTTTTAATCTGTTTCGTTAACGACTTAAGTGCAAAACACACCAACGCGATTGCCCGCGCGACGTCCCGCGCGACTTCGCGCGGGACGTCTCGCGGGCAATCGCGTTTCTGTGTTTCGCGCTTGAAGCCAGTCGACTTAGCTGAGCTAGTTTTTGAAACCTGGGGCCCATCCCACAAAGAATCTTAAAATTAAAATCATCCTAACTTTCTCTTATTTGCATTAGAAAAGTTAAGATGATCTTAACTTTTCTAATGTGAATATTGAGAGAAAGTTAAGATAATCTTAATTTTAAGATTCTGTGTGGGATGGGCCCAAGGGCCAAGAGACAGCTGGGATGATAAGATCAGCAACATGTGTTACATAATAATCAGTGATAATGTCACAATAAAACAGAGACAGCTAGTATATGAGTATGCTTAGGGGTTTTTTACACTCCCCCCCCCCTTTAGCATGCCTAGAGCACTGAGGTCGACAAGGTAGCACCTATATAACAAGTTTTTAAAAGTAAAATATGATCTCCAATCTTGAAAATTTAATACTGATCCACATAGCGATTTATATTTAATAAATCACATACATTTTCAGTCACTTGTAGTTGTGTGTCGCGGTACCGAGACGCAACTTTAAGTGACTGAAAATTTAAATTGAATACCTCAGTCCTCCAAGGGTTAATTGTGGGGCGTATTTTCTACCCTCTGTTTCTTTTTCTGAACGGATGTGCAAGAAATCCGTACCATCTGGGAGGCTACGCACCAAGTTATCAAAGAAAAAGCCTATAAGCTGCAGGCTATAGCGAAAGATAAAAAGAAGTACGATTGATTTAGGTACAGACTGCGAGATCGACATAATAAATTATTGTGAACATGTCACTCTCTCTCTACATATAGTGTCCTTGTTCAAAATGAAAGAATGTAAAACCATGGTGATTATTCTAGTCTTTGAAGGTTTATTTACACATGGTGCAAGTGAATCTTCCAATTTTTTTGATAATATTATCGAGACGTCGGGCGTGGTGAGCTTTCTTGTTAATTATGCTCCACGAGATGGTATGAGCAGATGAGTACTTAGCTACATAATGATGGTAATTTGTGTGGCTGGCTATTGATGTGTCAGCATGTTAGCAAACCTTGTGTTAACCCAAATAAAATGAATGGATCTTAATTCGTACATGTGTTTGCAAGGTGGTACAACAGTTATTCATAGAATACTTGAATAAAAAACAGAACCCTTTTAGCATAGCTAAATATGCGAAATTACTGTTCGTCATGCGTTTGATGACGGATCATTAGAAAGCAGGACATTATGTTTTTGTTAAAAAAAGTATCGCGCATGACCACCATGACACCATGTTACAAATCTTGAGTACATCTGAATGACAAGTCTACAGAGGGTGTCATTCTTAGAAGCAATAAGAGCCACGCGGCGAGGACGATGTGTTCAGCTAATTTAGAGCCGCCAGTGCCTAAACGGTTATAACTGTGTACAAGCGGCAACTCGCGCGCAGTGTGGCGTTAAGTACCGCGCTTACCCATCACCGACCACGTGTGCAAGAGACAATAACCCTTTAGCCCCCAAACACATGAAATCTATACCCTTCCGATGCCGCAGAAAACCACACTCGTCGGGATGAGATCGTAGATCCGCGCATATATATACGAAACTGCGAGCGCGTCAAAACGCGTTCGCAGTTTCGTATATATATGCGCAGAAATTCGCGTTTTTATTTATCTCCTTTTAGGGAATTCGCCTCTCCTCCGCAGGGAATAATTCGGAACAATGACTGCCCCACCCGGGGGAATACAAGGCGCCAGACCGTGGGAGGTGGGCCTTCCCCCCTAATTCACGGGCAACCACCCCTGCCCGGGCTCATCCAACCGATAACCCCAATATCGCCCATCTTCCCGTCACAAAGACGTGCCCACAGTGCGGGCCGAAATCAAATTGCCAGCAATTCCTCCTTGTCAGGCTACTTCCAGCAGACTGGGAGAACCGAGAGATCGCTTTTTTGGACAGGTAGATTAGATTTGGCAGGGAATGAAACCCAGATACTGCATGCCGCCGGTATTCTGACGTGCAAAATGCAGTATTTGCTTACTTTCAAGTGAGCAGATACTGCCTTTTGCCTTCGCAGATCGGTATTGTACGAGTTGGCAGCTCGGACAAATTGGCAATCAGCATCATTTCTCATCCGGCCGCGAATATGTTTTTGAGGATGGATGTTTTTCGCTGGATGTGCTATTGGAAATGAGCACTCAAATGGCATCATCGCCATCGTGTGTAATTGAGACCCTGTATTAATATAATGTATTACGTGGCCAGCAACTCGATAAATGCTTTAAATTTGGTAAACCCACAAATTAGAATGGAATATTTTTTTTATTTTCTGAAGATTGATATGTGATCTAATAGCTGCACTGCAAGTATTAGATCACATATCAATCTTCAGAAAAAAAAATTATGTTGGCAATGATTATCGTTTGCAATGTCTATGACTAGGATCCGGTTCTGCAAACGGTGTGCATTCGAATACGTTACTGGGAAATGCAGCCCTCGTTCAATGAATAAGGAGTGAGCCTTTAGGCGAACATCTTGTATTTCATCACGATAAACTGGATAAGAACTGCCATAGAGCTAGAAGAGAGTCTCTTCTAGCTCTATAGAACTGCCATAAAAAATATGATCATTGTCATTGAACGACAGACCGGTACGATGACCGCTGATAACGATACACCGCCCCCTTTGATATGAAAGGGTGTATCTGCCACTTTGTGGCAGATACATCCTTTCATATCCATGCTAGTGAAAAACAACGCACGGAGGGTGAAAATAGATGTAAAATATGTAATTATTGTTGAACAGCTGCATGAGTGAAACTGTGTCAATGATGGCTTAGTAAGTAAGTAAAATATTTGCTTTACTTCACTTTTCGGCCAGTATGATGGCTTAGAACTGCATGTTTATTGTGTTACGTGTTACGTGTATCTGATGGTTTCATATGACATTGGTCTGTATATATACTACTATAAAGCTAATCTAGTTTTTAAAGGGTTGCAATTGTCATTGTTCAAGGAGCACAATCCACCCTCTAATGACAAGTGGGCGAATAATAGTGTATGCATAGCGGTGATCATAAATAAACGGGAGAGCTAAATAAATCTAATACTGACATTAATCTCTGCTGCAGTGCAAAGACAAACAGCAGTAACTGCTTACTTTACAAGTAAACAGTTACTGCTGTTTGTCTTTGCATGACGGTAAAGTCGTGTATCTAAAATCAGATGTTTGTTGTGCTGTATAAAATGTCATTAAAGCAGATGGTTCCTTATCGATTCTGAGATCAGAAATCAATCGTTTTGATTGGTGGATGGATCGGCGTTTGAATGACGTGGGCAGGCGACAAAGACGGATAAATATTTGTCATTTTTCATTGGTCGAGTGTTCAGTGACAGCGGATTACCAATAAATCAAAAGCACTTAACTGCTTGTCTTCAAATTGACTCGTACAATTGACTCGCACTCGTTTGTCCTGCTATGCCTTCTGATAAATTGTCAATGTTCCTATTATGATGCCAATCCCACCCATGCTCAAAAACAATAATTCTTTTTCCAGCAAACACAAAACATTTGCATAACATTTGTACAACGTCGGCCCAACGTCGAAGACGTTGAGCCGACGTTGTACAAATGTTATACAAATGTTTTGTGTTTGCTGGGTTATTACTCAGCCTTATATATTTATTTAATGACAACCAGCTGATCACGGGAGAACATATTCTCTAGAAAACCAGAAATACACAATCTATCGTTTCGTAAACAGTTTTATATAACCTGACAACATATTTCAGTGCATCTCACAAAATACACATCATCAGGAGATCATGTCGATTGGACCAGGAATAAACTTAGCATGTAATAAAATGACTAATTTTAATTTAGAATATAAACATATACCTGGAATTGAACTAGAGCGGTGATTATCTATTGAATTCATCTATAGCAGATTAGACAGTACAACAATGTTCAAGGGGAATATCTGGCAGGATAGACACATGAGATGGTGGAATGCAAATATGATTATTTTGACAAAAATAATGTTATCCTTAAAAAAAAGAAGGAAAAATAGAGTGACCATGCTAGATTGCAGTCATTTATTTTCAGCAGACCAGCTATAACGATACACCGACTCAACATTGCCTCCATGATGGGCCAATATTCACAAGACCACGTCGCATAGAATGTTCTTGCATACAGATACAATACTGGGCGCAGGCGTGGATCTGGCCAATAGAAGGACGGGGTGAAAGGTCGTCTTTTTCATCTGCCGTATTGTGACGATTTATTACGACGTCAGGACCTGGAATTCCACCCTCTCCTCCCCAGGGTAGCTATTTAATTCGAGGCTGGACAATAGAGTCGGCGGCTGGCGAATAAGTCAAATAAGTCAAATATTAGAGTGGTGGCTTGCACCGTTTGATTTCGTGGTGACGATATCTACGTTTAAAAACCAGACCGAAAATTTCGCACTAAAATTGGTGCAGAATTATATCAGATTCAGTGATGTTATTTCCGTAACATTAACTTACAAGATTTACATACCCAGCGAGCACGAGGCGTTCACGCGATGTAATTCATAATACACGTAGGATACTAAACATGTTAAAATAACTAAATCGTCGCCTCGGAGCTAAAGGATCCTATCTGACACTCGTCAGAGTGGCAGATAGGATCCTTTAGCTCCGAGGCGACGAAATATAGTATAGATAATTAGAAACGTAACTTTTCTGAACCACGTTGCTGCACCACAAAGTTAACGCGAAGCTTTATTTTATTATTGGCGGGGACATTTCGCGATGTATTCGTCAAGAAGGCGGCGTCCAGCGATAAAAAGCCAATTTGTGCCGAAGTCCGATTCAGTCGTAAAGACGATAACTGGGGTAGAGGTGATCGCGGAGACGATTATTCAAGATGGACGCCGGCTTTCCGGATTATGACGGCAGCAATAAGTCAATGGCGGCGGTCCCCGCTGCATCCATTAAAATCTGATAGTTTTGAGTCCCCCAGAATGTGCGCTGCTTGGTCAAGCGTGCTGATAAGAGTTCTATGACGTCATATACAGCGCACATACATGTAAGTGGACATCAGTGGACATTGGTCACTGTCAGCCGCAATGCAAAACCAAAAGGCAGTAACTGCTTTTTTTCAGTAAGCAGTAAGTACTGCCTGTTTGCTTTGCACAGCACTCAGCACTGTTAGTGACAAAAAAACAAACGACCCGAGACTGGACCAGCATTGAATAGCACAGTCTATTTGCATAGGTTTAGTGATATAATCGTTCTTAACCCTTTAACCGCCGGTGCCGCATATATTCGGGTTTTCGTTTTTTATTAGCACATTAAGTACCACTTTTCAAACATGTTAAAGATAAAATGTGACATCAATCAGCAATATTTGAGAACAGTTGACCTCCATTTTGTCAAATCTGAATATTTTTCACTCATTTGAAGTTGTGGATCGCGTCAGCGAGACGCAACTTCAAGTGGGTGAAAATTCAGATTGCATAATTTGGCGGTTAAAGGGTTAACCCTTACAACCTCTGAAATAACTGTGTATAAACCATGGAGACCAAATGGTTTTCTTCAATTTGAAATCATCATAAATTTAATGGTTTATAATTAGCTCTTTCCGTTTTATTTAAATACCTAATGCTATGGCCATAATATATTTTTTTTTAAATTTTAGTGCGGGGACCAGTATGCCCCTGTTGACGTAAGATCAGTTGTTGTTTTCATTTATCACTGTTTATGGATAAAAGATAAAAACTTCTGATGACCTCGTAAGGCTCTGACACAGAGACCTCTATTTGTAAATGAAATAGTTTTAATACGATCCATAGATTTCGCCAGCTGAAGATTTAGTATTATTACGCACAATATTCGTCTCAGTTTCATGGCAGCCGAGTTTTTCGGTTGTCATTTTATGTCGGCTGCCATAAAACATTTCAAAAAGGAGCCACTGTTCCAGGGTCTGCCGCGATGTAAGTTAGGCAGCCTGATACTGCCGCGGCAGCTAAAAGGGTTATTCCTGTATAACGGAGAGACAATTTTTTTATTCGCATCAGATTTTACTTTTAACAATAAGAAACATATAAATATAAAATTTGTCAGAAAGTGGTTGTAGAACTCGAATTATTACAGTTGCGTTGCCTAGAGATTATCTAATATATATCATCGCCGTGGGGACCATTTCATCAGCTGTATTCACTATTGTAACCATGGCAACATATGATCAACATGTGGCCCTCCAGAGCTGAGAGAACAGACGGCTGTGTTGTGAATGTCATCTTCCCACCGCAAGGCTCGGCTTCGGGAGAAGCCGAGCCTTGCGGTGGGAAGATGGCGAATGTATGCTGGACACCTAATCGCGCGATGTTTTTCGTTGTAAAGTAAGACAGTTCTCACTATCAAGTTCGCAGAGTTAATAATTCCAGGCTGGCTTTATATTGAGTCAGCTATGGCTTAATGTTGGGCCAGCGTCTATGACGCTGACCCAACATTAAGCCATAGTTGGGTTCATTTTATATCAGCTAGGAGGCTGGTCCCGTTGCCATGGAAACGGTCTCGGGGCTACTCGTGGTGATGGATCAGTACCCCTGGGGTACTGACACTGAGTCTGTCACTGTAGTCGCAGACACTCGCACCCACTTCATCCCTAAAAGCAAATTGATGAGGTGAACTCTCGAATGATTGTGTGATGACGAGTAGGTGTGGAACATTTATAAAGTATGAGATATTCGTGAGACAAGGAGAATAGAACCTCTATTTTCCTTGGTGAGAGACCGGACCAATGTGGACGTTAGGTATGAGCAATTGAGCCAACCTATAACATGTATAATATAACAGATATAAGGAGGTTGTTTATTGGCCTTTTATATGCAACAGATATACGTGACTGGAATCAAGACCATGTGGTGGCGTGAGTCAAGATTTACACATGCATATTGTATGTATATTGTGGAAGATGATTCGCGTTGATCGCATCCAGCATCCCACTGAACAGCTGAACACTATCCAACAGTCGCAAAAACCAGCGGTTTGGGGACGCGTATCAATATATCATGTATATACATGATATCGCGTATCCCAGCAAGCACAAAACATATTGTTGGCCTCTTACCCAGCAAACACAAAACATATGTATAACATTTTTACAATGTTGGCCCAACGTCTTGTGTTTACTGGGATGGTGTATCATTATATAAGTAGGCTACTGATGCATCACGGCAATACATCCATCTGACATTCATATGAGCTAAAAATGAAATGAAATGAATGGGGTTTTAGACCACCTTTTTCATATGGGATGGTCAGCAAAGTCGTCTACAACACTGATCTTGAAAGCCAAAAGGCAGTAGCTGCTTATTCGAAAAGTAAGCAGTTACTGTATTTTAGCTTTGCAAAACAAGGCAACAGTGATTACGATATTAGAAACAATGACTTTAACTACTCACCAAGACAGACGAGAATGATAATACTGTAGTTCAGACATGTGATGAGCAGTTTGAAGATATCCATGACGTAATCCTTTGTCACCAACTGCAACAGGTAAAACAATTACTCTAGTTATATAACCATGATATCGAAATGACACAAAAAAGATGGTATGATAAACTAGTTTTTCCACAAAAAAACCCCATAATAATTAATAGATAAACATGGCGAGAGATGCAGCGGAATAAACAGGTGAACAAACAGACAAGCAGTATACCATGTATACAGGGTATAGACCTGCAACATACAAAAAACATGAATAAAACGACTTGTACCCTATTACCACAGGCTGACTGACTGACTGTGATGTCATATGAATAACTTGATGACCAAATGATGACTTCCTGACAGCAGTCGCTCAATAGTTCACACAGTGCAAAGCTCGACACACACACCTCAATCTCTATCGGAATTCCGGCTCCGGTACGGAACGGTAAAACATGCACGTACGACTGGCTGTGTGAAGTGCGTGAATCGATTTGATGGTGTCCCACAGGGGGGAAGTCTGTCACCTGAAAGTCTCCGTGGATTACCACTTTATTATCGACGTCACATACCATAATAACACTCCAGAGTAAAGTGACGTCACATCACCCATGTCAAGTAGATGAGTGAATGTGAGATCCACGTATTAATCTGATGGACATGAATATTTGATATGGAAGGTTTCACGCCTGCGGCGTTATATTCAGATATTAAGGCTATTTTTGGCGGTACCTTCAACATTTAAAAACGCTGTATTTCGCGATCCGCAACTTCAATTAAGTGGAAATAATATCAGCAATAAGCAATCAGCAATAATCTGTTCGATTTGAGTCAAATTCAATAAATTAATCAATCAACCAATAATCAATAATCAATCAATCAATCAATCAATCAATCAATCAATCAATCAATCAATCAATCAATCAATCAATCAATCAATCAATCAATCAATCAATCAATCAATCAATCAATCAATCAATCAATCAATCAATCAATCAATCAATCAATCAATCGATCGATCGATCGATCGATCGATCAATAAATCAATCAATCAATCAATCAATCAATCAATCAATCAATCAATCAATCAATCAATCAATCAATCAATCAATCAATCAATCAATCAATCAATCAATCAATCAATCAATCAATCAAACAATCAATCGATCTCCGCATTGATAATATGTATTCTGTGAAACTCAACCTCGACCTTCTTTGTTTTCACCGAGCTGACTAATACAATGAAGTATGGGGGAGGGTTCTTATATAACCTTGTTTTCACCGACTGACGTCACTGCGTTTCACAGAATGAAGAATGGGGGAGGGTGTTATATAACCTTGTTTTCACCGAGTGACGTCACTGCGTTTCACAGAATTAACTAATAATAATTGAGCCAATAGCCATGATAGCAAGAAACAGGCGGAATGATAATATCGAGGGCAAAAAGCTCCACTACAAAATACATTATTTATTTAGTAGGCGTAGGCCCTACTCCTCACAGAGAATCTAGCTTATTGTCAGTGACATACACAGATGTATTGTGCAGAACTACAAAGAGTATAAGCTTAGAATGTTTACACTGTCCTCACTTTCGTGAAATTCGTATTCGACAAGATTAGGCCTATCAGTTAACATGGCTAGCATATTATTATTATAACATGTATAAAATACCGTTACGTCATCAGATAATCCTTTAATTTAAATTTCATTTTTATAGGTACCATTCTCGATAACACGCACAACAATAAATGCTCACCAATATCACAAAATTCAAGCTGAGCGTCAGTACTCTTATTATCTCTTTTAACATGTGAATTACACAGGATAGGCTGATCCTGTCACGCAGATAACGGGCAAACAACCGAAGCACATTAGCCAAATAAAACAATGATTGACCTGTTGAGGTCCACGAAAAAAAAACTTTGGTCCCTCAGTGTTCCTTGGTCCTATGTCAGGATGATCTGCCGGGATTTATAACTCCAATACAGACCCTAGGATAGGAGTGGACTCGCTAGAAGTTTTCTGCACTTATAGTATGAGAAGCTGGTCCAGACACGCCGAGTGCAGTCATAAAGGACTATGTTTACATTCCGGATTCACAATCACTGTCCACCGGGATCTGAGTAAACAAACTCGTACCTGCGTGGTGAGCCACCTTCTCGGTGCTGGGAAGTTCGATTCAGGCACTCTGGTAATGGCGCGGTCAACATGAAATGTCATCCTAATGTTGTTTTATTGTTGGACCAGCGTCGCAGTTTTCTGGACTGACACTATCGATACTGTCCATATCTTAATATGTTAATAGTTTACCTATCTACGATTTGCATGATTTGTGGAGTTCTTTGTTGTTTCCAACATATTTTTACAAATAATTTATTGTTTCAGCAAAAAATAATCTGAATTTGAATTAGAATTTGCCATCTTCCTAGTAGGACTTGATCTGGTATTTGCGTATGTCAAGTATTGCGGTTGTAATTTCAAATATTTATGATATCCTTGTTTCACTTAATTATACACTTGAACAGTTGAATACATGTGATAATATGGTAGAATATCATAAATAAGTATGGTATGATACGGGCATTCCATTGTTATCATGGTTATAATAAATTATTTATAAACATGATATAGCTATTTTCGCTAAGAACCTCGTTTGCGTGTTTTCAGCATGTATAATATGATGCGTCAAGTCATAGACATCATGATACATTCACATTCTCTCGTCAATTTATGAATTATTGAGTTTACCATAATTATTTTAAACACTTCAGTGAGCGTCTTTATTCGTCAGAATCTAAAATTCTGAAGTTCAAATCCCCGCAATGAAAGTGTAAAATATTTATAGACCCATAACATAGATATTCAAATGAAGCGGAAGGAACTAACCATATAAGACATTTATCATGTTTATGATAATTCAAAATTAAACAAAAACATTGGTCTCCATGGTTACCATAAACATATTTCAGCGCTTTAACATGTTCAAGGGGTAACTATAATGCCATAGCCAAGTCAGTGAATCAGGTCATTACATTATGTTATTATTTGCAGTGGTAGATGTTTCCATGGACACATCTACCACTTCCTTTCTGACAGGATGGGTCATTACAACTCGGGGACCGTCTTCAGACGTCACAATCTGACGTCTAAAGTCCATCCCCGCACTGAAAGAATTAAACAATTATAACAAGTATAATGACCGTAGACCCATAACCATGACAACATAGGTATTCAAATGAAGCGGAAAGAGCTTAGTCGGCTAACTAAGACATTTATGATGATTTCAAATAGAAAGTAGCCCTTCTGTCTCCAAAATATTCCAGCACTTTAAGGTTTAAAGCATCCACGGGTTGTTTATTCTGGAGAGTATAGAATATACCAATAGACATGACAAAGGAATAATTTGGGAAGAATAACACTCGCCAGGCTCGCCAACACAGAGTTAATCCGTGTAAATCCTACAGATCCGGCTCATGAATTTTGATGGGTAAATAAGTCGTTGTCTATATTGGGTATAATAATACATGTCATGATACATATGCATTATCCACCTGGCCATGCTGACAGCAAAGTGATTAATATCAATATACTCAAACTTCTGATACATTATATTATGTGCTTGAGATTGTCATCGTAAATAATTATATATACATTTGTTTTAAGCACTGATTTAAAATCCTTTGAAATGCATGGATTAACAATGTGTGAGGAGTGCGCAGCGCGGGCCCTGCGCGAAATTAACGTCGATACACTGGACTCAACCTTAACACCACAAAGCCGCCTTTAACGTGATCGCACAGTCACATTGAGAATGGAGAAAAAATGGTGTTTCTCTGAAAACCCCACACGAGAACAGCAGGGTTCAAAGCCGGTAAAAATCATACGAGCAAAAGTCAAGTTCTTGGTCCAAGGTATCCTGTGTTCTCAGGTAAAGTGGGAGACAAATGCAACTTAGAAGGATTTTTCTTTACACCTCCAATCACCCACTTGTCTCACATGTGTCATGTGTGTTATTTGTTTCAAGTGCAGCATCATACATATGTACCGGCATTAGTTCAATCACAATCTGGTGACTAGAATAGTTCGAGGAAATGAACCATTGTCCAACGTTAGACAATTCAATGTTAGGCCAGCGACTGTAACGCTACCCAAACATTTAATGAACGTTGGGTACAAATGGCTTGGGAACAATGGTGGTTCTTGAGACGTCCTCTAGTAAGACACAGAGAACGTCACTCTATCATGTATAATTATTTACATGCATATTATCGGTGAATATAATCATATTTTTCACTCTTTTAACAGTTGCAACTAGCGAAAATGTTGTTTGTGTTGGGCCTACATTTTCTCAAATTACCATGATTACGGTGAAACGTCTGTAATGACATTTTGCGTTAGTGAAATTAATGCAATAAACGATCGATCACTCTGTTAAAACTCTTGACCATTAAGATTAGGACGATTAAGAAATAACATGAGCAACTCATTCAGATAAAACTTAACTTAGAACGCCAATTTCAAAGTGTTTGCAAACACTCAACAACCACTCGAGCCGAGATCGTGTTTATTCACTTTCAAATGCCACCAGCCAGCAAAGATCAAATTTGGCCCAGCGTCGGCTCAATTGTGATCCAACGTCAAAGACGTTGGAACACAATTTAGCCGAAGTTTTTCCGGGGAACACATTTCGAGAAACTCACGACACACGTGGGCGATATTAGATGAGTGATCCGGCTGTGTGTATACATAGGCGGGACACGGCAAGGAGGGGTACTTCATTCCGCACTAAGTACTTATACTACCACGGAAGATACTGTTTTCAACCTGCCATACACAGAATCTCTGTTTTCAATTACTAGTCAAGTAGCCTGGCAACAGGGCTTGCAAAAGATTATGACTTTATGGAGATTTCATATTTCATTTGAGACGGTTCAAATCCGTATATCAATGTTATATATATGCTCGAAATAACATCGATAGTATTTTGATTGTAGGTGATAATCGTGTTTTAAACTTCTCATATATACATAATTTCCATTATTCAAGCACCCAACCCAACTGTATAGATCATTCATTATCAAAATTAGATGCGAGACAGAGTTAAGCATCAATCTTTGCTTCAAGGTAAATATAACTCAGGCAGACATTATCAGATTATTCAAAAATAATCATGATAATAACATGAATAATGTCAATCAATTTTTATCCCGTCAAGTACTAAATGTCGCCATCAGTTCTTCCCTGATAGGTTTGGAAAGAACAGTTCAAAAGTGCAAAACGTAGTATCTTGCCAGATAAACAGTCACATAAAAAAACTAGAAAAGGAGTTCCCGAACTCCGAGGCCCGGCTTTAGTCTGTCTCAGTGCTGTAGACAAAAAAATCAGTTCCTTCAAAACATACGATAAAAAAAGAGTACCGATAGCAGAAATTTGATAGAGCACACTTGAACCTGATAGTTTCACCAACAATAATACTGGTTTATGTACATGATAGAGAAATACTGTCAAGATTATATCTACAAGCTGCTGGCTTAGCGCAAAATATGTGATTTCATGTGCAGAATCAAAACCGTGTATGTAATAATAACAAATAGAAGGCTGGACATAACAACGACACCATTCCCTTCGAATTACAGAATAGGTAAGATTTGTAAATCCAATATTGTCAGATTGTTGTAAATATGACTGACAATATTGGATTTACAAATCTTACCTATTCTGTAACTCTTTTTTATCGTATGTTTTGAAGGAACTGAGTGCAATCAAACCGACTCTGATAATTGCCTACAGCTGCACAAAGCTTCGTGACCCTATAAGACCTATAAGTATGTCAAATGTCTTTAACCCTAACAACGCTGAAATATAACGTTAGTATGAACCATGGCGACCAAAGGTTTTTTCAGTTTGAAAGCATCATAAATGTCTTATTTACCTCTTTCCGCTTTATTTGAATACCTATGTTATGGATCTACAGCCATTTTGAATATTTCAATTCTTTCAGTGCGGTGACCCTCTGTATACGTCGGAATCTGACGTCTATAGACGTCAGATTCAGATGTATAAAGACGGTCCCCGCGCTGAAAGGGTAAATGAAATGTAATTAGTTGTTGTTGTGATATTTTATATCTTGCTACACAAACCTTAACGTGGATGTCAACAGGCTGAAGGGAAATCATGCCACATGACGCTATCCAGAATTATTTTAGGTTATCAAGGTTATCATGGTTTAATATGGAATGTTACTTTGCTCAAGATATAATGGATAAATAATCCTCTAATCATGCTAATATGGGGCGTTTCTCTGTTATACTGTTTCGAGTTTTATCATATGCATTTACTTATTTATATTTATATTTGCTCCATAACACTCACATGCTCAGTACTCATGGTACTATAGTCCAATATAATCAATCGCAAGCCAATTAGCGAATACTGTTTGAAAACCGTGCAAAGAAACACACTCACTGTGGTATATTTATCAGGGTGTACAGCATGTAGTGCATGTGGAACAAGATGACTAATTAGTCAAGACTTTGCTCCCCGTGGTACATCATGTACATGAACGCACCAACACGAGGCGTTGGTCTTATGTCAGATCCATGTATTACCATGAATCTAATAAAGTGTTATGCCAGCATCTTGTGCTGTGGTACGCAGTTCACTGACGTAATCTTGGTGCTATTACCAAGAACGTTTTATAACGTCCTTGCTAGCCTATAACCAGATAACGATGGATATAGTGGAGTCACCAAGAATCGTCGCACCATGTGATATACAGAAATACGTATTGTAAAGTACAGATAGTTTAGATGGTTTAGAATAGAAAATGCGCAGTGCAAAATGACTATAATATACAGAGTACAGTCATGTATTTCTAACATGTCTAAAGCCAAGTACATTTTGTCAGGCCAGTAGTCATGGTAGTAGGGGTCTACTATGTCTCTTTTATAAACTGATAAACATGATATTTTTTATCAGTTGATGCCAATTAAATTATGTACATGCGAACGATGAATTACAACAGTGATATCATGATATGAGTTATAATATATCTAAGGGGACTTGTAATTTATATTTACCATGTTAACCGAGAGCTTTCCAAACTTGACACCTTCAACATATGATATGTATATAATAAGGACGTAGTTCTGACGAATGAAATTGCCAGGCGGCTGAATAGCGTGAATAACCATTGATGCCAGCGGCACACAGGCTAAATATGACAATAGCTTTGGCGGAAGCCATAAAGACGAGAGTGTATGACTTACAAGGTACTCCGGTCATTGACAATATTGACCGACCCGTCACTGATATGAGTTCTGGTGACTGGGATAATGAAGATAATATTATTCTGAGCGGACTCAGTCGTATTTCCTGGTACTGCAGGTAGTACCTGTCCAGTAATTCCACCACACATTCTCACATAAAAATGAAGAAGGAATCCGCCGAGCAAAATACTTTGTCCCGGTGTTGGTTTTATGTTGGCCAACATCGAACCAATCGTTATTCTCTGCTATTGCTGGAAGTGAAATTTCATTGTGTGTATAGATGGGAAGTACTGAAGTACATGAATACTACATGCCGTGCAAAGACAAAAGGCAGTATCTGCTTACTTTTCAAGTAAGCAGATACTGCCTTCTGGCTTTGCAGTACTGGTCTGCGTAGCCAAAACGTAGTTACTGCCTTTTGGCTCTACGCTGCAGAATTGCAGGCAACAAGTGCATGTTTGTGTGGGATTTGAGAGCACTGGTCAATTACCTCTGTATAAATTCTGCTCTTCTGATCTGCGCCTGTAGTATTGACATTCGGTCCACATCGTACATGTAACCAATATTCCTTGATGTAACCAAGGGATAGCTTGATGTAGCCAACCATTACGCCACGCAAAGGCAAACAACAGTAACTGCTCACTTTTCAAGTAAGTAATTACTGTTGTTTGCCTTTGCAAAGCGGCAATGAAGTCAGTGAAGAATATTAGCCACAGACAGAAATCATAAGTCTGGAAAAGATCTTACTCTTTTCGAACTAGAAGAGTCTAGTTTTTTGTAAAAAAAAACCCTGGAAATGTCTCCCCTCCAGCAGCATATAAGTAACCATAAAGGTTGATAGCTAATATATATAGTGTCAATGGTTTTTGTGTCCGAATTGCAGCCGTTGAGATTGTTGTAGGCCTACCACAATCAACAAAAAACTGTGAATATATTATGTGAACATGTCTTACATATATAGCTAAATTAGCCTACAATACTGTGCAAAAAAAAAGAACAAAAAAATATCCCTTGCCATTAGAAGATTAATTGGTGAAATATCACACATTTGGTGTGAAATCACTTGTGACCATTTCTCGCACAGACGTCTTCCAGGACCAGGAAAATTGTGACAACATTCATGTTGTCACTATCTGAATGTTATACTATCTAAATGAGATACATCATTATCACTAATCTGCTAATACCTGAATACCAAGTGATGCTACTTTTCTCCCAGTCAAAGCCATATGAAAGACGATCACAAATGCGGTCAGAACGCCATTCCGGACTATGGTTCTATTTTTGTGACAAAACGACAATAAGATGTAGGCCAACAAAAAGATCGTTTTCAACTTTCTGCGGACGCATCGCAAGGATTGGCGCCGTGAGTTCGGTACGTTTTCTAGTATACATGCATTATGAACACCATATTATTATATGCCTTGAATACATGGATCATGAATAGAATGCTCAACTTCTAGTAAAAAAAATACCACTAGAAAAAAGTACTATTCGGTGTGAATGTTATTTATGTGTTCTTGGTAATAACATAGAAGTAGAAGATCTTTTCTAACTCTATAATGTCTATGGTAATAATAATGTCATGGAGATGATGGATGATTGTTCAGGCCTCTGATATATAATTGATCACTGACGTGAAGCTTTGTTTATCAGCGTTAGACACGTCGGCCAGTGATAAGGCAGGCGCTGTCTACCCTTATCACATTGTCTCTGTTTAGAAGGTGATTAGTCTATAACACCCCTTGAGCTCTGGAGTACTTAAATGTTTAATTTTCATCAACATAGCGGCTTAATTCACACCCACTTGAAGTTGAGTCTCGCTATCGCGACCAACAACTTCAAGTGGCTGAAAATACTCATATTACAGCAGGATAAGGGTTGATAGGAGCACCACAACTTCAACGCTCACAAAACAGTTATTTATTAATTTATTCATAAATAAAGACGTTTTGGCACAGTTACTCTTTACGCTACATGTTTACCTTCAAGTCACCTGGTGATGCATATGCGAACAAGGCTCCTATATCACATTAATAAGGATTCCTCGTTCCTTGTTACAATAAATTATAATTTGCACAGACAATTTCGAATGAAATTAGTACAAAACGGCGTATGCATTCCAACATCGACATATATCTTAATATCTGAACATATATCAAAATAAACTAATATTATCTGAATATTCAACACTAATCACGGGGTCTGCTTGGGGTACGCAAAGGGTTAAGCGATTACTTGGGGACGTGAAGGGTTAAAGCTGCTAATGTAGACCAGGCAGGGATTCCATGGCTGATATGAGTTAGACATCTGTCAGCGTTGGTTAGATGGTGAGGGGTAATTAACAGGATGGCGTCCAGTATCTGTGTACATACCATCCCCTATCTGCCCCATCTGCGGCGAGAACTGTATGAAATGTAATCATGGTAAATACTCTTTTCTCCTGCAAAATACTAAAAACGGCTATAGACAGATAGATCATGTAGATGCGATTGTTAAAAGCATTGTAGACGTTTTTCTGCGAGTATACGTCCCAGCAGGTGATATGAAAGGCTATGTAACAGTAAATGACCTCTGAAAGTCATTTACTGTTATTTTATATATTTGTGCCCTTTTAATCTTTCGGTGACCCTGCCCTTTTTCCAACCTGGATCCGTCCCTGAGATGGCATAATTATTCAGCCTAACCTAACCCTGGGCCTTACAACGCTGAAATATTTTTGTATAAACCATGGAGACCAAAGGTTTTTTTTCAATTTGAAATTATCATAAATGTCCTAGCTAACTTTTTCCGCTTCATTTGAATACCTATGTTATGGGTCAACGACTTAAAAAAAAAAAAAAAATTTAGTCTTGGACGCACTTTAGACGCTAGTATTCTGACGTCTAAAGACGGTCCTCGCGCTGAAATGGTCAATATCTTACAGGGATGCAAATTAGCACTAGCCCGGTAGCCTGAGGCTAGTGGAGAATTATAAGGGCTAGTAGATTTTCCTTAGAAATGTATGGTAAATGATGGTAAGGACTAGTTGAATTTTACTCCCGGCTAGTGAAACTTATAGCTAAATTTACACCCCTGTCTTATCCTGTCTACCAAGGGAGTCTCGTTAGGATTACAGGGTGACGGTGGGTCGAACCTATATCCTTGGGGAGCTGGCACTGACAATAGGTGAGGGAGAACATGATATGGAAGCCGCAAGAAACGAAGGGACATCCCGACAAAGCCCATATCACGTAACGCAGTGCGCCGACCTGTGTGACGTTGGTGGAATGCTGGACAACAGTCGATCATTCAGAACATTGTGCTGTCTGCGATTCTGTGCAAGGCATTGGTGGTTGATCTCAGATAACATGAGACGTTGGACCAATGTTGGGCCAGCGTTGCCCCAAAATGACCCAGCATTGCACCATCGTGTTTGATGGGATATGCGGCAGATGCGTCAGTGCTCAGAAGGGGATATAATGTTGCATCCGTACAGATGCTTTCATCATAAAAGGTGTAAAACCAGAAGTGCCAACAGTAGAACCCGACATGAGAGACACTGTGAATGCACACTAAGGTCGTATCATGGAAATAGTCTTAGGACTTTCTATGTAGCATAAAACGTTTTTGTAAATTTTGTACCACCAATAACTTTCGATTATATTCGTTTCTTCATTTTTATTAGCACAATAAACATGTTAAATACCAGCTTTTGAACATGTTAAAGATAAAACGTGACATCAATAAAACAATATTTCACGAAACCGTTCAGCTCCATTTTGTCAAATCTGAATAATTTTAACCCATTTGAACTTTAAGTGGGAAATTCCAATTGCATAATTTGGCGGTTAAAGGGTGAAAAACAACCTACCAACCATACTGTACAGCAAAGCCAAATCGCAGTAATTGTTTACTTTTTATGTAAGCAGTTACTGCTTTTCAATTTTCCATTGCAGAATAGAAATGCATATGATAATATTTTCTGTCCCTTGCTCAGCCTTTTTGTCCATTGCTAGTCATGCATCGTAACATCATGTATATTGCCCGATGCATTAGAAACAAACTAATAATATGATGTATATATCACTGACAGGATATTTACTTTGTGCTCAAAGCATTTTTCTCGTCCCATTACATTCACCTGTTTACATGATTACCATGATTCATTATGAAAATTGTCGTATAATCTTGTCATCGACTCTGCAATTTCAGAACAATTCCTCTGATTTTTGTTTGAAGTGAGTGAATATTGCTTTATGTCGCGGCGGTCAGTCGCTTTCTGCACAATAGTTGCAATATCACGACAAACATGACAAAAGAAGGGCCGAATTCGTCGAGGATTATGCCCATACGCTTTATCGAATGACTTCAAGGGTTCTTTATAGTGCACAGGGCCATAGACAGCACTACCCACTCCAGGCAATTGAGCAGTGTTGAGCACTGTATATAATTATGCACAACCCCGATTACAAATATCCGACCGAGTTGGGATTCGAACACGGTATATCTGAGTTTCGGGCAACAGAACCGAATTTATCCATCGGGGCCTTGTTTGAAGTACCCCGAATTTTATAAAAATCATATTACTCTGCACAGCATAGACATACCATGTATACTGTCCGATATAACTGGACATTAATACCTGGATAATTCTGTCATAATCGATTTTTGCTGTGTACTAGATTCAGCTATATGATCTATATGCAGCATGTTCAGTCAATTCCCATATACTTCATAAACTGCATGGTTAGGTCAAGGAGGTTAGAAAGCTCTTTTTAACCTCCTTGGTTAGGTGGACCTGCGTCCCACTGGTTTGTGGGTCGCGTTATTCAAACTCTGACCTGACCTTTATAACCTGACGATCAGTATACATAATACAACACTGCTGTTCAAAACCAGAAGGCAGTAACTGCTTACTTTTCAAGTAAACAGCTACTGCCTTTCTGCTTTACACGGCAGGATAGGTCAACATCGTTATTTGCGCCCAGGCAGCATGATACACTAACCCAATGCCGATTCAATGTTGGGCCATCGTCTGCGACGCTGGCCCAACATTGAATCAACATTGGGCTAGTGTATCGAGTTTGATGGGTGATTAAGCCCTCCGTACATGTTACATCATCATGTGGTCGTAGACAACAGCTGCAACCGTAAAAGGTACGACGAGATCGCGCCTATGTTATAAAAGTGTCGCTAGTATAGTGGCACTTAGTGAAGTGGTACTTATAACGTTTTTGTCCCGAGGGGCTGTGTCTTAGCTCTATATGAATCATAGATGAGCGATTGCGATTTATGGCTAATATGGTGACAGGACGTATCGTATGTCCAATTAGAGCATGTAAGTACATTCATCATTTACATGATTATGGCAGCCCTTGGGACTAAAGGGTCTCAACTGCCACTGCAAAGATACATATATGACCCTTTAATCACAAGGTGATAACCTATATCTGTTCTATCCAGTACACGTAGCGCGCTTTGAGTTAGTAAAACACGAATTTAATACAGAAATTTGACGTGAAGTTGAAAATATAATTACTGATAATGCGAATTCAGCCATAACCTACATAATTATAAAATGGACCGCTTATCAAGCTTATATCTCGTTTTCCCACGTGTGACCTACTAGTATATATACGCTGTCATCACGTGCAACTATCACGTGTATTGTACATGTTGTATGGCCTGGATGTGGGGTGGCCATCTGGTAAAGTAATTACTGTCATACAAGAATGGATAACACCACCAACTGCATATCGCGTTGGTACAATGCCGAACCAACGCGATATGCCCTATTGCACATTTGAACAATGACACTATGGCCTAATAAGAGCCAGAGCGCCGTATGTATCAGTCATTTGAGTGTACGTGATATACCCGTCACCTAAGTTTTAACTCTGCAATTAAAGTGGCTAAAAATGTAAATAAAAATTATTGTAGGCCTAATCATATCAGGATAAGGCTTACAGAGCTGTATCTGGAACTTGGTAATGTTGCAGATACAACTTTTTAATACTTGTGTGACAGTACTATGGCTGTACACTTGTCTCTGATCATTCAAGAACACAGTATTTTTCATTTAATCATTTGCGGCTGGGAATACCACCTGCAACTCCTACTATTTACACTTTAGCAGTTCAATAGTTTAACAGTGGCACATATTGATATTTTCACCAATATATATGCAGCATAAGTTTACCCTTTACAATGCTTAGGCCCTACTGTGTAAATATTGAATTGTTTGCTATGAATTCTCTAACAGAATATCTATAGCCAAGAATGTAACGTTATATTATATTAGTCCATATAACCAAGGAATATATTCCTTGATATAACCACTATACCATACGCTGCCGTGCAAAGCCAAAAGGCAGTATATCTGCTTACTTTACAAGCAGATACTGCCTTTTTGTTTTGCAGAGCAGTATAATAGTGACTAGATAAAGTTTTTTCCAACACTGATATAACAAAGAACTTTATATGGAAAGTTTTAGATATAACCAAGGCATCTCAATATTTTCCTTGATATAACCAAGGAATCTATAGATCCCTTGATATAATCAAGGAATGATATAACCAACAAACCAACACACGCCATGAACTTTAAATCACTCGTAGGCCTACTTGTATTTCAAGCTGCACTGTCATCTGATGGCTCTCAGGCTCGCCTGAGAGCCATCAGATGAGAGTGCAGCCTAATGCACGTGGCTACCCACCTTGTTGCAGGAGATGACAGTCGGGTTTCCACCCCGGGGTAACTCCCTGCTCTGTCGATCCCTTTTTCTGCCCGCTATCAGGGCGCTATCGGCGTGTTATCACAGGGCCAAGTACCCCCTCGTGAAGATCAAAACACACTGAGTACTCCCCGGTAACGTTATCCAGATGTGAACGCGAGATCCGAGGATTAAAATCCCGGCGGCGTGAGCGCCGATTACTCCGGTGAGCGCTGTATGAGTTATCTCTGTGTGCTGATCGGGATCAGTGGTCCGCCGGTGGCAGTGGATTCAGGGGGGTGGTGCGTGCTGTAACTGCGGAATGCCCGGTCTGGCACATACATGATGCATACCCACGATCCCGAGTAGTCCGTGGAGTTATCCCGGATTCAGTAGCCAGGCTACTTGCCGTATCCCGGCGGTGGAGACTGTGCTGCCGCTGGGAGTTAATATCACTGCGCGTGCGGAAAGCGTCCGCTGGCTTTAATATTCAAGTGTGGATCTCGGGGGGAGCGAGGCGGATCCTGGTTCGTGTTGTGTGTATAAGGAGGGGGTACTGTGCACCGCATGTACATCCGTCTATCCTGATGATGCGAGCCCCTCTATAAAGTGTACGCCTGTGTACACGTGTGTATAGTCACAGGTGTATATATACGTGGGTGTTGTTGGCTTGGGATCTGCCCTAGGGGGCAGCTGAGAATACACCTCACCCACACACGTGCATCCACTGGACTCCCCCACAACACGTGGGTCCCGGAAGCCCCGGTCTGGATCTCATCCACACTGGATCGGCGGGATTAACTTTGAGCCGCACGGGAACAACGCGGGCAAAGTTTGGGATCAGTTCTTCCCCAGTCTTTCCCTTTTCGCTCTGATGCGCTGCGCACAATAACCCGGCCTCGCTGATGACCCAGTGTCGTCTACACTGTCACAGGGCACTGTCATAACAGTGTGGCGTGTTGATGGGGTGCGGGGGGGGGGGCCATAATGTGTCCCCCCCCACCCCAGCACCCCGTCAACAAAAGACCCCCTGCGGGGTCGGTCAGTGCGCGCATGCACAGTATTGGCTGCTCATTATGCAGTAACTTTACTGTAAATTCGGCAGTGTCTAAATTTAATACGTACACTCATATTTTCGTGTGGAAAAAATATCAGCAAAACTATTTATTAATAATTAATAGAAACTAACATTAAAAACAAATGTTAAATGATAAATAATTAGCCTATAGATATAAAAATAGCATTAAAAAATTACTATGCAGGCCTACAACAGTGTAGAAATGGTGATTATTTGTCAGATTAATATCTTGGTCAGATCAAGAAGATCAACTATATTTCTCCTTGGTCAGATGGGAAGGTCACTTTTCGGTGTTTGAGTAAACATAATTTCCAGTATTTACAGTATATATAGCCTACTGTCCTGGCTCTCTTTCTTGTCGCCTCGCTATTGTTCACCCCGCGGCCTTTAACCCTTTAAGCGCTGAATTATTATTGTATAAGCCATGGAGACCAAAGTTTTATTTCAATGTAAAATCATCATAAATGTCTTAGCCTTTTCAAACTCATTTTAATACCTACGGCCTTTAATCTACGGCCTTTATACATATTTTGCTCTTACAGTGGAGATGTCAGATTCAGACGTCTAATGTCGATCCCCGCGCTGAAAATGTTAAGTAATCATGTTCCACGGCGTATCTATTATCAAACATGAACAGTGCGCATGATATTAGACAGCAATAGGGCCTATGATTTTATTGAGAATTTTCATTCATGACAAGGTGAGAATCGCCAGGAATGAAATATTATCAAACTGCTAAATTCACAAGAATAATGAATTGTGAAATTTTAATAGTGAGGCTTTCTGCCGCAGAAATAATCATTAATAAAAAACCCACGATGTATAGACATAATTATGGTAAGATTTCTGCTCGTAGTATTATTACATGATATAGTGATAATGTTAATATTAGTTTAGTAAAGGTTCTACTAACTCCATGTTCAGATCATATACGAGTAGTGATATACTGTCCTGCAAGCCCAAAAGTCAGTATCTGCTTACTGACTTGTGGCTTTGCGGAGCAGTATAACACTGACAACCACTGTCTCATCAAGACTGACATCTGGTTCAGCACTGTCTGTATCTGTAAGGATAACCATGACGTTAATTATATTAACCTGGTCCCAGCAAGAGTGCAGCAGTTATATAATATCTGTACAAGTGTGTTTTATGTCTTTATTGAACAGTGTAAAGTCTGACCATAATTACAGTTGTATTTTAAATAAGTGACAATGATAATGTCCCGTCTAATGGCAGTTCTGTCATGCAAAGTTAGAGGACAGTAACTGCTTATACATAAAAAGTAAGAAGTTACTGCTTTTTGGCTTTACGTACATTTAGCAGACGTGGCATTAAGGGGTGGTATCTGTAACCTAACAAAACAATAGGTGTGCTGCATTAATACATAGGTGACGTATTTATTTCAGTTATGTTTGGAATAAAATTATACGTATTGTTTCGGATCACTGTGAAACAAATTCAATTATCTTGAATATGGTAACCCCTCCCCCCTCCCGCCAAAAAAGGTTGATACTTGTAGGGTAATACGATACTGCCTTTCGGCATTGCAGTGCAGCGTACGCCCGCTCTACGTAGACGCAGCTGCAGTGTCTCTGGGCGGCGCCAGCGTAATATTCATTATTCTTCGGTGGGGGTTAGCTGAATGTCAATTGGAAAATGGTTGAGGGCAATAATTCAGGGAGGGTGGATTTACTGGATAATGCAATGCATTGCCACAGCGATGGGCCATACTCTGATGCATTGGCCCGTAGCTGAACCAACTTTGTGTAAGAACACAAACATACTGATACATGCGACTTACTGAGGTCTCGGAAAAAGTATACTATGAAATCATATTGTTAAATTACGGGCATTCAGTTCACCCGAGCTACAAATCCAACGCTGTAATCTAGAAAGCACCATACATCGACCCAATGTTGTTTTCATGTTGGTCAGAATCGCACAAATGAAACATTTTATAAAGAAGGCCAAGGAATTTAGAAGAACGTCTTTTCTCTATTCCTTGAGAAGGCCAACTAAACTGTACCACAACGAATCACAGGCGTCATTTAGTCACGTTATCTTTTGACGAAATAACGGAGCGGTGTTGAGTACCCAGCAAACACGAGACGTTAAGCCGATGCTGGTTCAATGTTGGGCCAGTGTCGCAGACAGCCCACGTGATTGTTTTTATTTTCAAAATGACCGACTAAAAACAATTTGTTATCTCTCACAGAAGAAAATCGTTCTGTGGAAATTGTTTGTAAATATAGAGGTACTAAAGATACCTCTGAAAATTACTCAGATTACTGACTGTGAGCGCAGTGGATCTTTGGCCGACGTTACTTTAGCTGCAGCACTAAACATATAAAACTCAATTTCGTTTGCCAGCTTTGTATTATGATTTTGGCCCAATGTAGCGTGCAGGTGCACAAAAGTGGCCTAAAGCCTGATTCATTTCATTTCATTTATATTATGATTTAAATGACGAATTGAAATTGGTTCAGATGTGAGTAAATTTCACACAGAGTGGATTTTGGGCTAGATTGTGGTATGTTCAACTCAAATGTGCGCCATTAACGTGATCGACCATGCCAATTGTAGTATTTAACAGCGTTTAAGGTGGTTATTTAAATTTCACTCATTCATATACTGGTCAACGATGAGCACTAGTATCTTGACTAATTATATATGCCTACTGATACAAGGCTGTTAGCGAAGACGTTCAACCCCATGGAGAATTTTTGTTTCTATATACACAAACAATTTTTCCATAGTTCGTATAACATACTTATTCGGATTTTCAAGTAGCACATCAGCTAATACAATAGCAAAAGTTGATTTTCTAAGTCCCCCATCAGCATCAGCATGCATGGCATCGATGTAAAGCTTGAGATTTTAGTAGCCAATATTAAGAACTCAGCCAAAATGCATACCTAATATAAATTGTCAAATGTTGAAGTTTCTCAAATGATATTGAAGTCACAACAGCGATTGTAACTTCTAATAGGACTATTTTTAAAATACAATTTTTCAGTCATTTTAAGATGGCAATTGCGTTAGCAATGCCAGCTTCAAATGAATGAACAATTTTGAAAATACAACACTTTTTTTCGGCCATTAAACAATTTGACAAAATGCCGTGGCGTGTGGAACACAGGGGTGATGTCGGTGGGACAACACAGCTTTGCATTGGCAAAACTTTGTATGCTTATTTTCTTTTTGACGAGAATACGAATAGCACTGATGAAATGATAAACATAGTTATATGTATAAGTAATCAAGTGAGCAAAAAAGATGTACCTAATCTATAGACATATATAATGATTTTCTCTACACAGACATCAGTAGAATACTTTAGGACACGCACGGTATAACGGCAGCTCATTAGGCAAAGCAGGGATTATACTGGTCGAGCGGATGTAGAATCCATTGCTCATTGTCGCCATGAAATTGGTAAATGGCCCCTGACTCAGATTACCGCGTGGTGAGATGTGTAATATGAGAGAGTACCTCGACGTGTCATTGGGGACCGTCTCATGTTCTCTGATTAAATCCATCAAGAGAAAACTCGGATTAGATCTCTATTATTAATACATGTCTTTGATGACAACTGACGCCATCATGACCATTGACCTTTGAAGCGCTGAGATATTTTTTGTATAAACCATGTTTTTTAAAATTTGAAATAAATGTCTTAGTTAGCTCTTTCCGCTTCATTTGAATATCTTTGTTATCGGTCTACGGCCATCTTAAATATTTTAATTCTTTTAGTGCGGGACCGTTTTCTTACGTCAGCATCTGACGTCTACGGACGTCAGATTCTGACGTATAAAACACTTAAAGTGTACAGCTAGACTATAATTTTAGTAGTACATAGAAAAACAGTGTTTTGAGGGTACATAATTGTGCCAAATAAATTGGCAAAAATATTATTAATATATGAATATATCGATCACGCACGTGACATGAAAGGCAAGATTCGGTGAGTGAAAATTTCATATAAATAACTCGGTACTGAAAGGGTTTATATTATGGACACAAGATGTGCATTCAGACAGTAAAATGCAAGAATTTTTGAATTGAAATAGTTCAGCTCATATATTTACACTGACTTGTAGTTGTGGATTACGACCAAGAGATTACATCTAGATAAAAAACAGAACTCGATCCCATCATTTACCATGTTTACACGAAGGCTTACAATAATCATTGTGCCATGCAAAGCCAAGAGGCAGTAATTGCTGACTTTTCAAGTGAGCAGTTGATACATTTTGGCTTTGCAGAACTATAATACACTGATAAAGGATCCTTGGCCGTATAAAGGAATCTATTGAGATTCCTTGGCCGTATTGGGTGCGTACACCATGCACAGAGGTATTCAATTAAGTGATGCATATAGTTTTTCAAAAATTCATAAAGATTTATTTATCGACCGGACTCCGTCCATAATATTAAATGTTTGATGTATTTATTATGCCTGCCAGTTGCAAAAACAAACAAATTAGTGAAAGTTGAACTTAAATTTAAGTGCATGTACCAAAGCTACAATCACACAGGGATATCCGTTGGCAAAATTATCACACATGTTATAACAGCATCTCCAAACCCTCATAAAAAAACGAAATCTCTTGACTTTCTGATCGAAACAAGGGATATCCAGAGATAATTAAATATACAAAAACGTAAGGACTGCGAGCTTGAACACAAAGAGTTTGTGCGAGCAAACCCGAATAAATTACCATATTGAAGGCCAGACTAAAGAACGATGGACTTGAGGCTACTTTGGTGGTCACACTAACGAGGGAGGTAAAAGGATAGGAACAAAAAGCAGGAAACACAATGACAGTATAAAGGGCAGCTTATCTCAGCGGTAACGCGGGACGTTAGCCCAACGTTGCCTTTATGCTGGGCCAGCGTCTTCGACGCTGGACCAGCATTAAGGCAAAGTTGGGTCATTGCGCGGATATTTTAGGGATGCCCACCCTCTTCCCTCACCCAGCGTGATGTGATTTACGGGGCCTGGCACGAGGGGGGAGGCACAAAAGGCGCAGTTACTGTTCCGCGTCACAATTGCGGTGATTAGACCCTGCTGTGGTGGTGGCACCCCTGGCCCCAAGTCCCCAGACTCCCGCCAAAATATGCTGGGAGCCATAACTCTGGAATTTTTTTTTGTTGTCGTACTTTAATATTGCTGAGTCATGGTTTAATGGCAATACAAGTACTGGTTCAAAATGGGCACTTTTATATATGAAATGTCTATTCACATGATTTAGAAACAGCAAAATTTAAAGCATCATGGTGTATTTTTAGGGATCAATAAATCCAAAGAACCTAAATCTTCATGTGATGGTTTCTTAAGCCCGTAATTAGATTTGAAAATTAGAAATTGAATATTTTACCCTTTTTACACCTATTTTAGCATAGGTGAAGTTATAATAACTTAATAACTGAAGTCAATAATTTAATTTCCCGTAATAATACATGTGCACCTTAGAATCACTTGAGATTAGGTGTAATATAAAATATCCTCAAAAATAATAATAATAATCCTGATTACAAGTATATATTTGAAATAATAGAATTACGGACCTCGATCACAGTGATATAAAATTCTAGCTTGTAGGGAGATAAAGTTAGTCAGACACAATAATTGTACATTGTCATTGAGGTAATTTGCATAATGACCCCTCACCTCGACCACGTGACATTACATAGGGGACGGACAGTGAAAGTCAGCAGCCCCGGGGCAGCATCTGCCCTTATGCTGTGTGCAACCAAAATACAGTAACTGATTTATTGAATAGTGAGCTGTAACTGTTATTTGTCTTTGAAGGAGAACAAGTAAAAGACCGTCATTTAAATAACTGGAACAAAGAGGAAGCGCATCGCTAAACAATTTCTCAGAATCGCTGTCTCTTAGCGAGCACGAGTAGATAAGCCAATGCTGTATTAACATTGGTCCACGGTCTGTGACGCTGTCCCGACATAAAAGCAATATCGGCCTAATAATGAAACGGTATATTTTTAGTTAATTTGTAAAAAATCTGTTGCAACCTAAAAATAAAACTTAGAAACGTGACATTATAAAAAGCAGTAGTTGATCACTTTTCATGCAAACAGTTATCAGGTTATACAAAGGGACGTTTGGGTCATAAAGTGCGATTCAACATTGGACTGGCCCAACAAGGATACTTGGTCGCATTAAAACTAAAACCCATTTACACACAAATGTGATCGTCTTTTTCGGTGAATCACTGTTATTTTGAATATTACCATTCTTGTACATACGGATGGCACTCTCAACAATTTGATATGCTCCATACTTTTTTTAATTCTACCAATTTTGTAAGTTTTGTCAAGGTTATTCTGCCGTACCAAGCCACAAGGCAGTAACAATGTAAGCAGTTACAGCGTTTTGACTTTGTATAGAAGCATGACGTGAATTACTTTCGTTGGGTAGGTCACACTCTGTAGACCTGGCATGCAGATACTCTCTCTAACATGGTGTCCTGCTTTCTAATGAGCCGCCAACAAGCGCATATGACGAACATAAATTCACAGTTTTCGCATATTTACATATGCTAAAACTGTTCAATTTTTTTATTAGATATTTCAAGAATAGCGGTTGTACGACCTTGCAAACACATGTACGAATTCAATTCGATGTTCGATACGGTGAAATAGACGCATGTTCACGAAATATTGGCATGAAAATTGACACTTTTGTTGATTTTATTTCAACATGGATAAACCTGCCGCGTCAAAAAATCGTCTGAAAATACATTATTGTACAATATATCAAATCGATATCCCACCTGCTCAAATATTATCCTCAAATCTACGATATCCAGCAAAGTATTATCAGAAAGTGTCCTGCTTTCTAACCATCATTGTCCTGCTTTCTAACAATAAATTGAGCAAGTATGTCCTGCTTTCTGAGCGATCTGCTTATTACAACCATATCACGATATAACTGTTGCAGTTGAGTATTGACAATTTGAAAAAGGGTGTAATTCATCTTTACATGTATTATAATACTCCAACAACTGATGGGCACACGGGGCGGCAACCAGTATTGTGTAAAGTACATACAAATTAAACTAAATATCACTGGGGTGTAAATTGAACGGACTGGATTGTTGAGCACATGATGTAGACCCACCCGCATGCGCATCATAGCCAACGTCCTAAGGAAAAGAGTCCGTCAAAAGTAAATATTATGAATCATTGAAGCTAAACCACTTAGTCTACATGAACGTTCCCGTTTTTTTGTGTATCTTTGTAACCTTTCAATATCAGTCACGTCGTAACTGTAGGCCTAACTAGGTATTATTTTTATGTTAAAAACAATATGTGTGTAGGCTTAGATTCCACAGGTATAGACTACAACAGCCCCAAACATATGCCTACCAATAGACCTACAGGGTGAATGTACGCCTATAGGCTGTTAAATAAACCATATATTTATAATCAACTGTTAAGAGAGGGGGGCTATTCAATCTCCGGGGGGGGGGGGGACTGGATTATTTATCCGCGCATAATTTCAACTGGTCGTGGCTCGATGGCACGCTGACAATTTCAAATTTGATTAGGCCTCGTCTAGATCTTTAAATATATTATTTATTTCATAGAGAGCCTGTCGCGGTTTTATTTTTAAATTACTAATGGTTGCCATCTGGAAATGTATATTTTGTGGAACGCAGTGACGTCAACGGAATGTCTACTCGGTGAAAAGAATGTTATGTAAGACCCCCTCCCGATACTACATTGTACTAGCGAGCTCTGTGGAAACATCGGAGGTAAAGGTTATTGAGTTTCACAGAATAGACCTATACTACAGTTGGGCCTACCTGTAAGTAGGCCCCCTATCATGTATACTTTGCTAGGGGTTGCGAGTGTGTGATATTTATAGATTAGCGTCAGGAACACATGTAGCAGAAACAGACCCGTTAACACCAGAAATTCAGCCAACACTGTCTCAATACTGGGCCGACATCTCGACAGCTGGCACAGCATTGAAGTTGTCCTCGCTTTGACTTGCAAACGCCGCAAGCACATATTATATACAGAAGCGTTGAAACGGAATGACAAAAATATTTTTATCTCGTTATAACGACTTATAAGTCGTTAATTCGACCTAAACTAAGTCGGTCTATCAACTTGTAAGTAGTTAAATCGACTTAGTATATGTCTTTAGAACGACCTATAAGTCGTTAAATCAACTTAGTATAGGTGGTTATAGCGACCTTTAGGTCGTTAAATCGACTTACTATGAATCGTTACATCGACTTAGTATAAGTTGTTATATCGACTTACAATACTTATAAGTCGTTAGCTTACTAAGTCGATTTAACGACTTACAAGTCGTTATAAGGACTTATCATATGTCGACTTAACGACTAATAAGTCGCCATAACGTCATAAATGGACTTAAGCTATACCGACTTATAAGTCGTTATAACGACTTAGCTTAAGTCCATTTAACGACTTATAAATCGTTATAACGACTTATACTAAGTCAATTTAACGACTTAAATATTTTTGTCATGTGATATATATTGCCAAATAACAAAAACACAAATTGGCCAAAATACGACTGGCCCATCAATAGGCCTACACGATTATAGACTAAACCTATATAACCTAACTTAACCTATTTTTAAATCTGCAATTTAATAAAGTTAGGTAGACTATTCTAAAATGTATTTTATCACAGTTTACATATCCAGTAGAACACATTACTATTCTATAAAGCCAAAAATCAGTATCTGCTCACTTTATAAGTAAGCAGATGACGCCTTTAGGCTTTGTATGGCAGAACAGAAGCCATCTCGTGATACAGAACCTTGCTTTTCCACCATGACTCGTGCATGCGTAACCTAATTTTGCCTCTGCCTCTGCTGTCCCCTTCGAATGATTAATTTAGTAAAAATACTCGCCAATTTATACTTATTTGCCATATCAACTGTACCAATTTGTTCCTTAGAAAGCAGGACACTTGCTCTTAGAAAGCATGACATATCTCAAATGGAATTTTTAGAAAGCATGACCATTTCAGCTGATGCTTTGCTGGATATCGTAGTTTTGGAGGATAATATTTGAGCAGGTGGGATATCGATTTGCTGTATTCGACAACAATGTATATTCAGGCGATTTTTTGACACGGCAGGTTTACCCATGCTGGAATAAAATCAACAGAAGTGTCAATTTGCATGGCGATATCTAGTGAGCAGGCGTCTATTTCACCTTAGAAACACAGCAAATCGATTCCAATTCGTACATGTGTTTGCAAGGTGGTACAACAGCTATTCATAAAATATTTAATAAAACAATTGAACACTTTTATCATATGTAAATATCCGAAAACTGTGAATTACTGGTCGTCATATGCGCTTGTTGACGGCTCATTAGAAAGCAGGACACCATGTTAGAGAGAGTATTACGCATGACACCATGTTAGAGAGAGTATCTGCATGACAGGTCTACAGAGGGTGTAGGTGTGATAATACATTTTATATCATTTAGAGTAAGCCGATCCTAAAATGTGGCCGCAACGTATCCTTCCTTTGATACAAATACAACTGAGCACATTAAAAGACCATCATTCATTCTGGTTTCTCCGCAAATGATGTTGGAGCACATGCAGCTTCCCTCTGCTATTATGGCACCAATTAATCTTTGTGTATCTTTGCATATCGACTCTTAGCCAACAGAATGTTGTAAGTATACACTCAAATGAGTGTCACATATTTTACTCTGGCTTTAAGAGGTTGATATGTTATGTAAAGATTAAAGTCATGTACGTAAGGAGGCCGCGCGAACGTTTTCTTGTATTAAATATCAGCGTTTTCCATTATTTATTTATTGGAAAACGATCGCGCTACCAATAAACTGTCGTGCGGCCAACAAAAATGTCCTGTGAGAGAGCGCGCAGCGCGTGGCCCTGCGCGATGTTAACGTCGATACACTGGTTTCATCCTTACTTCGACGAGGCCGCCATAAACGTGATCGCCTAGTCACATTGATAAGTGAGAAACAAGGATATTTCTCTTAAAACCCCACTCAGGATCAGCGGGGTTCGAACGCGTGACGCATGCATGACTGACGAGGAAGTTATGCACCTTCCTAAGCGTTCCCTTCCCCTTTAAAATTGCCTTGCGCAGTGTGTTTTCTTATATTACAAAAAAGTTGTCAACTCAACAAAACGCAATCAACACGCAATCACGTAACACGTGAGATTTTCTTCCGCCGTATCGACCGATTGGATCAAAAGCTCAAAAGACACAAATCGAACCGCAATCGCGGCGGAAGGGGACGCGGTGCATTGCGCATGCGCTCGCCGCCACCACCGGCAGTTGATTGCGGGACCCAGGAAGCGGCAAAATTTGTCCCAGAGTCGGTTCGATGCCAGTGTGTCAGACCGGGGCGCTGAAGCGTGCGGCTGGCCACACAAAATGCCCTGATTTATTGGTTCCCATTTTTCTGGCAGGAGATAATTCTCACCGCCCAAGGCGAGACGTCCCCCTGTGTCCCCCTGTGTTGTTTCAATGCCGGGCTGCCGTCGCAGACGGCGGCCCGGCATTGAAACAACACAGGGCCAACTACGACCGCTGGCGCGGGGACGAGACCGCGCGCGAAAGCTTCAATATTGGATATTGGAGTGACTTTCGATTTTTCCGTCACAGTGTTTTTCCGGTTCTTATTATGGCCGTCTCCAGCCGCGCCAACCTGGGATTTCGCACGTGAGTATTATAATAATTACCACCGCCTCGGATCAAAGCAGGCTTGACGAGGGATAAATCAAATGCCAATCTGCTTGTTACGTTCCCGGAGCTGGAGCTGGTACTCAGATCCCGGGTTTCTCATTCGCAGAGAAAATAGACACTGAGAAATCAGAGTCATTCTACAAGATGGATTAGGGTATTTTTAGACACATGCAGTCGAGAAGAATATTTTAAAGGTGATCTATCACCCCTTATAAGGTATGAATAATTATGTCCTTATATGGGGTGATTGGCTATCATGTGACCCTCCCAGAGGGTCACATCATAGCCAATCACCCCATATAAGGAAACACTTGTGGCAACTTTGATTTATTTGTCACAAAATTATTTATACTACATAAGGGGTGATAGATCACCTTTAAGTGCTACTTAAAGGGGGGTCATCGTTTTTATGGTAATCATGATATTAGCACGAAAATTGCCATCCTCCATTGATGTTTTCCTGTGCATAACTAGAGACCTATATACGGCCTCGCGACGTCGTAAGTATACAGGTAGGCCTATATGTGACATAGTGCAATTTAATGATAATAAGCTGATAAGGGCAAAGTTTTAAAATATCATTTTTCAACTATCTATAACCACAAACGCCCTCGATAGACGTCACAGCGACCCATCAATAAATCTATGTTTGTGTTAATGGCCCAAGATTTGCATGGATGTGGATGCATAGTACAGACAAACCTTGGGATGAAAGAAGTTACCTTTCAACTAGTCGTCACTGTGATAAAAATATTAAAACAACGGGATAACGAACTATATTTTATATATAAATAGATATTACTAAGTTTACTGAAAATCGATTGCGGAACAATGGATCACATACTTGTATGCTGTGGGTTAGCCAGCACAAGACGGAGGTGAACGAAAGGCTACGGGGTTTCAGCAATAAATTTCACAGCGAAACCCATAGTCATTTGGGCATGTCTGGGGGTAAAGCCCCTAGGTATACCCAGAACCCCTTATCGAGTGAGAGAATGACAACATGCACTCTCAATAACTCACCATGTCTTATCAACCCACCATCTCGTAATCATCTGTACATCATTCATTTTCCATCGACAGATTGCACTTTTTCTTAGCATATTACAAAATCACACGAATGACAGTCTCGGTCGAAAAGTGACACCAAACAATCATTTTCCTTATTTATAGGCTCGTGAGTATGGGCGGCCACCAGCCCTGACTACTCACATGTGTGATATAAGGAGATGTATATAACGTGCATACAGTTCTGTTTAAATCGTAGTATTTAATGACATAAAATTAAAGTGGCTGCGTGGAATAACATAGTTTTTTTTGTTTTATATGAAGCAGTTTATTCCGCAGATCATGCTTTTAATTTTTTAATTTTTGGGTGATTTTTAAAAGCAATTTTATTCAACGTTTCTAAGACTCAGAGATAACCATAACAAACTATTTGTACACCTAAAAATGGTTAAATGTTAGCACAGCATTGGGCCACATACTGGTGTATTTTAGTTGACATCAGCAGGCTATACAACTTTGTATCAATTTCTTTGTCAAAATTGGCATTTTCAAAGAACAATATATATATAATAATCAACTCAAGAAAAATAACTAAAAACACCCTTCTTAAACATGATAAGTTTTGTGAAAGAACAGCATAGCAGTCTACAGCTGCAGCTGCTTTAATTAACCAGGTAGGCTAATTATCTCTAGATAATGGTCGCGTGACAACGAGCATACGGGGACCAATAATATATTCATTAGCAATTAAAACTTGTTTGTTTCGAATAATCAATGTACACTGGGAATCATCTCCAGCTACGCCCTATTGATAATTCATAGGACGATATAAATCAATATTAAGTATTAGTATAAAGAATGAGCCAATTCCGGATAATATAAAATGACGACATCAGCTTCCCATCCACAAACACAAAAAAGGAAAAATTGTGCATTCCAATAATTATTGTTTCTCGATGCAATGAATATATTATATCTATGTAATTACTTCTTCTTAAGAGTAGTAATTGTATTATGCTCTATATAAAATGAAAATTGTTCTAAATATCTATTTTCAACAAGTTGTTTTATTACTTTCCACATTCCTTACATTACATAAAGTGTCATGCTATGATATCATGAGCAATGGACGTATCCCAGTACCTATCCCAGTAAACACAAAACATCTTTATAACAATTTCGTACAATGTTGGACCAACGTAGAAGACGTTGTGCCGTCGTTGTAGAAATTAAAAAAAAAATGTTTTGTGTTTCCTGGGATAATTTACCATTGTCAAAATAAAAAATATCATATCACCACTAAGTTTTTTGTATTGAAATGTTCAGCCTAATATTAATATTAAGTAAGTCTGTTTTTTTACATTCTAACTATTAGCGATATTTACAATATTATTATTTTCAATTTCATATATTTAGGGCCATGGCCCACATGTGGGCAACTGTAATAGTGTTTGCAATGGTCACAAAGTGGAATGAATATGACTAATATCACTAGTTATTCTGTTATTCTGTTATTACTAGTTATTCTGTAACGTTATAGTATTTTCCTGGCAAATAAATAAGTCGTTTGTATTGTTAATTTTAGACATATAATAGCTAAAATGAAAAGATCTAAGACAAAAAATACTTATGCACATTCTTAGGGAAAAGGGTGGATCGAGGTCTCAGTCGGATCCTGTTCAGCTATGCTTCGCCAAGAGAACGAGCAGAGGACATTAAATTTTGCATAGTTATTGCATCTTCCGGGAATTTTTTTTTCTTCTGCATATATGATAGAAGTTGTGTGGATATTTCTCATTTTTTGATTTTTAAAATAAATTGTTAAATTTTCATACACAACGTCTTTAATTCTTGCTAAACTCGAAATTAAATCAGGTATCCTATAGGCTGCCGTGACAACAACATTATTATTACAGTGATACACAGTTAGCCATGGTAACGTGACCAGAGCATGGCAATGACATCAACGCAATGTCCTACAAAATTTCGTCGTGCAAAGACAAACTGCAGTAGCTGCTTGCTTAAAAAGCAAGCAGTTACTGCTGTTTGCCTGCAGTGCAGATCATTCAACCTCGCTCTGGTCTAACAATAATTATTGGCGGTGATCGTTCACTTCCGGGCGAGCGTCTGTCACGGAGAGACATTTGAATTCACGATAAGAAGACAAGCAACTCGTCACCGGTTTTTTCTGCTACAAACGCCGCCTTTCTCTCTATTCAAGCCTTTCAGCTCGCTAAATCGCCCTCAGATCGTATCCACGTAAAAACCTGGTCCGACAAAACAAGACAAATAGAATCAGATTTTAGTTTCCTTGGACAAAACGAGCAGCTGATTGTGAGCGACGCAATCAATCACTTCTTCTGGACAAAAACAAACAGCAGTAACTTCTTGCATGAAAAGTAAGCAGTTAATGCTGTTTTCCTCCGCACGAGACGCTCATTGTTTGCATTCCTTCAGTGTTTCATAGTTTTTATATCGTCTTTTCTGGGAGTTTCCTTCGTGATTGTGACAAAGAGATACAAAGAGATACAAATCGTGATACGTTTGCTACCTGGATTATCTACATTTTTTCTGCTGTCGCATGTTCAGTTATATCAGCAGCCAGCTAAGTTTACCCATTATTGTTTAAATGTTGGCTAACGCTGGAAACAGTCACCGCATCGTATTTTTTTGTGAAACTCGTACTAGCTACTTGACCAACACCAGTTTGGTATTTGGCTAGATTTTCTGAAGTTGACATCAGAGGTTGCGAAACAAACTATAATAACTTGGACGCTTTTATAATATTTCTTATATTTTTTTCAATTCCTCATACATAATATTATTCAACAAAGTGAAATCGATTAGAATCATGTTTATCATGAGAGTGAGATTTATTAATCATGGTTATGTGATGTTACTTTGTCCAATATCTGCAAACAGTAAACACACTTGTATTCAAATTTTGACATAATGTTGACGAAATATTGCATTGTGCTATTCAATGTGGGACAATATACTGTTGAATGTGATTAGGCGTCTCGAAACTAAAGGAGTGGCAGAGAGGACCCTTTAGCTCCAGTGTTGATTTATTGTGGTTTAATCCCTACACCGCTGAAATATTTTTCTATAAACCGTAGAGACCTTTTAATTTGCATTTGAATACCTATATCGTGGATCTACGGCCATTATTAATAGCTTACTGTCTCAGTGCGAGGATCGACGTTAGACGTCAGAATCTGACGCGACGGTCCCTATGCTGAAAGGTTTACCCTTTATCCGCCGGTACCGATTATATTAGTTTTTTACATTTTTTTACTAGCATATTGTATATCAGCTTTTAAACAAGTTGAAGATATAAAGTGAGATAAATCAGCTAGAATTTAAAAATAGTTAACCTACATTTTGTGAAAGCTGAATAATTTTCACTCACCTGAAGTTGTGGATCGCGTCAGCGAGACACAACTTCATGTGGGTGAAAATTCCAATTGAATAATTTGGCGGTTAAAGGGTTACAAAGTCATTAAATGATACATTTTCTCACCCAGGTAAAACCATACTCTGGCTTCTTTCCAAAAAAGATGCTAGAGCTAAAGGGTTCACTCTCTAGAGTGACAGATATAACCATTTTACTTTTAGGGGGTTGGAGGCATGAGGGGAGGGGCATGAGTGCGCGAATGTATAGTATATGTTTAAGGATATAATATTATAATATCGAATCGAGGCTGCGGCCCAAGTATTTACCTCTAATTTAAATAACAACTGAATGACGCCGGCGATTGGTTGATCTCATCAAGAGCCACTTTTTCATTGAGCGGGGGTAGAATACCATACTTGGTTCGAGACGGCCATGCATTACTATTTTGGTATAATATACGCGTACATATAAAATAAAATAATCAACAATGAGAGCTTGTATTTCGAAAACAAGTTGAGTCATCGTGAAAAGAAATTTAAACCGTTCTAATGGTCCATCAGCACGCATTGCATGTTAATGGGACATTATGTAAATGGTTATACGACGTTGAATGTGATCGCACTATGGGTTTCACTGGCTATTCTTTATGGAGTACCCCTATGACTGTAAGTATCCTAAGTTAGTGTACGTTCATGATTCTTGATAATAAAATAATGCGATCAGAAAATTACCAGTGTTTTCACGTCACGAATAATACATAAAGTAGCATTGCAGGTCAAATAGTCAAACAATATGATGATGATACATAATGTCCAGACAAGGGATTCGAATATGTATCCTAACAGTAACAGTCTTCCGCTATGTGGCATATGACAATAAGCGTGTGCAAATTGTGATTTTTGGATGATATTTATTTTGACAATAAAGCTTGGTACGCATGGTAGCAGAAATGCATATGATGGTTTCGTTATCATTTATCCGGTATAACTGGGCCGACTAACTCATTTACTTAAAAAAAAAAACTACCAAAAAACTCGGATGTCATAAAATTGAGACAAATATATATATGCCTATGAAAACTAGGCCATTTTCAGCAGGCCTAAACTTTTGATTGTTTTAGAACTATCACATTTAAAAATGGAGGTCACTGTGTCAGAGTCTGGCGATGTCATCAGGGTAGGTTATTTATGTCTTGAAATACGTGAAATACTTGTGCTGGACATGTCAGTTAGCAGGTTAGGTACTTTATCATTAGCTATAATAACTCCTTTACGTGGATTCCTAATGAAATACTTCAAAACTTACACAGTATACAGTATTCAGCAAGCTTTTAAAATCGTCGACCTCTATTTTGTCAAATCTGAATAATGTTCACTTTCTAGGCATATTCCGATGACAAAACAGAAAACGCGTTTGTATGATACTGAAAAAAAACGAGTTTTTTGTGAAGGAGAAGTAAACATTAAACTTGCTAGATTTAAATGATTATTATGTGGCCCTTTAAGGGTGAAATTTAATCCTCCTAGTCCCAGAAATACATATGTAATTCTGCTACCACCCAGCTCGTCATTCAGATAATTATGTGAATTACTAGCCCAATTATTTTCCCCACTTCCAAGTGAATGAAAGTGTTCCCTTGGGTTGACCAGAAGCGTGTTTTTTAGTTAAAGAATTTTAGTCAAAATAATTCTGTGTGGAACCTAAGTGGGACGAGGTAGCTTAACCTGTTAATATGGTATGGTATACTCTTTAGCACACTGCATGCCTTTGTTTTTTAATATACCTTTTCGAAAACATAAACACATTGTTATATTTCACTATTTACTTTTCAGGGATTAGGATTTAATTAGTATGTTTTACTTTTCTAACACAAGGGTTCCTGTGAATCAAAATTGAAGCAACTGGATTGATATGCAACTATTCCGATCATCATTGTCACTCACCCACTCGTGGGAAATGTCACAAGCATTATCTCACCTATAAATGTTATCCCTGGATATTTAATTTTAGCTGAACTGTCCACTTGATTATCAAACACGGTGACAAGAGATTTCTGCGCATGGAATCATACGTTTATCAAACGTTCTCTCTTAATAATAATAAAAAAACTTATCTACCACTTTGAAAAGTAGCAGATACGTTATTTATTCTTATACTAAGCTGACTATGTGTTAGATAGGAAACACAATCGAAGTTTATATACGACCATTCTTGTCCTTGTAGCGGTTTACCTTCAGTCGCCCAGTCCTCAGAAATGACAGATTCTTATCTCACCCCAAATTGTCTCTCTGATTATTCAATGAAAGCATCCACAGCTTACAGCACACCATATGATGAACTACACTCACACTTGATTTACAGCCCTTCTTGCCGTTGTCGTGGCTTATCGCCAGTCACTCGATGGCAGGAGATGACACAATCACCCATGTCATCACAGTAATCTCTGTGATTATTGCAGGGTCGAGCCCATACAACATGGTCAGCTACATGTAACTGATATTTGAGATTAAACCGCAGAAGCCGGACCTGTATTCCTAAAATAAGTGAGACCGGCCATTTTGCGACCCTTTTCCTGCTACGCCTGTATTTATATACGGTTTCAAGCATTTTTTAGATCAATATAAATATCACTAAATTAGAAAACATAGTTTATTTGTAGATGCTGAGTTAATCCACTAATTCAATATTGGAGATTATTTCATAAAATGTAATATTTTTTGTCACTTGAAGCTGAAATTTGCGGCAGCAATTCCAGCTGCAAATGACAAGAAATATAATTGAAACAATTCAACAGGACAAAGGCTGAAGAAAGCATTATAGAGTGATGTCTCCAGAAAACGATGGGGTTACCGAAGATATTATTTGATCTTCGTCTAAAGAGAGTCGCCCCTGGTTTCAGAGCAAACAAAACATTATGCTGTATTGCAATGGTAAAATAGAAAAGGTTTACACAGTGACATAGGTGTATTGTACGTACCGTTACGTGTGATACTCCCCTCTTTTACGATGCAAAAAACATAAGCATCGAAGTTTTTTTTTAATTTGAAATCATCATTAATTCTTAGTTAACTCTTTCCGCCTCATTCGACTACTTATGGTATGGGTCCACGGCCATTATACATTTTTTATTCCCTTCACCCGGGTAACGTATGTGTCATCTAATAAATTGTTCCACATAAGAATACATTTGTAATCACGGTAAAAAACAGGCAATGTAGCCATGAATGACATTAATAAAACAGTGCGGCTCTTTGAACTCCACGATACAGACGGAAATAATTTACAAGCGTTCGATTCTTATCATTATCGACACTTATTGTCTGCAGTCACCCACTTGTCAAGCTTATCAGATACTCATTTCGAGGAGACGAATCAACATGGCGAACTCCATGCGTCCACAGTGCCACTCCCCAGGTGGCGCACGAGTGTGTCATATAGTCTATAGCACGTCAACCTCGCCGGAAAGCTGTGTTCATCTTCATTAACCTTTTAACGCTGACATATTTCTGTATAACCCATGGAAACCAAAGGGTTTTTTTTATTTGAAATCATCATAAACGTCTTAGTTAGCTCTTTTCAATTCATTTGAATACCTTTTATATGTAATGGGTGTATGACCATTAGAATATTTCCATTCTTTCAGTGCGGGGACCGTCTTATACGTCAGAATCTGACGTCTACAGACGTCAGATTCTGACGTATAAAGACGGTCCCCGCACTGAAAGGGTTAACAATTATCCTGCTGATCACGACTATTGTCGTGTTTTATGTTTTTCCAGTTGACCAAATCACTGTTATTGGGAATGAAATGTGTGTCTAAACATCAAGATTAGCAAATATGTGTGCTCAAATTTAAATAAATATGAGTAATTATCAGCCACTGGAAGTGGTGGGTGGCGGTAGCGAGGCACGACTTCGAGTGGGTGAAAATTTAAATAAGGATAAGGGGTTAACCTTTTAATTGCCAGTTCCGATTGAATCCATTTTTTTCATTTTTACTGGCACATTACATATCAGCTTTGAAAACGTTGGAGATAAAACGTAACATCAATCAGAAAGATTTCAAAATCGCTCATTTCCATTTTGTCAAATCTGAATATTTTTCAGTCTCATGACGTCAGCGAGACACAACTTCACGCGAGTGAAAATTCAAATTAAATAACACAGTACTTGGTTAAAGGGTTGAAGATCCTTTGTGGTCTTGTATGTAAGCAAATTATTCTAACGTTATATTTTCAGAGAGGGTGATGCAGTGATGCAGGCGTCCCGGGTTCGAGTCCTGCTGATTCTTCTTGGACCTTTCCGTGGAATATCACCCATCGGGCATTCACGTTAATGGCGCCCTCGTCGAGTTGAGGTTGAAACCAGGTTATCGGCGTTAATTTTGCGTAGGGCCACGCGCTACGTGTTCCCTCACTATACGTTATATTTTCAAGTAAAAATATCATCGGTCTAATATAAACGTGTTATTATATAGCTAAGACAAAAAAGTTATATATAAGCTCCTTGGTTAAGGTTATCTTTCTACTTCCCTTATAGGATTTCGGCTATAGAAAAATAATTATGTATTCCTGATAATTTGGGACTGTTGAGTGTCATTGTATGAAGTTAAATCATGACCGCATGCAAAATTGTATGATTGTCAAGATAATATCTATTACTGTTCCATATAAATTTTTATTATAAATGAAATTATTTGAGTTGGTTCCCTCAATGAAATTAAGTTGGACCGACTAGTGACACTAGTCCGGTTGTACAGCGATGTGCACACACCGGTAATTTGATGCAAGGTTAAATTTTGATGAGAGCAGAAAAATACGATTTATGGAATCAATCGCTGAGACAGCTGATCAGTTTGAAAGGTCGAAGTTAAAAGGAAATAACTGCTTATTCTACAAGGAATCAGCTACTGTCTTGTGGCTTCTCAGAGTAGCACAGTCATAAGCATGTCGAGGAAAATTTTGTTCTTTAATGCAAATTGCGAATGATGTGTTCATGTAACCATATAAGTTGCGATAACCTGTAACTGTGCTGTAAAGTCAAACTGTTATGAGGCTACAAAAGCCAGTAGCTGCTTACTTGAAAGTAAGCAGCTACTGGCTTTTGTAGCCTCATAACAGTTACATATAAAAAATAAAATAAAATTGCATTATCTCTCCTTCAGCACAGACCGGTCCTAGTGGAGATATAATCTTTGTAGACAGTACAATCTAGGAACGGGCGAACTAATAAAATAGATTACCTAGAAGGTTTCCACTGGATGTAGAGAGGCTGCAACCTGTCCAAATCTGCAACAATCCAGAAACGCATATAGTCAAGATCAAAGATTTTCTAGGATATCAATTCAATGATAATATGAACTAATAAATAATTCCGTGCTAAGGCTAGGGCAAATAGCGGCAACAGCTTATTTGAAAAGTAGGAAGTTATTTCTGTTTGATTTATCTGTATTGGCTAATACATGTAATGTGATATACAATGTTCGCGGATTATTTTTTTCTATTTTTCCTGCACAACAAATAACCGTTAATTAGAAACCTTATTTTTACCAGCTACGTGAGTAATATTACAAACAATATCTCGATATTTCAGGTTTTCGTGTACAGATGTACTTAGATGATATAATAGTAAGGCAGGTGTAAGATTTTGTAATGAATTTTTGGGGTAAATTTGGGAGTTTCATGGGTTAACCAGTACACGAATCATCGAACTTTTGCTTTCATTCGAATTTTGATGTCGATAGTACGTCCACATCTAGGCCTATCACATTGTCGAAATGGTCACCAAAGGGTGCTTGATGAACGCATCATCATCGCTCACTTTGGTGACGGGCGCAACAGTGTGGTCACCGCAACACGCCATCTAGCGAGTCCCGGGGGCACGATGGCGAAGCGGAACAATATGCGTGTTGAAGCGACGCCAACCGAAGTGTCGGCCCGGTGGCCACCGAAGTCAGATCGGAAGTTGTCTGCGCTCCGGGGACTTGTACCAAATTACCCGGCAGTACACAGGAGCTGGTTTAGGTCTGTGTTTTTACGGCCCTGTGTGGACTAGAATGTGCCTAGAGGGTGATTTTTATACCACAGGAAACACGTGACACAGCCTATATGCTGGTTAAATGTTGGGCCAACGTCGCACAGGGTCAATATCAGATCTTGTGTAGGCCTTAGGTACAAACAAGAACGTTCTTGGTACAAACATGCTCGATTATACAAATTCAACCCCAGCAACATTGTGCGTTGTAAAATAGTATAAGTAAAGTGATATATTATGAAAATCGCGGGGGCCCTGGTGCAGTGGTTAAAGCTGCCTGCTTGGAAAGCGCGGGTTCGAGCCTAGCTCTGGCATTAATGTTTCAAGAAAATAAAATGCTTCTTGCCCGCTCACTCGTAAAGATTCAATATTGTGGAGAGTCTCCGTGACCGAGAGGTAGCGTGCTCGGTCTTAGACCGCCAGGCCACGAATTTTGAATTCTGTGTCTGTATAGACAGTGTCATCTTATTCATCTCACCATCCTCAGGAGGTTCTCCTGGCCCAGTTTAGCCTATATGTGCACAAAGGTGCCTAAAACCACATTCATTTCATTTCATTTGTATTATGAAAATCTAATATACGTTTGCACACAGTATGTTAAGTGGCAGTCACCTGAAAGCAGCTGGGTCGTTTGGCTTCACTGAACCATTATATTTACATTGCAGCGGGCCCATTTATGTGGGCACTGACCATACTGCGCATGCGAGGGGCCCAGAATGTTTACCTAGCGAATAATGACTAATTTAATTCATTTTGATATAACCACGCACAAAATACGTAATGTAGAATAATAAATATAAAGTGACTTAGCTACATTTCTATGGTATACATAAAAAATTCCAGCGGTGACCTGATGCCAGGTAGGTCAATTATAGACAATAATAAATAATGTGAGATCTTAAAGTAGTCGCCATGTTTAAAGACATGTCTAAGCATTTTGTATATTTCCAAATAGCCCATTATACGATATATATATTAGCAGAAATACAAAATACAGATATTATGTATTTCTGATATTAGCCAATGCAGAGGCAGTGCTGTGCCAATGTCCGTCCTATGGTATTGTGTCAGCGTTGGTCAATATGATTTGTTAACCGGAATCAACATACCTAGTTCAAACAACATTGTATATCATTTGAATGAATGTAGAATACTAATTACAGTTAAAAAGCTACATACTCTCACGTTAAGTCAAACATCAATAACGACATGCTTTTAAAGTAAGCAGTTACTGCTGTTTGCCTTTTCATATTCTTAAAAAGTAAGCATTTGCAGTATATTCACGTTTTTAAATAAGCATTTTAAAAATTATGTAACTCGAAACTTTTATAATCACTTTGTCCTGCTACGCCCACATATACGGTTTCAATCACGTTTCAGATCAATCGAAGTATTTCTGGTAGATGCCTAGATAATCCATTACCCTTTGACTTCCAGGCTGGAGTGTATGCCAGGATCCAGATATACTGGTGTAGGAGTTCCATTTTTCGTCATTTGAAGCTGGAATTGCTAACGCAATTTCCAGCTTCAAATGACGAAAAATACATAAATGTAGTATATATTTGACGAAAATTTGTGTCATTTTATGGTTACGTTCATTGACGAATGACGACGGAAATTTCCGTCATGTATGGTAGTGAAAAGGTTAACTCAATATTACAGATGACTATTTTCCATAAAACAATATTTCGTCATTTGAAACTGGAAATCGCGTCAGCAATTCCAGCTTTGAATGAATGAAAAATAGAAGCAACAATTCAGCAGAAAAAGAGTTCAGTTGCGTTTCGCTGTCGCGGTCCACATTTTTAAGTGAGTGAAAATAAGGGGGGTCGTATTCGCACTGTGATAGTAAACCACACGATTCAGTGTGATTGAAGACCGGGAATCACGGTCAAGTGCACTGGTTCGCTCGGCAAATGACAGAGAGGCACAATTTTACGTACACCGTCTGTGTTCCATTCCTCTTTAACATTGTTAACGAATCAGAGACTATTTTAGACATTTAGCAGCGTTTAGACTATTATCAAAATGATATTTTTGCAAAGAAAGACCAGCGCCATCAACATGATCAACTCGGATAATGTTTTATATCTGATCTTAATTCAGTTTTACATGAAATATATTCTTGGAAGGTAGTATTTGTTCTAAAATAAATATCATTTTACAGGACGTTTTCTATCCTTTTTTAGTTGTGTCTCGAAACCCGACTTGTAAAATAACTGCTGTAACATAAATACTTATTTACAGATAGAAGATAATATAACTATGTTCTTCTATATTCAATATATTGACTTGGTATTATTTAAAGTTGGATCACAGAGATGAAAAGGTTACAGTCGGATGACCGCGTTGACCGCCGGTCACTCTCGTCAATTAGGAGTCATCCAATTGAATTCATTGGCACATTCTCTGCCAATTTGGCTGCAAAGTGCCTTCTGGTTCAGCATGCCCATTAGAGACAGAGACGCCCAACAAACACAAGATGTCTTCCAAATGTTTCAAAGGTTGGCCCAACATTGAACTAACCATTGTCCAACATATCTTTATCAGCCATGGTACTACAAGAGGATTGGTGGCTGAAATTTATGCCAGCGTCTAAGACGTAAGACCGGAATTGAATCAACCTCGGCACAGCACACTACCATCAAAATATAATTTCGATTTAATGTTGGCCCACTTTCGTATAAGGGGGACCAACATTAAAACAACATTTGGTAAAAGTCTTGTGTTAGCTGCGCACATCCTAAGGCACATGGTAATAAACTTATTCCAGATCACGAATTCAATTTTCTCTCAAAATAGCCAACATTATTGTTGTGTCTCGTTGCCGCGACCCACAACTTCAAGCGGGTAAAAATTATTAAAATTTGACAAAATGGAGGTCAGCGATTTTGAAATTTTGTTGATTGATGTCACGTTCTATCTTTGACATGTTCAAAAGTCGGTATTGTTTGCTGATAAAAAAAATGAAAAACGAGCATAACCGGCACCGGCGGTTAACCCTTGCAGCGCGGGGACCGTTTTTACAGTCAGAATCTGACGTCTGTAGACGTCAGATTCTGACGTATAAAGACGTTCCCGTACTAAAAGAATTAAGATATTTCTAACGGCCGTAGACACCATAACATAGGTATTTAAATAAAGCGGAAAGGGCTAACTAAGATATTTTTAATGATTTTAAATTGAAAAAAACACTTTGATCTCCATGGTTTATACATAAATTTCTCAGCGCTTTAAGGGTTAAAGGATTAATGCTCTAAGTCGGAAATGATTTTCTAAATTACAAAAGTGAGGCGCCATGTCACAGACAATGGCTCGAAAACCAGAGCATTGTAAACAGCCATAATCATGGTGCCGTAATCTCAATGCGACTGACCCAGATATTAGGAGCGTAATTGGTCGAGATGACTATCCCTTATATCTGGGTCAGTCTCTTTGGGATTACCATCTTTAAATGACCATTAGAATGTATTGTACGTAGTTAGAATGAATGTCTTATTGTACACAGTTGCAGCTATATATGGGGCCACACGTATATTCTCGTACAAGTTACGCTATGTCGTAGGATCCGCAGTGGTCTAGATGGTCATCTCGACCAATCCGAAGCCTACGATATATCGTAACTTGTACGAGAATACGGGCCCAGGCGTTGGCACGGCTAAGATGATATCAATATAATTATAAGACTTGGCAAACTTGGTGTAAGAATATTGGACTAAACTAAATCCTATTATATGGTTCAGCTCAGTTTGACAGAAATATGGACAATTCTGATTATAATTACCTAATAATTTTACGTTCACCTTCAGTGTTCCATATTATATTTAATTGGTCACTCAATCGCATTTATCAGCTATAATAGTTATAGCTTGTTCAATTCAAGTGATCTAATGAATTTATCATATAGCACTATAATAATTTATTCTAGATGATGAAGAATAACTAAATAGCAATAGCAATAGAGCAAACAGAGTGGTATTCACTGTAGAAGTCTAAATTTATTAGAGTTCCTAGAGCAAGAACACCACATCAAAACACAACAATGCTCCAGCATTGAAAGTAGAAACACATTGATATTTATTTGCAAACCCACGTGCACGAAGCTGGGATTTACCCCGCAGGCTTTAGCTATAGGAACGTGTAACCAATGCCCCACGTTCATCTCAGTATAAGTAAGCATAGAGAACCACAGGACACATTTGCTGTGGCTATGTTGCCCAGCCTTTGACCACCACTGTGAGGAAATCCTGTGTAATTTTAGGGGAAAGTTTTATCAAACTACACGTCGGTGGCTATAAACTAAGCTCCTGTAAATATAAAGCGCTTAGCGAATAGGACATTCAACCAATCCTTGATGAAATGCTGGCCTAACATCTGCGACAGGGGCCAAACATTTTAACAACATAGGATGAACGTCTCTTATTAGCTAGCTGGGAGTCAGGGGGTGACTGTTAACTACACGCTTGGTGTGGAGATCGTGTAATGGTGTACGGTTCTGGAGACCCCGGGGACATATTTCAGCAGCCTGCAGCCGACCACCGTGAGATGAATGTGGAATGGGCAGCTGGTCTGCAGGGCAAAGGGCCGCATTGGTGCGAGACCCAGGCATCAGGTTAGATTGCTGCAAGGCCCCACTATCAGGTCGGATTGCTGCAACACTCGACCCAGTAACACAAAACATTTGTATAACATTTGTACAATGTTGGACCAACGTCGAAGACGTTGGGCCCACGTTGTACAAATGTTATACAAATGTTTTGTGTTTGCCGGGCAGCCATCAGGTCGGATTGCTGCAAGACTCAGCAATCACGTCGGATTACTGCTTAACTCAGCCATCAGGCTGGATTGCTGCAAGACTGAGCCATCAGGTCGGATTTCTGCAAAACTCAGTCATCAGGTCGGCTTGGTGCAAGACTCAGTCATCGGGTCGAATTGCTACAAGACTCAGTCATCAGGTCGGATTGCTACAAGACTCAGTCATCAGGTGGGATTGCTGCAAGACTCAGTTATCAGGTAGGCTTACTGCAAGATTCAGCAATCAGGTCGGATTGCTGCAAGACTCAGCCATCGGGTCGGATTGCTACAAGACTCAGTCATCAGGTAGGCTTACTGCAAGACTCAGACATCAGGTCAAATTGCTGCAAGATTTACACATTAGGTTGAATTGCTGCAAGACTCAGCTATCAGGTGGGATTGCTGCAAGACTCAGAAATCAGGTCGGATTGCTGAAAGACTCAGCTATCAAGTCGGAATGTTGCAAGACTCATCCATCAGGTCGGAATGCTGCAAGACTCGGCTATCAGTTCGGACTGCTGCAAGACTGAGGCCAGTTCCGTCTGATGATGTCAACCCTGTTAACACGCATCAATATCTTCGCTGTATATTCTTAGCACAAATTAGTCATCACCGCATAATCATAAGACCCGCAGTCCGATTCCAAGTCATTGAGCTACCGCGGTGCCCCCTGAGAGACGATGGACGTTCAGCGGGATTGACTACAGGGTAAGCGAGGAGAATCTGGATCGACGGGTCAACGCCGGTTCCGATGCCGGCCAGCCTCGCGGACGCTGCCCCGGGATAGAGCCAGCGGTGCCTGTCGGGAGCACACGAGTAGAATAGGGGATGAGCCGGATTGAGCGGGGGTCAAGGAGGGAGTGACCCGCACAGGCCTGTTTACCGTTCGCTGATTGGATAACGTCAGCGCCGGGGCGGACGGCCATGTTTGGCCCCGTGGCCCTAATCTCGCTCATCCCTCAGTGGCCGACACCCCGGGGCTTGTCCGAGCAATCCCTCCTCTCCCCTGCTCCGAGGGAAGAACGCGACTATGTACCAACGCTGATAAGATGCTGTGTCAACGTCTCCGACGTTGTCACAACAATCAACCAGCGTTGGCCCAGCCTGTCCTTTCAGTCGCGCCCTGCCCCGAGCCAAATGTACATCCCATTTCGGTCCGTCAGCGTGAATCAGCTAATTTCCTCTAGTATTCCATTTTGGACAAATTTCCCGCTTTATTGCATTTGTCACGCTCTTTTTCGATCCGGTCGGGCTGGGGAAATGCATGGCTTTGAGGTAGACTGAACGGTTTTTCGTACCCATAGTTTTCTGTGTCTGGGTTTGGGCTTTTACTCTGGCTTTTGGTTTAATACTGTCTGCTGTGAAAAGTGTTTAAAATATGTTGAGACCAAAAATATATTTAATAATTCTGATTTTCATTTGTTACATTAAAAGGATGGTATACTTCCTGTCGTAGAATTCGAACCCTGATAAAAACGGGCAGGAGCAAATTGCGTTATCTCCCTGTCATGTATATTAGATTGTAGATAAACCTTCGTTAAGACATATGTCGTTGTGACAATGTAAAGGCGGGGATGCAAATTATATAGGGACTTAAAACGGATAATTGGTCCGGATGCAACAGGCCAATGCTGATCTGCAGAGCATATATTGCTTTTCTACTTGGAAAGGCAAAGATAAAACCATAATCATGTGCATTCTGTCCTGTAAAGGCAGGGCTGAGTGCCCATAATTATGGTTTTCTCTTTGCCTGGGATTTCCGATTTCAAGTTATCAAGCATTGGACAAAAGAGCTAATGTTTTACAAGGTTATTATTTACAAATTGGCAAAAAATCATTTGAAACGCCTCACAATTTTAAATAATTGAGACAGTCTCACAAATTCGAAATATCAACCGTTTCCATGGTAGCGCCAAGGTGTATAATTTCTACCACATCCTGAAGTCATTGTCGTTCTTGTGCACTATACGTTGTCCTCAAATGTATTTTATTAATATATTAGTTTTAGCTGCTAGCCTAAAGACCTGGTATAGGCAAAAGCCAGTGCTGTGTACTCGTTTTTTTCTTGAACTTTCTCAATGTGGACAATGGAGACAAGTACATAGCAAAACTTATACTGCATAATGTATACTAGGATAATATATTGTACATGATATAATCGTATATATGGTCAATGACTGTTAATAATTCTCTATTTGAAATGACCATGCTGCGGGGCGATATCATAAAAAAACACAACTAACCTAATAAAGCGCACCATAATGTTCATCTAGAAAATGAGGATTTAAATGGCCATGCACTGTACCGTTCTAGCAAAACCACTTGTTTCGATTGCCTGTGCCATTTCCGCGCTTGTGGCAAACGAAATTTGCCACAAGCGCGGAAATGGCGCAGGTGAAAGTGAGTAAAATCACTCTAAATGCGAGGCAATTTTCTCCAGCCGGAAAGTGCCTGGAAATTACAGATGCATTTGCCAGGTTTTAATTCTGTAGTTGATCCTATTCTGTTCTGTATACCAATTTAGCTCAGTTATCGTGTTTATTTTTATATTAATTAACACCAAGTGACGAAGCATATAGGTCTAAACATGACAATGCTATATAAGTGAATCATAACATTATGCCGCGCCTAATTTTATCATAATGAATAATATATATTTATCTCTTTTTCTGTTCATGTCCAAGACGTGGATGATTTTGCTTCGGCTTTTTATCATCAATTCAATGATTATTGTCGCCATGGAAGTCGATATAAGCGTATAACTGTATGATATATGCAACATAACATAAAGTAATAACAAATTTATTATCTGATATCAGGTCTGGAGACCTCTCAGTCGACTGTACATGACTTGATGACCACGTGCCATTTTAAATACATGGGGAACATACAGCTCTGCTACCAACACGGCGCTAGGAAGTATCGTATCCGACATGAACGTATCGTGCACATTACCATCTATGTCCTCATTTTTACACCTGAGTGATGTGAAGCACGTGAGGGCTAAGCACTTTGTCTGAGCAAGGAATATAGAAAATCTTTCTATATTCTTTGGTCTGAGGACACAGCATCGAAAAAACGATATCCCAAAATTGTAAGTACAACCCATAGCGAGTATATTTTCAAATGTAAATTCTCAACTGCGTACATCCTATTGTCGAGACTTCTGTTTTGAATGCAGTAAATATTTTGAATAATTGTGTTATGCTTTGCCCACTGTTGTTATCATGTTGGCCCACCGTCTACGACGCTGGCCTAACATTAAAACAACATTGAGTCAGAGGTTATTGTATAGCTGGTCCAAAGCGTAATCCCATCAAACACGAGACGTTGACCCAACGTGGACTTAACGTTGGGCCACCGTCTGCGACGCTGACCCAACGTTAAGCCAGCATTGTATAATAGTCTCGTATTTTTCTAGGATTCTAGGCATCAAACAAGGCGTGTATCGGCAGCTGGGGACTCAAGTCTTATAATGCTAAGGTCCCTTGAGGAATCGGAAATTACTATCCAAACTTCAAAGAATACGCTTGGTCCCAACAATGGTCCAGCAGACACAAAACATTTGTATAACATTTGTACAACGTCGGCCCAACGTCTTCGACGTCGGGCCGACAATGTACAAATCTTATACAAATTTATGTATTGTGTTTACTGTATGCCACGCTTAGCTTTTTCGGCGTGGCTGGTGTTGTCCCACGGACCAAGTTTTATATCCTGTTACATGTCCGTGAGGGGCGGGGTGGGGTCACTCCGTCCTTGCTCTTTGGTGCGGGAGATGACAGGGATTCCCCGAGGTCAACACAGGTCATTGATGCATCCCTCTATGAGACAGGAACCAGTCGATAAGGCCAGACCAATTTTATATATTCGATAAAATCGGCCTGAGGTGTAATGTTTGTGACATCGCACCCTTATTATGAAACCATGGAAGTCTTTTCAAACAACTCAACAGTCACAATAATTTTAATACTTACCCAGCAAACACAAAATATTTGTATAACATTTGTACAACGTCGGCCCAAAGTCTTCGACGTTGAGCCAACACTGTACAAATGTTATGCAAAGATTGTGTGTTTATTGAGTATCCTTGTTATATTAATGCATACCGATACGTATTATCAGAAATAGATGAAGAATAGTCTTTATCTATTTCTGGTATTATTCTGTATAAGTATGTACATTTACGTACCTCCTGTGCGTACATGTCGGTCCTACAGCATAGGATGGTAAGTCGGAACGTTCAAAGTCTGGTCACGGTCCGACTGACCCGACACGATTATCGGCCGAGTTTTCAACGCATCAAATATGGCACGACTATATCCCAATATAATATTCATGTGTTGAGCCATTCACCTTGTCGGACCATTCAGGCCGGACACACTAACCCGTCTGTCCCGATATGTTCCGAATTTAGGCCAGTCGAGACTGTTCTGACTTTGAATGTTCCGGGGATCATGTGCGTAGCCTATACATCTGTATATTATACAGATGTATACGCACATGCCTCCGGAATAATCAATATTATGCACGAAGATTGGACAGCACTACCCCTAACAGGACAAAACGCAGCAGCCTAAATTTGGAGGGGGGGGGGGGGTGGAATTTTTAAATTGCACACTTTTTTTATTCCACTACCTATCTGCAGAACTGCATTTTTTCACACTCTGCCTTAAGCAAAATATTTCTTTCACTCTCTTAGAATTTTTTTTATGTCTACAAAGTTGGATACCAAACTAGGCTTAGTATTTATCTGGAGCCGAGCGAACAGAGCCTTCACAAACTTATGCATACATACTCCACCAAACACCCACATCCCCCCCCCCCCTGGTAATCGAATGGTGCCTCCCTTAGAATATCATACGTTGACCCAGCGCGGCCAGAGAGTTGGGACTTGATAGTATACTGTTTCCCATCAAACATACGATATTGAAATTATGTTGTATTATTATTGGCCCAATAAAACCCGACACGGTGAACTGATGTCGGGTTGACGTTGGACCACCGTTACAGACGGCAGTCCAGCACCAACCCGACATGAGTTCATAGTGTCGGGCCTGCAGGGTTCGGGGAACCCCCATGTCGGTCATTTTCTCGGACACCCGGCGCCGGGGAGCTCTCATTTACACACGTGGATAGCAGAGGACGGTGTCAATGTATGCTCCCCCCGGGGCCGGAGGTGACTGGAGTCAGGGCTAAAAGGCCCATCTGTATACACAGCAGCCCATCATTCATAAACCCGGCCCGCGGATTATATGGAAAATGTCACAGTTTCTCTTCTGCGCCATTGTCCCACAGAAGTGCTTTATCACATCTCCGGTGTTTGTCGTGCGCAAATCTCCCTAGATTCCCACCATTGACGTGATTAAAAGCAGTCTAATTCTGTCATTTTGCATTTTTTATTACAATATACCGCAATGCAGAGGAAAACAGCAGTAGCAGTATAATTTATTTTTAACCCTTTAACCGCCGGTGCCGCATATATTCGAGTTTTCATTTTCTATCAGAACTTTATAAGTACCACATTTTAAATATGTTAAAGATAAAATGTGACATCAACCGGCAAGATTTGAAAAGAGATGACCTCCATTTTGTCAAATCTGAATAATTTTCACTTGCTTGAAGTTGTGGATCGCGTCAGCGAGACACAACTTCAAGTGAGTGAAAATTTAGATTGAATAATTTGGAGGTTAAAGGGTTAAGCAAAGAGTTACTGTTGCTTGTCTTTGAGTGACAGTATAATAATAGTTACAAACACTCGCGCAGACAACGCAAAATAAATAGCAGGGTACTATTAATATGATATCACCATAAATGATTATCGGACCGATATGCCGTGTGAGCGATGACTCAAGGTGTTTGGATATGATAAATGTCTACAGCTGAATCATGTACTAGTATATATTTTGACCCTTTTTATCATAATCATAATCGTATACTTAATTTTGAGTAGAACTAGCAACACAGCCTCCTCTCCTGCTTTCACACTAATATGAATCTGTATACAGTGACATGTGTACCCGAGGGTAGCCTCTCTTGGCACTGGATGAAATATATCAACATCTTTTCGTGTGGCGTCTGCCTTATATAGACGCACTGATGATGTAATCATAGAATATGAAACAGCTATTGTTAGAAGGCAAAAACGAGTTATGTGAGGAAGGAATCGATGAAGAGCGAAGAAGTAACATTGATAAACCACTTATAAAAACGTATTTCATTGATATATGAGAATAAGCAAGACCGTGAAGAAGTCACTGAAGAGGTAATTATTTAAAAATCAACAAAAGTGATGGGACATAGACTCGTCCTCTAATCTCCCGCGCTATTTTCACCCAAACGTAATTCCCCCTTCTCGTAAACCTAGTGGGCGCACGATGTTGTTGCGACCCGGATCGGCGTCACGGACGCCGACCCGGAGTCGCGACAACGTCGTGCGTCCGGTGGGACTGGATCCATGCCCACTCCAGAGACAGGGGTCATTTGACACGCAGATTAACTTAGCCGAGCATGGAAGTCACGCGGCAAACCGAGGCATCATGGGTAATGAAGTTTCCCTCTCACTCGCCAGGGGGGACTGTACCGCGTCGCAGACCGGCGCAGACGATCACGAACTTCATTCCATTTTTTCTGTGTCACTTTACACCAGGGATGTTGGTCCCCTGGGTGCCGCAGGATTGCCCCTTTCAGCGCGGGGACCAGAATCTGACGTCTGTAGACGTCAGATTCTGACGTATAGAGACGGTCCCCGCACTGAAAGAATTGAATTATTTATAATGGTCGTAAACATATAACATAGGTAATCAAATATGTCGGAAAGAGCTAACTAAAACATGTATGATTATTGCAAATTAAAAAAACCTTCAGTCTCCATGGTTTATACAAAAATAATTCCGCGTTCAGTGGGATTGACATTGATTCCGTTACAAAAAGTATAAAAGCTCTTGATTTTAAATGCACAGCCTTCCTTTTATGAAGTCTGAAAAATGAATCCGTCGTACATGTACAGAATGTATAACTGTGGGCAAATTTCGATACCTAAAGTAAAATATATACTAATGCAAGATGTCGTGTGGGCATAAAAATCGCCATGACAGATATATTATGTCCTCAGTTATATCTGACGTCATTTTTTTAGGTGATGTACAGCGTCGTGCCATTTGTAAAACGTCGTCCCAACGTCAAATGGGACGTATTTGCAGTTTCATAATGTGACATATACGTCCTTTTTACACCGCATGTATATATGAGCATCCTAAGTACGGCATAGAAAGACACAAAGATGTCCTCTCGTGCAAAGCCAGAAGACGGTATCTGCTTACTGCCTTTTAGTTTCCCACAACAGCACTCTGGTACAGCAGCAATGTGCAAATATCATGACAACAACGGGGGACTATCCATTCGATGGACAGACCCAGGAAACACGAACGTTGTTTATCAACCCGGACTGTGTAATGCCACGTGAGCTTTTAAGGCGGGATTGATCATATTTAACAACATTTTTGTCATACAAGGGAGCCTAAATAGCGCGGGTCGTCACTTGCCAATTTGTCAAGCTAAATGTAAACATTCAGGTTTGATTCCCGATGTTTCAGATGTTTCTATTACGCTCTACCCACATCAGTGATAATAACGTAACACAAATACGCCATTACCAAATGTGTCCAATTGTCGTGATGGGCAAATCGGTGCATGTCGCTACCCAGCAAGCACAAAACATTTGTATAACATTTGTAGAACGTCGGCCCAACGTCTTCGACGTTGGGTCGACGTTGTACAAGTGTTATACAAATGTGTTGTGTTTACTGGGCATGAATTAAAAAAATATTACGTCATACGGTTAAGTATGACTTTAGTCCTGCGATGTGCGCACTAAGCTATTAGTATTTGGCGAATCGCAGCGATTTCATTTCTCAGTGTTTCGTAAGTGTTTCGCTGTGATTAGACCATCTCCCAATTCTACTTGATTAGCTAGAAGTGTTTCGCCTCAATTTACTGGAAGGCAAACTCTTTTATACTGCCGTATTGATTTAAACGTTGCCATGGATAAAAACGTGTATTTAGATAATACTGAAGAAAGTTTTTCCACAACTGCAGAGGTTGGCACAGATGTGAAGGAGCATTGTTTCAATTCGTCTCCAGACCGGGGTCGATGGAAACCAGACGCTTCCGCGATGCCCCAAGGTCCATACGGAGAGACAACGCCTGCCATTGACAGCGGCCACTAAAAGCCCGAAGCTTCAACTCAAACGACACATAATGATACTGTTTTCCTCTCTAAGTTAATAATAGCGAGTGCCAGCCTGCGCTCGACACCCCAATAGGGACCCTGGAGCATCTGTAAAATGGCCTTTGTTTTTAATATAATATATATTATTAAATAAAAATTATTGTAACAAGGAATATAGAAAGACTTGTTTTTCCCTTGATTGTATAAACACATTGATCAGGTTTTACAAGGTGTCATGTCCTGTGAACCCTTCATATATACTGCTTTGCAAAGCCAGAAGGCAGTATCTGCTTACTTGTAAAGTAAGCAGATGCTGCCTTTTGGCTTTGCACGGCAGTATAGTTGTATCAGGGAGCTATGCATATGGCCGGTACCTTGCCTTTTTGGCTTTCACAGTGGTATAGAGAGTAGATATTTTTTCAAAATATTCTTTTCCAACTCCGGGTTGTTTCAAAGAAACGAAATGTTTCTTCCCCGTTCACTCGTAAATGTTCAGTGTTGACGAGAATCTAATATTGTGACCAATAGGTAGTGTGCTTGGTCTCAGACCGCCAGGGATCGAATTTCGAATACTATGTTTGTGTCATCTGCTTCAATTTTCCATCTTTAGATTCACCTGGGCCTATAGCCTGTCTATTCACAAAAGTGGCCTATAACCCCCAGTCATTTAACTTGACCCAAATAGAGTCCTTTCATAGGCTTACTTATTATGAGCCACATCTGTATTTTCAGTAATTCATCAGTTGTTTTAGCAATATGACACAAAATGTCAAGAGCTCATCTTACCTCTGAACCACACCTGTGCTGTCAAATAAAATAGCTAGCAGCACTGGCTGAATGAGGGCAGATGAGAGAGCTCGTACGCTACCTGCTGTAATAAAAGATTGACATGAACACATTGCTTCGAAAACACACAATTTACCTCTGGGCTGTTGCTACTATTATTTAACGTGCTTACGACTCGGAAATGTCAGCACGTCAGTGACGTTTTTAATTTGCAGTCTGTCCCAGGCGCAGCATGGGCACAACGCGTGCCTTATGGTGTTATGACAAGGAAAAATGGACGGGAGTGTAAACTATCCTAACGCGATCTGGAAAGCGGAGCGAGACATCCCGAGTGAGATGGGTGGTTTAGAATGAATAATAAAGGAGCAACCTAATTTAGTGTGGTAAGAATTTTCAGCGATTGAAGGTGTGGGTCGCGGCAGCGATACACGCCTTCAAGTCGCTGAGAATTCTTACCCACAAATACTCGTGCTAATAAGCGAGTAAATAAATATTACGAAATCACTTGGCGCATTCGTAAGTTACCCGAAAATAGATAATGTTTTAACCTAGGAAAATGTGCAAAATTTAAAATGGAAATGCATGAACTCAAAAGTTACACTGAAAACCAGCAGGCTTACACATTTCAATCTGAAATATGGCATATGTATCTGCAGCCTGAATTTAATAGTGTAGGCCTACCATGTGGTCTCGTGCGGAGAGTGGGGTTGCATTAGCTCATTCACAACGTGGCAAATTGGCATTGGTGAGAAGAACAAACTATAGTAGTCTAATCGGAATCAGCGAATTTAGGATGCCTTGTGGAAAAGATCTACGCTGGGTGGAATGTGAGAGATAGTGGACAGTCGGTACCGATCCCGGCATATGTTATGACGGGCGAGGGCTGTGGCGAACCGCCTGATTGCTTAAAAAAATCCTGATGGAATGATTCCCAGAAAGGCTGGAGCAGCAGAGTCTGAGATTGACAGCTCAATCAGCGAGAGTGATAAATGGGGCTGGGAAATTAGGGGAGAACGGGGAACCCCCTCGCGGCGTCCCCCGCCGCTATCTCTTAGACTACCCGGGATGGATTGTTTGGTGATCCAGACGCTGTGCCAACGTTGTGTCAACGTCTTCGACGTTGGCACAACGCTGGCCCAGCGTCTGGGGTGTAGCAGAGATATAATCGCAGGCGTGATCGGTCAGTCTCCTTCTTTTCTCGCTGATGAGAGGGTAGGGCGCTGTGGGTCTCACGCGGACAACACCTGCTTCCCAATCAGCGCAGGTGGTAAACACAGAACAGTTCACAAGCGGGGACAATCTATTTGTACACCTTGTAATAAATGGATATGCATGTGTACATGGTGTAAGTGAGCTATCCCTAAGGTACCCCAAAGGGTGCTCTACGAAGCTGCTTCATTTCGTTAATTTTGTCAGGACGATTAGATAATCAGTAAGATTGCGTGTAAGGCAGGAAGTATTCCGATTATATTATGAACACGTACATGTCGGAGCCGCTATACGAACACTATGAAGGAGATCTGTCCACATTTCACAGAAATATCCACAACATGATATTTATTTTACTAAAGCTTTTGTGTACACCATCAAACAGCGAGGCCTTCTAAATAAGTAAATTCCGTGTTAAAAGTGTTATATCGCTCAAAGATATCCGTGTTATAATTTCCTGATGTAATATGAACAACACGAAGAGTGCAATAAGCAGTTAATGCAGTTAATATTGTGCATTCTATAGACGTCAGAATCTGACGTCTAAAGTCCATCACCGCGCTAAAAGGGTTAAGTAAGACTGATAGGGATCAAATGATACAAGAAAAGCCCATGGAATTAACACGTTGCCCGAAGAAACGCAGGCTAATACTAGTTTTCTGATTTACAGTATATATCTTAGAACGCGTCAAGTACATAGATTTGACCAGCAGGGCTCCCATGCCAGGGTTTAATAGTCTACTGCCAGGAAGTGAAGATGAAAAAGGTGCTTCCTGTAAGGCGTTATGGTGATAATGGAATATATAGGCCATGCGGTTCCAGACACTGCCGGATACTAACTCGCCTATGTCCAACATTTTTTTTAATTAGCCTAATTAGCATATTAATTAGGTCAATCACTATATAGAGACTTCATTTTAACTCTTAAAGAGCTGAAATACTTTCGCATAATAACCATGGAGACCAAAACAAAGAGTTTTTTTCAATTTTAAATCTTCATAAATGTCTTAGTGAGCACTTTCCGATTCATTTGAATACTTATCTTATGTATCTACGGCCATTGGAAATACTTTTACTCTTTCAGTGCGGGGATGTCTTTAGACGTCAGAATCGGGGTCTACAGACGTCAGATTCTGACGACTAAAGTCGATCCCCGAGCTGTAAGAGTTAACCCTTTAACCGCCAAATTATTCAATTTGAATTTTCACCCACTTGAAGTTGTGTCTCGCTGACGCGATCCACAACTTCAAGTGAGTGAAAATTATTCAGATTTGACAAAATGGAGGTCAGCACTTTTCAAATATTTCTGGTTGATTAAAATGTGGTACATAATGTGCTAATAAAAAATGAAAACCTGAATATACGCGACACCGGCGGTTAAGTTAAACATACATTTACTCTCTGCCTCTGATCATTTTACGCCCTGCTCGGCCTACAATAACCACAAGCGTGTATGAATACGCGTAGGCAGTGCTTTATAATATTGATAACGAGAATTATGTGATAGAAATCCGAATAGATAATGAAAAATTATCTGTTTGCTGGGAACACAAATAATTGTTACGGTGAATGCCTCCGCGAAAGCCTTGTTATCGCATTCACTCTTCCCAGAAGCTCGGATGCAAATGCAAAAAAATATCCACCGTCTTCCAATTGTACTTGGAATTCCAAAGTCATAGTGGGCATAGCTATTGCTCGAGGAGATTTTAGCCCACAATGGTATTGCGCCACTCTAAATGCAAATATAATAACGAATATTCTGGATGCGGTTGATGCAAAATGATGGAATTTCTCACAACAAAAAAACAGCAGTAAACGTTTTCCCAAAAGAATAAATTAATGTAGATGGAACTGAATGAAAGGAAACGAGTTAGCTATAATTTTGATTCATGTAGTTCTTCTGTAAGAGCCAATCAGGTTACTTGTTACAGCTTAAAAAAATTGAATGTTTTTTACTTTACCAGCGGAAAACCTCACAGCAGTGTGTTCTGTCGAACATAATAAATTTGTGTCATGGGCCAAGGAACAATACATTAAATTTTAGGAATGATCCGGTCAAGTACGCATTTCCAATTTGCGCACCTTTAATTTAAGGCCCACTCTGGAAAACGCACTGCAGTGGGCGGTAGTGGGATATTCCACGCCATTAGTATAGCTTCTCTGCTCTCGTGCGTCCCGCCGCTAAAAGAGTAAGCGCGGTGTAGCCACCGGGGATGGTTAATAATGCAGTATTTTCGGGAGATGTATATGGGGGTTAGCGAGATGTCTCCCTAACACTCTACGTCACGTCCATGTTTCTCCATGGCACGTCCGTGTTTGGTGCAAACTCCCTGAATCAACTGGAAGTACCATAGTCACGACTCCATGTTGGGTTAACGCTGTGCCAGCGTCTCTGACGCTGGCACTGCGTTAGCCCAACATGGCGGTGGCTCGGATGCACAGCAGTTGAGTCCTGCATTATTCAGCGAGCAGCCCGAATGAAGATCTGTGGATACAATCAGACAATTCGTATCTCACTCACTGGAACCCTGTTATTGTAGTATAGGGCTCTCTCTTGGCTAGTGAATTCCAAGAGCTTTATCCCACTTTTGTAGGCTATGCAGCATGTACAAGACGATTATTAGCTAGCTAATAGTGTACAGCTACGTATATTGAAATAATCAAATGTTCACTTTAAATGCAATGGTCTTGACGTTGGCCAATTTTTCAATCCAGACTTCAAAACGTATTCTTCAAACAAACCATTTGATTGTTCAATAGGTTTAGTCAATGGGCCAATAGCCACAATTTCATCAACCGTAATACCATCTGGGTCGGCAAATTCTAATGTTGATTTTTTGTAAGGTACACATTTAAATTTCCACGTTTTTTTCTGCTTAGGATCAGATCAAATTAAACGTTTCAGGAAAAACTTAAGAATATTGATTGATGTCCTAAACTTTTTTATATATATTTTTATATCGGATCGTTATGTTACTCGATAAAACGAAGATCGTAGGTGAAAGGTGTACCAAGGTAGTCTGGTAAACTGACATAAAATTACCAATATCTTGCCTGTGTCTTCAGTTTGTACGTAATTTCAATTTTCATATTTTTTATATACAATTTACCTTGACTTGTCATACAACGTGTTTCTACGTCTTTTCCACGTGTTTTTCCGGCTGTATATTATTTATGAGCAATAGTGAGATAGCCACATAAACTTCAAAGTTATGCTCAGACAAACGGAAAAAATGAGCCGTACATTTTAAGGGAACAGTTTTTGTATATAGTTTATTTCTCTTGCTAGTTAGTGAGAAATAGTAGCTTAGAACTAGAAATATAACGAAACATTATATTTATCAATATACTTTAACAGTATACCATATATTTTACTCCACCACGAATAAATAAAACATCATTTTATAAAAGAACTCCATTTGACATTATTATTGATAAAGAATAAAAAGTCAAATATCCACGAGCAACTTCCGTGTTTTTCTGCGGGCATCGAAGACCTAATAAACATGGTTTGTCTGTTACAGGCCGCCTGCTTTTGCGAAGAAAAATATGCTACAATATTTGCGGTCTTGTCATTTTTGTCAATATTTGACCCAAGACACAGACTATAATATAGGCGTTTTTTGTGAGGACGGACGAGCCGTGGCTCTTTTCTTATTTCCCTGGAGCACTGTCTGCGATGTAAATATTGAACACTTTTCAGCGCTCTGCTCTGCCTGAACAACAAGCACGAAATGCTGGTGTGATTCCAGATAAACCCTTTAACCGCCAAATTATTCAATCTGCATTTTCACCCACTTGAGGTTGTGGATCGCTCACGCGATCCACAACTTAAAGTGATAGAAAATTATTCAGATTTTACAAAAAGGAGGTCAACTGTTTTCAAATCTTGCTGATTGATGTCAAATTTTATCTTTAACATGTTTAAAAGGTGGTACTTAATGTGCTAATAAAAAATGAAAACCCGGATATTTGCGACACCGGCGGTTAAAGGGTTAACCCTTACAACGCTGACATATTGTTGTATAAACCAGAGATAACAATTTTTTTTAAAATTTGAAATCATGATAAATGTCTTAGTTAGCTCTTTCTGCTTCTTTGAATACCTACCCAAACACGATAAGTTGAGCCAATGCTGTGCTGATGTTGTCCCTGCGTCGTAGACGAAGGGCCAACATTAGCCCAGCATTGGGTCAACGGCTCGTGTTTTCTGGACATGTTATTGGTCTACGTCGGCCATTAAAATTGTTTAATTTTTCCAGTGGGTCGTTTTTAGACATCAGAATCTGCCGTGTAATGTGTTCAAAGATTTATTTTGGTCTCTACTGTGTATATATGTATTATATATTACGTTCTCGTGCAAATTTCAAACGAAATAAAATGGTTTGTGGAAATTTATCGGGTTTTTTTTTTGGGGGGGGGGGGAGGGGGAATTACAAATAAAAGTATTTTGCGTTAGTAATTTCAGCTCTTAATAACAAACAATAATAGTAACAGTAATTACATTCAGCAACATCTAGCAGTGTTCAAACTGACTTTTAAAAACGTGACACTAAATTGTGTCTCGCCACTCTGGAAAGCTTCAAGTGCCCTAAGATCGATCATGAAAGCATAATTTCACTATAAATAAGTGCAACAGTATAAAATTAGGGTCAACAACTTTCATTTCACATTGACACGCCTTGGTGAAATAATGGTCGGCGTAATATTGTATGTCCAGTGTGGGCCCAATGCACATATGCGCAGAGAGTTGGACGACGTAGCTTCTTTGCATGCTGCTCCACGCGGCTGCTACGTAATTCAATTTGCCAGATGATGTGCTGCAATCATGGTGGATTTATTTTGCGCTTAACGCCTCTATTGTTTTACACGGTCTTATTCAATCAAGACAATCAGGGTGTCGTTAAAAGTGGCAGTTTCTGGTTTAAATCAGTGATGCAATCAGGCTTTTATCGTTCATGCCTTATTGTATAAAGCCGTCAGCGCTGGGACCGTCTTTACACGTCAAAATCTGACAACTGTAGACGTCAGAATATGACGTATAAGACGGTCCCCTCACTGAAAGAATTAAAAGATTTATAATGGCCGTAGACCCATAACATAGGTTTTCAAATGTAGCTGGAAGAGCCAAAAAAGACATTTGTGATGATCTCAAATTAAAAAAAAACCTTTGGTCCCCATGGTTTATACAATAAGCTATCAGCGTTGAAGGGTTAATATTTCCCAGTCAGAAACTCAATAAGTATCTAGGAAAGCGACCATATTGTTGAAATTAATTATATAATTTAAAATCTGGGTCGTCAATATATTTTACTTTTTTCATTTGTATTTCCGTATGTGAAAATCATTGGGAAAATAATTGACATTAATGCTTTATAATTGATAATGTGAACTGTTTTTTGAAAATCTAAAAGCCATACTTCGTCGTCCTTGGTAAAGAGGTAGACCCTAATAATAGTAATTTAATACAATTACCTGATTACCAAGGACGCCGAAGTGAAGTTATAGCTTTCTGGTTTTTAAAATCAGTTAACATTATCAATTACAAAAATTATTGTCAATTATTGTCCTATGTTAATTCCAAATGGTTTAAATGTGGAGAAAAATGATGAATTATTTCTGATTAAAACGTCTCAGGCTATTTTGTCAAATTTTGCCGAAATTTAAGTGATCTGGTCTACTAATTGTATATTATTGGAACAGTTGTATGCTCACACACATGAGTAGGGTGTAATTAATGGTCAGGAGTGCGTTATTTGACGCCCTGCTAGGCCTTTTTGAGACCTGCTGTAGCCGAAGGGGCATGATTCTTCCTGTTGAAATGGCACAGGCCTGCATGGTTCCTTCGAATAAGCGGGGTTGTTCCATTTCAACACGTGACCATGGCATTGTGAATGTCAGTGTTTATAATACATGTAATCATGGTAATAGCTACATTGTAATAATAACAATAATAATAATAATAACGTCTATTTGGTCGGTGTAGTTATGATTGTTAAATATTTCAAGAGAATAACGATGACATTTTTTTGTAAAATTCAACTCATCGGCGGCCACATGCAATTCAATGGAAGTCCTCGGCGACCATTACTATAGGCAAATAACAATAGATATCCTCGACCATCAACATAGGCAAATAACGATGGCGTTTCTCGGCGGACTACTAATACATGATTAGAATAAGAAATAGTGATGACATTAATTTCTCGGTGGCCCTCTTAAACTAATAAACATGCAATTCCTTGGAGGATCATGAACATAAGGAAAGACGATGCAATTATTTAACATGAAGGCCACATCATAAAAAATTATAGCGATGAAACTCCTTCGCAACCACGGATATTATTATAATTCAGGTAAATAACAAAGCATATTGTTGACATAAATATGGTCCATTTTAAGTAATGATAAAATTGGCTGACACAGATTGCAAGTGTGATGTTTATGCGTCAGAAACATACTTCTTATGGCGGTGGACCCATAACATAGGTATTCAAATGAAGCGGAAAGCGCTATTAACTAAGACATTTATAATGGATTCAAATTAAAAATGACCCGTGGCCTCCATGGATTATACAAAAATATTTCAATGCTCTAATTATTTAAGTGCAAAGCCAACAGTTACTACTGCCTTTTGACCTCGCAGAATGATAGAGCATTTTAAAAAAAAATTATCGTTGGAAAATTCTGACATTTTGAATTTTTTACATCAAATATAATTCCCGTCCACATTTATTCTCGTGGCCTATGGGGTATACTTATCAAAACCACAATTCAACCCTCAGCATGCAGGGGTATGTCTTATGCATCAACCTGGCGATCAAATGGTTATAATTCCTGGCGAGAAAAGGCTCAGAGTTCCAGTGAGACAGAGACGGCAAACTAGGGACACCGGGGGTTGAATCTGGATGGCTATTGATCCAGAAAGTGGGTAGCCGCGCACGTAGTCAAATTCAATTTGCCGGCTTGAGTTTTCGCGTCCCGCGTGTTATTGGCCTTGTTCCGGACAGCTTGGGGACCACGGTACCGACGCGCAAAGGCAAACAGCAGTAGCTGCTTACTTTTCAAGTAAGCAGTTACTGCTGTTTGCCTTTGCGCCACGGTACCCTCTAAGGCAACGGCGGCGTCAGCTCCACCAGAAACAAGAGCGAGTCTTGCTGGGCTATCGGCATGTTCCAGAAATCTGTAGGGACAGGTCTTATCTGTGGCTCCATCATCTTTGGTCGGATATCTGTAAACTTGCCTTTCACAATATTGCGTTGCTTAGCGTTGACATGTTTGAATATAACCCCTTTGGTCTTAATGTGTCCTGTGTGCCACCCATTGTAGTGGACAGTTTGGTTGTGGTTATTTAAATGTGGTTATTTAAATTTTCAGCCACTTAAAGTTGTGTCTCGCTACGCGACCCACAACTTCAAGTTGCTGAAAATTACTCATATTTGTCCAATTTGAGCACAAACATTAAATTTACAAGCCTGATGTTTAGACACACATTTTATTCCCAATACCAGTGATTTGGTCGACTAATAAAACAGACTAAAAACGACAATAGTCGTGATCAGCAGGATAAGGGTTAACCCTTAAAACTCTGAAATAATGTTATACAAATCATAGACAGAATAGGGTTTACCTCATTTTGAATGTCTTAGTTAGCCTTTTCTGCTTCATTTGAATATTGATGACTTTAGACGTCAGAATCTGATGTCTATAGACGTCAGACTTATAAAGTCCCCGCACTGAAAGGGTTAACACATGAAGTATAAAGATAGCATAATATAATTTTACTTAAAATGCACTCGTGACGTCAGTCTATTGTTAAAACCATATATTCGGATCTACGAATCTACTGTTTTTTTGTACTGCACAATATATACGGGTTCAACCATGAAACTGCATGTCTGATTTTATGGTTTAATAACCATACTGAGAATGAAATTGATGTTTTCTATGTCAAATCTTTGAACATCTGCACATACTCTGTGTATTTTAAGTCGCAGAAAGAACTCAATTACAATAGATTCGTAGATCCGAATATGCTCGGCGCTTCGCGCTTCGTACATTCGGATCTACGAATCTATCGGATTTCGTTCTTTCTCCTTGACCTGAACGCGGTGTATATAAGAGCAATTTAATCGTCACCACTGAGTTATGGTAAGCTAGCCACACATATAATTAGAAGATTATACTTGGATTTTCTCCTCGCTGATGATAAAATAATCATAATCTAATACACATCATCGCAGACGACAGTAGCGCCTTATGGTTTTATTGTATCAGATAGAAAAAACGGCATCCTTAAAAAACCATCCATATTCTCCTAACAACACAATTACGGCGCACCGCGACAGAGCTCAATATCTCAGCGACCTCGCCGCGACCTTGACATTACGCCAACAAGCCGCGGCTTCCATAATAACCGATACCCAAAGCCATGCCACCAATGGTGACATCAGAAACTGGGGGACGTCGAAAACGCATCCAGGAACTGCGGTGCAAAACAAACAGCAGTAACTGCTTACTTGGAAAGTAAGCAGCTACTGCTGTTTGTCTTGGGTCGGTGGGGCAGGCGAGCCACCATCCTGTCACTAGCACTAAAGCTCAGCCAAGATAGGATAACTACCGACATGTCAAACGGCTTCTTCTGCTGCCATCTCTGCAAACAAGAAACGTTGGTCGCTCATTGATCCCGGATCGAACAAAAGTCGCAGACGCGTGGAAATTATGTAGATTCAACGTTGGATCACTGACTTCGACGCTGTTGCTGCATTTAGTTAAATCAACGGCCGAGCGTGTAGGCCTACTCCGACGTTGAAATAACATTTTCATGTCTGCAAAGCTCTCTGGTGTCTACAGAGGTTATGATCTTATTGAATAATGCAATCAATAGTCATTCAGCCAGACTGCTTTCATTAACTAAAATCAACACCTAACCCTGATCCTACTGAGTTAATGTAACTACATTTTCAGCCACTTGAAGTTGCGTCTCGCTACCGCGACCCACAACTTCAAGTGGCTGAAAATTACTTATTTTTTTTTAATTTGAGCACGAATATTTGCAAACTTCGCTGTTTAGACGCACGTTTCATTACCAATAACAGTGATTTGGATGACTAATAAAACATATTAAAAACGACAATATTTGGGATCAGCAGGATAGTTAAATTTTAAACTGGGTATTATTAGTATAACCAAGGAATCTCAATGAAGATTGAGATTCCTTGGTATAACCAGTGTGTCTTTGTGGGTTATCCTAACTGGTAACGCAGTTGTTTTAGTAACCTAGCAAACACGAAACATTCACTCACCCAATGTTGGTTCAAAGTTGGGCTAGCGTCGTAAACGGTGGGCCAACATTGAACCAGCATGGGGTGAACGTCTCGTGTTTGCTGGGAAACGTAAAATAAATAATTAGGTTAGTCGCGGATTGAAATTCTTGTGATTAGCCTTTAGCAATACGTTGTACAACCAATCAGAAAACATGAAAGGTATTCGCGTATTTTATATGGAATACTCGGGCATTTTGCATCAATGATAGTACTGTATCATCAACAAATGATTAATGTCTTCAGTGATATTCTTACGGCCCCATTCCGTGACCAACTGTGATCGCAACTCAACCTCTCCCTGGCCATGCTGGTCATCATATAAATACTGCATGAGAGGCCAAAGAAATGGACAAATACAGAATTCACTCGCAGAAGTTGATTAAGAGGCTGGTACTGACGTTTTAAATAAACGCTTGATGAGCTGTGTGTTTTAATCACACTTATATGTAGGCCTGAATTAATTGATTGCTAACGCAAACGTACTTGATGTTAGCAGAAAACTAATTACTGATAAAATAGCGTATTTTATATTTAATCTAAGATTTGAAATGCGCCAGAAATTTCATTTTATATGAAATAAAAACAGTCTAGTTATTCAATATCGCATAGAAATAATTCCCCACCCGCCCGGCAACTCATCGGCTCAGCGGTCCCGCTTAAAGACACATAAAAGCACTGCGAGAGACTTCTCCCAACGCGAGGTTTATGGCAGGAAGGAATGAAGAGGTGTGCAGATAAAAACCCACACAATTGAACCTGGCGTCTTAACAAGAAAGACGGATCGTCACAGCTGCGCAGGCTTCCGCAGTTATTGATAGAGCTGGCGTGCCAACCACCAACCAAGTCCGCTTGCTTGGCCAACGTCTTCGACGTTGGCCCAGCAAGCAGCCGTGGCTGGAGACCATCTAGACGACTGAGTCGCGGTCTGCAATCAGCAGGTTGTATATGGGGCAGGCCATGTACAATTTCCTGGCTAATGTAAAGCGTCTTTACCTTGTACGGAGCGTCCAGTACTGCGTTCTTCTGTCAGAGGGGGTCCCTGTAGCCGCACCGGGATCCCGTGACGGCCTCCGGAAACGTGCCTGTGATCCTGGAGCGCTGCCTGCTTTTGTTACACGCAGAGCTCCCAATTATCACTCATTCACGGCGCCTGGCCACTCCATCTGGGCTGCTGATGAGAAGGGTGTCCAGGAGGCCGGGAGAGGGATGCCAGCCCGGGTCCTGAGGCAGGCAGTGATGGAGAGACAGGCTGGGCCTGCTGCAGGAAGAGGGGCCGTGCAGGAGATGTCAGCGGTGCTGAAGGCATACCAGCAGAGACGCTAGCAGGGCTGCCACTGCTGGCGATGTTAGCAGCAGTCAAATGACAGTACACGCGGCATCACAGTCACTCCTGCCAGCTCAGCTCAATGTCATCAACCAACAGCAACAGCCGCTGCTGGCAGCGAGCGCTGCTCCTGTCGTTGCGTCAGATTATTCTGACCCTGCTATGCCGTTGTGCCAAGCCAAAGGGTAGTAAATGCTTGATAGAAAAGTAAGCCATTTTTGCAGTGCAGCGTTGTTTAATCTTTTCTTCTAGTAATAGTTCTTACTGCTGTTGTTGTAGATGCACTATTGTCATTGCTTCATCTTAATTGATGGTTTATTATTTATTATAGTTGATGTTGTTGCTCTTAGTTTGATTCTGCTTTGTCTTTTTTCAGCTACTGGTTTTGACTCGTTGCTTCAGAAATTGTGTTAGTCACCGTATGTGGTTTGTTGATTTCAAAGCAGTCTTTGTTGCTCCCCACATTCTTGTTTATCTTGTGTTTTCTGATATTATTGTTGCCGATATAATCTTATGCTCTTGTTTGCTACTGGACTTTCCATTGTTCGTTGTCAACAAGGGAGGGTGCCCTGGTGCAGTGGTAAAAACTGTTTGCTTGGGAAGGCGGAGATCGCGGATTCGAACCACGGTCTGGCATTCAAGTTTCCATGAAACAAAATGTTTCTACCCTGTTCACCCTGTCTAGCCTATATGTGCACAAAGGTGGCCTAAGATCCCATTCATTTAATTTCATTTCGCTGTGAACGGAGATGACATACGGGTAAATAACCAAAGATATTTTTTATTTACGCAAGCGGCAGACAAAGATAATATTTTGCCAAACAAACGAGCTTTTTCGTTCCTAGAATATAGCCTTGTTAGTAGTTTTTTCTTTTGTTGCTGTTTGTGGTGTTATTGATATCAATAATTCTATCGTTCTAGACCATGTCATTTATTCTTATGTTGCTGTTTGAGTTATTGGTGTTTTTCATATCATTAATTCTATCGTTCTAGACTATATCGTTTCTAGTTGTGTTGCTGTTTGATATATTGTTGTGGTTCATATCATTGATTCTATCGTTCCAGTTTGTGTTGCTGTTGTGGTTTAAGATCACTTATGTTGTCACTGTGTTTGTTCCTGTTGTGGATAACATAATGGCTTATGATGTTGCTTTTGGGGGCCCCAATCATTGCTTCTGTTGTTGCTGTTATGTCCCATACTGTTGCTTCAGTTATAGTCAATGTTGATTGCGCTCTTCTTAACGTTCTCTGACTTGCCATTCCCGTATGAAACAAAGTGGATGGCAATGATGTTGTTGCTGATGATGCAGCAGCAACAGCATTGCCAGCCCGAGCCACTCTGACCCATGTTGTAACTGACACTATCGGATTCAGCCAACCCTCCCAGGATATTGAGTAAGGGAAGCCAATTTTATAAGGCTTCTATTTCAACATTGTAGGCACGGCAACACAGCAATGGATAGCACTGCGCGACAAAATTTAACATTGCATAATGGTGACAACGAACACTTTTGCAATAAAATGCTATCCATTGATTTTAAATTTACATATTAATACATACATAAATGTCGCAATTACTAATTTATCCACATTGACAGAGAGCAACTGAAGTTTTACAGCTCACTGTTTACGTGGGAAAATTGTGAAAAATGACTCATTGGTGCCATTGTGACAACGTTTCTACGCCAATGATTCACATGACATCATACAGTTTACGTTCCATTAGCTCGGCCACGCTTGAAGTCATACGGGGGTCGCTTTTGTACTCGTAAGCTATTGCCCGCTCACAGATTTAGACGATTGGCAAACATTATGTCAAGCGTGGATCTGCAGTATGGCTTTGGGCAGCGGAAGACGAATTGCCAGAATGCTATATTAGCCGCTTAGTAGTTTTTTTTACTTGACCGACAAACAAGAACATTTCAATGAGAAATTAGAGCTGTAAGATTGGAATATGTTTAGGCCCGACCTACGGCCGGTAGCCTATTAAGTTTATTTTGTTTGTGTTTGAGTTTGTGTCCTATTTATGGGAAAGAGGGGTTATGTGTGAGGGAAACGGTTGACATTTCTGTACACCAGTTCTTATGAACATGTGCCATATAACGTTTGACGTCCCTAGGTTGCCTACTTTCGTCTTTAAAAAGTGTTCAGAAAAATATATCTCACAATTAAATATAGTGATTAGAGCATAAAGGGTTTAGGTTGAAATAATGTTGGCCCAGCGTCGTACACAGTGGCCCAGCATTACATCAGCTTTGGGCCAATATTTCGTGTCATCTGGTGTTTCTTGCGCCGGGACGTAAAGCGTCACCCACATAGTCACCCCCATGCAGCATGAAAAGACGGTACAATCACCCAACGTTGTTTCAATGTCGGGCCAGCGTCGAAGACTGTGTGTAAATATTGAAACAGCGTTGTGTTAGCGCGAAGTATACAGCAGACCCAGTGGTGGATTAGTATTGGGCCAGCGTCGTAGACAATTGGCCGGCAATAAACCAGCAATGGGCTACAACGCTGGCCCAACATTAAACAGGCATTTGATGGGTAGGCCTACATCCTTTGTACGAGATACATCGTAGGCAAGTATTGAATGAATGTTGGCCAACACCGGCGATGGTGATGGAAGGAATACACGTTGAAGATATATATTAACTTGTCTCTTTGGTTCCTTCCCTTACTATATCAGATAATTTATTAATGAACTATTGCTGATTATATCTTGAACATTTAGGATTCTTCCTGTTCATGAGACAGACCGATACGCTGTTATGTTTAGGTAATATTAAGCCGATTTTTTGTCTATATCACTCAAACAGACTATAAAGCTGGGCTTCGGAGTTCGGTAGCTCCTATTTTAGTTTGATTGTACAAATTAAAATAATGTTTACCTACTTGAGGTTGTAGGTCGCGGTAGCGAGACACAACTTCAAGTGGGTAAAAATTTAACTTATATAACTCATAATGCTTCAAGTGTTATTGGCCGTTTGTAAATGCCCTATCACATGACGTCTCCAACAACATTTTCTCCAGATGGCCACTTGACTGGCGATCATCTAGTCATTAGCATATAGATGACTTTTACAAGATGTCAATAAAGTAGTCTATATATGATGATGTTGACTTGGCAAATCGATTTCTATCTTAACAGGTCCATCGAACCAGCGCTTGGTAATTACTACGTTATGTCTGAATTATTGCAGAATGTCATGCTGAATGTGCAAACGTACCTTTAAAATCTAAATCGATCGTTGTAGCAAAACATTAAAGCTTGCGATATCAGAAGAGCATTTTGAAACTGAATAAAAACCTCAGAGTAAAACTCTTCAACAGTAACCTCAGCCCGCACTCAGATGCTGATATGAGTTTAGTCTGGTTCATACAATGCCGTTAGACTCAATTTAGGGGCACAACAACAATTCTAAAAGATCTACAAATGAGGTATTGTAAGATATTGTGTTTCAACTATTTCCCGGACTTGTGGTAGTCCAGACCTAACAGTTAATAGCAGTGTCTTTCTCACCACTGAAGGTTTAAAATTCCTTTATAACGCCAGAGTTATGTAACAACTTATTGCTACTCTGGCTACTCTCGCTTCACTGGTGAACTAAGGCAGCATAATTATCATGTAATCATAATATGTTTCAATGGGCATGTGTTTGTGATTATTCATTGTTTCTTTCGATTGTATTTTATTGTTTTGCACGAGGAAACCATTCGCCTAGCTTTTTGTAGCTACACACACAGGACATAAGTTTGTTCACCCCTAAAGTGATGAATATTACACCTATGCTTAATACCTTAATTGAATCACAGCATAGTAACTTAAACTCAGGTACTTTATTTCATTTTCTTTACAGAATATCAACGAAAGTATATTTATGATGCTATAAGAAACATAATCTGTGTCACAATAAATATTTATTAGGATAGACACGTTATCTTATAATGGTGACTTCTCTCCTGAGCAAAGACGAAATACTGCTATGATTTTTGCAGGACAAATTATGTCAAAACCTCTGAATAATGCTTTAATTTCTTGTGGTTAGTTTGACCTCTCATGCGTCCTTTTTCATCTAGAAGTCCAGATATTTTTGATACGATTCACATCTGAGACTGCGGATGACATGGCATATTGTGTCTACAGGCTCCAGCAAAGTTCCATTCATGAGGTCAATGTAAGAATGCTGGTTGAGATTTTCATCAAAGTCTACCAAAATGCCAACGCTAAGGATGCATCTTCAAACCATAACAGAAACGTTTCTACGTAGCTGAAATTACAATGCGTCTGGATTCATACTCTATCCAATTTTCTCCAATATCTTTCACGTCCATGATCGGTCTTAACAATAAACTTACACGCATCAGAGAGAACCACACAGGACCATTTATAATTGGTCATCCACCTGATATGGCTCTGACGGTTTTTGGTATGAACCGTGAGGTTTTTTCTTGCTTCTAGGTTGGATATGGAGCCTGCATGTATATAGCCGTAGCCTTGCAATTTTTTTTATGATAAATGCGTACTAAAGAACGCGCTCCAGTCAAAGGAGAACTCCTTCACGAGTTGACGTCTGCTTCGGACGACAACGCCGGAGTCCATTTTCACTTCTGCCTGATAGGCTGTACCTCGTACCTTGAACCTTATAATTTTAACTCGCTTCACAATTACAATGTCTCGACTGGAACTCATAATTACAATGCACCGACATAAGTTCTCAAGAGAATGTGTAAAACATATGTGGATAACATGTGACACAGCTTGAAACTTTTAAGTCATGTCGGTACAGTATAATAAACAGTGGTCTGTGCATTATTGTGTGGGGGTGAACAAACTTATGTCCAGTGTTTGCACTATGCAATCCTCTTGAAATAAATATGTATATACCAACTATTCCCCGGTTCTCCTGGTCCAGTTTAGCCTATATGTGCACAAAGGTGGCCTAAAGCCGGATTTATTTCATTTCACCAACTATTCCCAGTATCATTTTTTAAATTTTCACCCAATAGAAATTGAGCTCTCGCTATCAAAGCAAAATCAAATCAAGATTGTTCTCTTAATCTTGTTACAAGAGATGTGAGTCTGTGAGATATATACAAAAGTTATACATTACCAGGAAGGCTTATAATAGAATTACAACATTTTGTTCTTAATGATAATTTGTTTGAGGTCAGATAGTTTCAGTAATTCATTAATTTTAGTAATCCACTAACATTCATAAGATTATTAAACGTAGATATCGAGGGATGTGTGAATATACGTTTGCCTAGTAATATATATTTTCTGCTCAGCATGGAAAGGATATTTTATTACATAATGGAAACCCGTCTCCCACTTCGTTTATATGGCATAAAGTGAATTGTGTACCTTTTTTCAACAGAGAGTCTATAATGTCGACATATAAATTTACAGAGCGGAATCCAGAGTGTTGGTGGTAGATGGTGATAGGTGGTTAGCCAACTTCGTTTAATCATTGTGAGGTTAATGGATTTAGGGCTATTATCAATGTCGGAGTTCCATTGCTGTATAAACTGATCTCGAAAGCGCTGTAAAAAGGTATTGTTAAACAGGTGTAATCGATTGGAAATAGTTTGGCTTTGCCATACCCCTGATAAACCACAATCACGTATTTTCTTAATAAATAATATTCACGGAGAGTGGTAGATATTATTTGTGTATAAGCTATATTTAAACTAAAAAGTAAAAGATGATAACTTCTTAGTCTGACATGTGATTAATCTACTCCAGTTTTTAACAGTTCTCCACTTAACACGTAAAGCGGTATTTCACCTGCTTCACCGTATACCATATTTGTATATGTACATTTATTCAAAGGTATTATATATTTACAAAATTTTAACCCTTGTCCTGCTGAATTGTTTGAATTGTATTTTTCGTCATTTGAAGCTGGAATTGCTAACGCAATTTCCAGCTTCAAATGACGAAAAATATTTTTATTTTTTGAAAATATACATCTTCTTAATTGAGTTATTAGACTAACTGAACATCTACCACCAACTATATTATCCATTTCAGTGACATATTATTTGGCTTAAAATATGCTTAAAACCGTATATATCCGGGTCTAGCAGGACAAGGGTTAAGTGAAATCGTTCAATCGCTGTGCAATCTTCAATTCCCCACGTTTCAGCCCCGTACATGACTACTGGAGTCACAAGCGTGTGGTATATTGCGATCCACAACTTCAAGTGTGAGAAAATGACTCATATTTGTTTAATTTGAGACTAAATATTTCCAAATCTTTAAACAATCATTTTATTCCCAATAACAGTGATATATAATATGTTCGGTTAATAGAACGCCAATTAAAAACGACTATGGCTTAAAGGGTTTATCGAAATCACTATTTTTGTGATATATGTCCATTTAATAGCTTGCATTGCTCAAGATTGAAGAGAAACGAGAACTATTTGTTCAGGTCAATGAAACTAGAGTCTTCATAGACTCCTTTCTATAAAGATAGAGTAGCCATTTTCTACTAAATGATCACCTCCACACTTTCATGTGATATTTTAGTGCAAACCCATAGTGTGGCGATCCATCCGGCAAGAAATAGTCACGACCTTCGCCATAACAAGAAAGTGCTCTAAAGTTGAACCAACAAAGACATTGTACTTAGCAATGGCCCCCAAAAAACACGAAACATTAGGCCAGTGTTGGGTTAATGTTGGGACACCGTCTGCGACGCTGTCCAGACATTACCCCAACATGGGCTGAATGTGGCGATGTAAATGTCCAATTTAAGCTGCAGTTTATCTAAATAGCTAGTATATGGACACAATGACGTACCCCCCATTTCTGGTCAAAAGGGAGAGACACTGATCCAGCAGAATGTGTGGACTCCCAGAGAGCATCCTCTCTGAGAATACATGCACCTCCACCCGCCAATGCCCCGACGCCGTGAAATATTCAGCAAGCATGCTTGTAAAATGCAGGCAATGTAAGACCACCGGCACAGGAGCGTGTGGAGAAACAGTAAGTCAAAACGGGATATACTGCAGGGTCTATATACACAATTATTCACCACCCAACAGCTGTCATACCGGCTATACACTATCAAACGTTGTATATTTGTAAATAATCATGCCCAATGTATAATTATGGATCACAGAAAATAAATAACAAGCAAACGACGAAATAATTATGTGATCCTTATTATCCTTACAGCGCTGAATTATTTTTGTATAAAGTACGAAGACAAGTGTTTTCTTTCAATTTGAAATCATCATAAATGTCTTAGCTAGCTCTTTCTGCTTCATTTAAATACCTATGTTACTGATCTACGGCCATTATAAATTCGTTTACTCTTTCAGTGCGGGGACCGTCTTTATGCGTCGGAATCTGACGTCTACAGGCGAAAAGAAAAGTTTAAATACCTTTACGTCCCAGCTTAATATATTCTGATGTGCGCACTATTTCACTCTTCTAATGGCGTTTAAAAAAGGGCATCATTATCCCTCTTTTTCTATTCTACCGCTATTATTATTTTTTATCAGTTTTTTTCAACGCAGCCACTGGTGCAGCATCTTCTTTACAATATCATCCTCGTTTGTTTTTCTCTACACATGCAATCAGACATCGTAATACGTTACAGCAATGCAGAAGTACAACTGCATTCATCTTTCAAGCTTGTTTAAGCTGGTTGTTTTATCTTGAACAATCAATGTAACGACAGACTCGGGGAAGTGCATGTGTCATTGCTAGTGTCCTAGCATGCTAGATTATATTGGCGAAACATCAACCCTTTCACCGTCGGTCCCGCTTATGTTCGTTTTTTCACGTTTCATCGATCAGCAAGATTTGAAAATGATCAACCTTCTTTTGTCAAATATGAATAATTTTCACTCATTTGAAATTGTGGATCGCATCAGCGAGAAACAACTTCCAGTGGGGGAAAAGTCCAATTAAATAATTTGGCGGTTAATTGGCCAATGTTACAGCAAGGCTGTAATATTGGCCAATTAACTGCCAAATTGGTGGATTCAGATGGAATCTGATGACGTATTACTACATCACTTGCAGCTGCTGCATCCAAGACAGCCGATTTTGCACAATGTTTTTTTGCTCTTAGAAAGGAGTTAACTTGCGTTGCGTGTCCCGCATCAGTACATAATACATCGCAACTGAGACTGGTGCTATAGGGGTGTCTGTTCCTTTCTAAACAATATACATGTTCAGTCTCTGTATCTCTTTCTGATGCTTGTGCGACTCTGCTGCCATTGTAGGTGAAAAAATCCTGTTTTTTTCCAGATGATTGCAGAGTTGCATATTATTTTATCTTTGTTATTGTTCTCGGATCAGTTGTTATTTGACCAATCATATAATTTTGATGTTGTTTCATTGTAGTTATTTATATTGCTTTGTATTGATGATGCGGTCGTTTTTTGTGATATTTCATCGCTGAAATGTACGGGTATCTTACATTATTGTTGAATATATTTTGAAAATGAAAAGTACATATACACATATTTTAGTACGGTATTGTGCCAAAACACCAACTAATTATGTGAGATGGGATGGTCACAACCTGGCTTTAAAACAAATCCTGTATGGCAAAGGATAAACTTAATTTCCATAATTAGTGTCGCGTGATATTTGTGATGTGACCCTCACCAAGAAGCTCTGTACTGCAAAGCTAAGAGGCAGTATCTGTTTACTTGCATAGTAAGCAGATACAACCTTTTGGCTTTGCAAAGTAGAGCTATGGTATCTAAAAATATCAGCTGGTTGTAGAAGAGAAAAAAATGATTCACACTGTGTGTATACCCAAGAACTTGATATAAAGTTCTTGGTATACCTGACACAATGAACATCAAACAGACACATGACAGACACAAAAAACGCATAAATTCATGTTCATTTGATATCCGAAATCTATATTTTTAGCTGTGCATCATATTATATGTAATTTAAATAATATTCAGATGATTCATATCACGATCCATAATAGAGTGTGAAAATTAATGTGTTAAGCATAGAGGAGAACTGATTAACGAAAACTATTTTAAAATGTGTACTGTTGATGCTGACAGCCATGTAGGGTGCATCTCCTTTATGATGAGAGCAGCATAACTCCTCTCTGAGATGGCGTCCCCCTGTCTTGCACAAACTGTCCACTGTGGAAAACCAGCGGAGACAAAATCCCGAGGATTTATCAATAAATTCCCGGACTCAGTCTTCTGGCCGAGATGACGAGATCCGCGCTGTCAACGAGTGCCAGTATTTTACCGGGCGATCATGTCTAAGCTCTCAGCACTGACCAATGCTTGTAAATCAGAGTGCGAACGATGGATGTAGCACAGACGTTGAACCAATGTTGGCTTATAGCTGGTCCAGCATCGCAAACGATGGGTCCATTTTAACCCTTTCAGTGCGGGGACCGACTTTAGACGTCAGAATCTGACGTCTATTGACGTCAGATTGTGACGTCTAAAGTCGATTCCCGCAATAAAAGAATGGCCGTAGACCCATGACATAGGTATTCAAATAAAGTGGAAAGAGGTAGCTAAGACATTTATTTCAATTTAAAAGCCTCCCCTTTGTTTTTCTTAGTTTATACCAAAATATTTCAGAGTTGTAAGGGCTAACTGGCATTGCACGTCTTGTGTTTGCTGGCTGATGAGCATCCTGGCTTGTATACTGGACCCCGCAGTGTCCACTATGGTGGTGGCCAACTGGAACTCCGGGGCTTGTTTCACACGCCACATCAGCTTAGCGTCTCACCAAAGAGACCTATGTAGATCTACCTCAACATATATGTGATATGTCTTCCAAATGTTGTAAAGACGTCTTGCGAGATTTCAACAACGTCGGGAAGACACAGTGCGTTTGCTGGGTTTCACGGCATATCTGAGTATTGAGCAATACATACCAGGGTGATGGTGATGTAAAATACACTCGAATACCTCATAATACACACAAAAGTAAGGAAAACGTAAAACGAAAAAGTAAGTTAACCCTTACAGCGCAGAGACAGTGTGACACAGTGTGAGCCACTCTTGAGGCTCCCACACACCGTAAAGACTCCCCGCGCTTGATTACAACGCGACAGTCATGGCAAGTTTTAGAAAATTGCAGAAAAGCTGGTTCTACGACGGCAGCATGCAACACCAGAAAGACTCTTACCGACTTGGCGTCGTAAGCTATATCAGAGATCCTAGTGGGTGTTCCGGAATCAATATTGAGACATACTATCGCGTCGCAGGACCGCAACGACCGACCGTCTACTAGACTAAGACGGGCCATTGTCTTGACGACAGCTTCCGACGCGACAGAAATCGACGAAATCGTAGTCGTGGGAGTGGCCACACCGCACCGATTGTTTAAAATTGTCGTAACATCTTAAGCGATCGGGGCAGTCCGTGCGTTGTGCAGGAGCCTTTATAGTTTACTTCACACTGTTTTAACCTGCTCTCCAACAAACTTCAACTGTATGATTAGTCCGTATTTTGAATGCTGGAATCTACAAATATGATATGCGCATTGTAGGTGTAGCACATTTGAACGGTCCATGGAATTATACCCATATTGATTATCCTGTCTGTAACAATGCCACTTCACAGTGCAGTACATGTGGACAACAAGTTCACTCTGATTGTCTACAGTCTGGTCCTTTCTGGTGTACTTTTGTTTGTCAGTTTGTCCTTTCCACGCAGGTGTATGATAATTCTCTTGGCATCTCAAAAGAAAATATATTTCGTCGTTCACATTTTGTTTCTAGTTAGACATGTTGAATGACATCAAATTACGCTTACAACTTATGATTTACGATTCATTATGGTGGCAGTTATTTTGATCTACTATGCTAAACGTTATTTGATTTACATGTAGCTCGTCTTTTCTGTCTGAGTCACAGTGATGTAATTTACATTTTTGATGTACTTTGGACGTTGGTCCAACCCTGTACAAATGCTTTGCACATGTTTTGTGTTTACTGGGTCATTGTGTGTCTGAATAGCTTGCATGGTAACATGGTTAAGACAGAAGTTTGACAGATTAGCTATCATGCAAGATGTTCGAAATAATGAGAGAAAACGATTGAAAAATGGCCGGTGATTTTGGATTTTATTTCTGCAAAATTTGTCACGGGTTTTCCTTGTGTGACACCTTGCATAGTGTTTTATATTCATGGTCCAACAATTTTTAAGTTATTTAAATATCACAAAATTACTCAAATTGAAAATGACTGCTAAACGGAAATTATGACATTGTTTGCTCACTAAAGTTAATCGGGTCATTGGCTAACATTGCTGAGCATATTTTCCAAATTAAAAGAAGATCTGATGAAAACTTTTTCCTGAAAAGCGCTAACAAACATTTCTTCGTTAATGGCCGTAGTAATTAAAGGGTTGATGATATGGGGATAAAAATGTCACAAAAATATCCCTAGTGGTATGTGATGGCTAAGTGAAGTATGAGGAAGCAGAATTTGATAGATTAGTAGCTATTTAGAAAAAAGGGGAAATGGAGACGTCTGCGGCGGCGGACCGTGTGCAATACAGTGAGCAGCCCGCCTCAGCAAGGGCTTCTTAAAGCGACACACTTAGGCCAAAAATCATCCAAAAGCCAACATTACATTTTCGCTATTCGATATGACATGTCCATGATATGTGAACATGTCCATAGACTAGAATTATGGAAGTCTAATAAATTTTGGGTTGCTCTTGCAATGTAGCAAGTGCCGAAAGCCCCATTTATCAGTTATTTCCGTATTTCTTACCTTGGACATGCATGTCCGAAATTAAAGCTCGTCCTTATTTTTCGTTTAACTGGTAAACGCACAACACAAAATGTACTTTAAAGGGACATGCCCAGGTCTAAAATCATCAAACAATCGATGATTTTATTTTAGCTTAACCCATTAAAGCCCACTGGCAACAAAAGTTGTCACTGATCAAATTGATGACGCCATGGTTACTAAACTATTTTAACTACATATAATGGTGTACACATGTGTACAAGACCTGGATCGTTCAACTTGGTTTACTTATTCTGTGGCAGTTTCACAGACAGGAAACGTGTATCATCGCGTTTAGTGAAGAAATTCAAGTTTGCAAGATGCCACGGAAACGCCTTGGAAATGAGACGTAAGTAAAATTTCATTTTACATACCAAAATGAAAACTGTGTGTGGGTAACCTAACCATAGTCTGCATGTCTATGATATTTAATAATTCTACATATAACTAAGCTGGTGTCCATAAGAAGCTAAATAATGTGACTGGCCACACAAGTTGCCACTGGGCTTATACATATATCATATTGTCGTATAGTATCAAATAATGGCTACATTAACGACTGTATAATGTTGAATTATATTATCCCAGTTGGGTAATCATTTGTAATTATAGCTACGTCAGGTAGTTGTTAACTCGGTTATAACCCGATAGTTGTGATCAACTGGCTGGGTTAAAGTACTACTGCAATTTGAAAATATGTAGATTGGCAACAAATGTTGCCACTGGGAGCTTGCACACTATAATATAATTTCAACAGAAAACATTCGATTTTTTTCAGATACAGCATGGGACATGCCTTGCAGTGACTTGAGCAGTTCTGACAGCGAAACAGACGACCAGATAGGCTACCACGGTGCAAAATGTCATGTATCAGGGGTCACCCAGGATCATCAAATACGGAAACTGTTGAAAGACGTCAGACATTCCTCCGGTGAGATAATTGCTGTCATGGGGAAACTGACAACGTTGTACCTCCTGTCACGGAGATGAGGGAACATGAGAAAATAGCCCTATCACCGTCCCAAACAAGATCATCGTTGTCAGGGTATGAAACTATCGATGAAGAGGGAATAGCACGAACGCGAGAGAACCGCCCATGTACAGTGGCACAAAGAAGATAGATAACGTTTGAATAAAATCAGAGTGGAGCAAGAATACTAAAGCCATATTTGCCATCCCAGAGAGACGTCTATTTAGTCCAACTGCTCAGGATCTTCTGCGAGAGAGAATCAAAAGTCGTGCCGATGTATTTTTCTCAGTGTTTCCACCTACTTTGATGGATACCATATTGTACTCCTGCGCACCCTGAACATGCACATGTCAGAAGTCATAACATATTAGAAGTCTTAACATATTAGGTATAATACTTCTGTCGCCTGCCATAGCGTCGGTTCTACTGGGCAGATTCAACTGAAGTGCATTACACGTTGGTCGCTAATTTTATGAGATGCAATAAATTTGACGAGATAATGAGAGATCTCTATTTCGCTGATGATACGAATCTGTCTGTCGATGGATCGATACTGTAAGGTTCGTCCTCTTTTCGAGGATTTGAATGGAGCCTTCAAACAGGCTAACATCTCCGAAAATATGAGCATTGGTAAAACAATGCTACCCTATATGATACTCTCGGGCCACAGACCAGGAATTGCTTGTACGCTTCGGTAAAGCTGCCAAAATGGGCCGACTCCTACAGTGTGCAAGTGCATCTGCAGAGTAAAATGCCATCCACTTACATCAAAGAGTCACTGGCCAAAAAGAACCGAGAAGCGCATACTAGTATGGTACCTGGTAGCTTATTTTCCACTTCAAGCTGGATATAAATTTTCTAGTATGATTATTGACGTCATATTCGAATTTATAGGCGTTTTGATATGATTATTAAGCAGTTCAATTATGAGCTACATAATTTAAAGCTCTGCCCATTATTCACCACGTTAAGATAATACATACAGATGCTCCTGTGTTACTGATAGTAAGGGTTGCTGGTGGTGGTTTGTGATTTGTTCAACCCTCTTAACCCTTTAACCGCCGGTGCCGCATATATTCGGGTTTTTATTTTTTATTAGCACATTAAGTAGGCCCACCACATTTTAAAAATGTTAAAGATTAAATGTGACATCAATCATCAAGATTTGAAAAGAGTTAATCTCCATTTTGTCAAATCTGAATAATTTTCACTCACTTGAAGTTTTGGATCGCGTCAGCGAGACACAACTTCAAGTGGGTGAAAATTCAAATTGAATAATTTGACGGTTAAAGGGTCAAAGCCCAGTGGCAACAAAAGTTGCCAGTGTAAGAGGTCAACTTTCAAGTATCGTGGACTATTTTTTTATCAGATTAGACATTTCGTGATATAATTGTACAAATCGATGTTGAATTTTTTGAAGGGACATGCCCAGGTCTAAAATTATAAAAAAAATCAGTGATTTTATTTTTGCTTAATAATATGTCCATATGATGTAAACATGTCCATAGATTAGAACTGCAAAAGCTTTTACATTTTTGTGCTGTGCATTCACCAGTTAGCTCTAGTCTATGGACATGTTTGCATCATATAGTCATATTATTAAGCTAAAATAAAATCACCGATATTTTATGATTTTAGACCTGGGCATGTCCCTTTAATGGGGTGGACGGTGTGAGGAGCGCGCAAAGTCAAGTCAGTTACTGTTATGTTGTTTGTGGTTTCCACACAGGAGCCAACAACTATTTTCTAAAATTAAAAAAAAACAAATGTATTTTGATACCAGTGTTATAATGGAGATGATGAATAGATTGTAAACCGGCATTTACACTATGATTAGTGGCTATTTCTGAATACATTATTATGGGTGTCAGCAACAACAATATTAATCTACGTCCCCGAGATAACTAAATGCAATTATCTCTGATATGATACTGTCTTATAAAATCTTCCTTCTCAGCTTATTAAATTCTAATGTGCCCAGTATTTCACTCATCTGGTGGCATTTTATGGCGAGCATTGTTGCTGGGTTTGTCTCCTACCACTATTTTCCTTTTTATATTAATTCAGCTTTTTGCAATGCCATGACAACCTGACAAGCCTTTCTCTCCTCGCGTTATTACCACCCTCGTTTGTCTTTTCCTAGACATAGAATCAGACATGAGAATAATAATCACAAAAAATACAACAACGTAAAAAGGGTAAATAAGGATAATTACTTAATGATATTTAAGGTGATACAGAATCAAAATTAATTTTATATCATATTTGGTTGTGGGGTGTTAAAGATATGATGATCAGTGATAGGGCTGCTGTAAAGAGCACTTGCATGCCTAATAATATAGCCAGATGATTTAGTGTATCTGAAGGAGCTGATTTGCTTATTTTTGCTCACATGTTTTGCTGCTCACGGATCACTTCAGCTTTTGTTGCGTGTCTTGCATCAGTTCATATATTACTACCATTATCACTCTTAACAAGTACGACACATTCAGCCAGTGTTATATCAATTTAATTAACATTGGTTCAACGTCTCGTGCTTGCTGGGCTGCTGCTGTCGACGTTGTCTGTTGATATCCGTAGCATATTCTTGTTTCTCCTATTTCGCATGATCATGATAATCCCTGGTTGTGCTCCTGCATTAGATTATCAATTGTTGGTCGAATATCTATGTTTATTGTTTCATATGTTGATACAGTTCTTCTTTCTGTTGCTGCTACTGTTGGTATTGCTGCTATAGCTGGTACTCTAGCTTATTGTGGAATACCTATGTTCTCGTTTCTAATGGTGCTACATTCACTAACTCTGTGATGGGAATTTAGCTGTTGTTGGCAGAATAAGTTGGTCCACCGTCTGCAACGCTGACCCAACAATGAACCAACATTGGGTCGATGTGTTGTGTTTGCTGAGATGTGATACTAGGGACTACAGTTCGTGCCTTTGTTGGTGACGGAAATGTATCCATTTGTGATAGAATCTACTGTTCTTTATTATTTTATCGGTGCTGCGATTTCTGGTCGATGCTGCTGGTGTTCTCGTATTTGCCGTGTTTCTGTTGTGTCAAGCCTAAAATCAGTAAATTAAATAAATGCAATTATCTCTGAGAAAAACTGGAAAAAAACAATGATACGGTCTGATAGAAACTTCCTTCCCAGATTATTGAATTCTAATGTGCCCAGTATTTCACACATCTGGCGGCATTTTATGGCGAGCATTGCTACTGGTTTTGTCTCCTACCACTCTTTCCCTTTTTATATTAATTCAGCTTTTTGCATTGCCATGACAGCTTGACAAGGCATTCTCTCCTCGCGTTATTATTACCCTCGTTTTTCTTCTCCCACACATACAATCAGATATGAGAATAATTTACAAAATTGTCAACAACATAAATGAAGTTAATAATTAATCAATCCTATTTAGTGATGATGATAGATGTAAATTGCCTATCATGTTTTGTTGTAATGTGTGAAACATATCACGAGCATTAGTATAATAAACTTTTGACATTTTATTTTGTGATAAGAAACAGATGGCGTCATCAGAAGCAACCCATGTGATGCGACACAAGATAATAACTCTAAAGTTTACCTCAAAAGTGCGTCACAAAAAACAAAAATCCCTGAAACAGGCCTGAAAAGGTCAAAATTTCAATGGTAATCCCCCGCATGTCAAAAAGTTTTATATACCCATTCATTATAGGGCGGTAACCTGCTTTTAAAAAAAACACCTTCAACATATTTTTAGTCATTCAATTGGTATCGGCCGCCCGCCTATATGTTGAGTGGCTAATTCTAAATACACTATTATGGGTTTAGCAACAATATTCATCTACGTCTCCGAGATAAATAATTACAATTATCTCTTGAGACAATCCTGGGAAAAGCAATGAAACGGTGTTATAAAACCTTCCTTCTTAGCTTATTAAATTCTAATGTGTCCAGTATTTCACTCATCTGGTGGCATTTCATGGCGCGCATTATTACTCGAATTGTCTCCTACCACTATTTTCCTTTTTTATATTATCTCATCGTTTTGCATTGCCATGACGTTAGTATTATATTATCACCCTCGTTTGTCTTTTTCTAGACATAAAGTCCGACATGAGAATAATAATTACAAAAAATACAACAACGTAAACAGAGTAAATGAAGATAATTACTAAATCATATTTAGTTGTGATACAGAATGGAAATTAATTTTATATCATATTTAGCTGTGTGGTGTTAAAGATATGATGATCAGTGATATGGTCTGCTGTAAAGAACACCTGCATGGCTAATAATATGTTGATAAGAAACTGATGGCTTCATCTGAAGCAATCAATGTGATGACAGATTCATGGAAATGTCTGTGACATATTGTCCAGCAAGGGAAGGGATAACACTAACCCAGCATGAGATCGCCTGTCCAATTATCAGTAGCGGATCCAGACGGGGGAGATCAAAATTGCAAAAAAATTGGTATTAAACACTCAAAATTTACTAGGGTAATGCCTCAAGCTGAGTAAATTTTACTTTAGTAGATTTTTAGTGTGAAATATAGATATATATATTGGCTGAAAAAAATTGCTGAATAACACCTTTTGTATTCGTTCAGTTGGACCCTCCCCCCTTTGCTAAATTTTGGAACGCCCCTGTGTATGGACAACGTTGAGTCAGAGTATCTGGCTAGGAGCCAGATGATGTAGTGTATCTGACGGTGCTGATTTGCTTATTTTTGCTCACATGTTTTGCTGCTCATGGTTTACTGGATCCCAGCAAACACAAAACATTTGTATAACATTTATACAATGTTGGCACAACGTCCAAGACGTTGGGCCGACGTTGTATAAATGTTATACAAATGTTTTATGTTTGCTGGGATTGTTGCGTGTCTAGCATCAGTTCATATATCATTACCATGATCACTCCCAACAAGCATGATACATTCAGTAAGTGTTGTATCAATGAAATCAACAATGGTTCAACAATTCGTACTTGCTGAGCTGCAGCTGTCGTGGTTGTGTGTAAGCATGTTCTTGTTTCTCGTGGTTTCTCGTGGTAGTGGTTAGCACCGCTGCCTTTCAAGCTAGAGTTCGGGGTTCATTTCCCGGTCTCGGCGGTTTGAAAGAAATACAAATGTTTCCCCCCCATCCACTCCTAAAATGCAGTATTGTGGGGAGCCTTTGTGACCTAGAGGTCGCGTGCTCGGCCTCAGACCTCCAGGGTTTGAATTTCGAATTCTGTGTCTGGTGAGCAGTGTCATCTCACTCATTTCACAATCCTCCTGGCTCAATTTAGCCTGTATGTGCACAAAAATAGCCTTAAGCCCGATTAATTTTATTTTATTTGTTTCTCGTGCTTCGTGATAATTTTCATGATAATCTTCTGTTTTGCTTTTGCATTTGTTGGTCAAATATCTATGTTTATTTTTTCATATGTTGATACATTTCGTCTTTCTGTTGCTGCTACAGTAATGTTTTTGCTGCTACCGTTGGGATTGTAGTTTTTTCTGAAAGCTTGTTGTTTAGAATGTTGTTACATCCACTAACTCTGCGATGGGAAATCAACTGTTGTTGCCATAATATATGTTTGTAGTTCTTAAACATGGTACATATTATAATACTAGGGGACGACAGTTCTATTTTTATGGTCGTTGTTTGTGATGGAAATGTATCCATTTGTGATTGAATAAAATGCTCTTTATTATTTTATTGATGCTGCTGTTTCTAGTCGATTCTGGTTTTCTCGTAGTTACAATAGCTCTTTTATGCCAAGCCAAAAAGCAGTATCTGCTTACTTTACAAGTCAAAAAAATACACCCTCTTGGCTTTGCAGAGCAAGAGTTGCTGGTGGTGTGATACCAAAGTGGCATACCAATGCCCTCATTTCTGATGCTAGATATCGATGCTGTGGTAGGTTCTGGTGCTCTGGTGTGCAAAGCCGAAATGCAGTATCTGCTTTCTTTACAAGTAAGCAGATACCGCCTTTTGGCTTTGCATATCAGTCCTTTTTCAAAGCAGTTACCGCGGGTCTAGTTACGGCTGATGACACTCCTATCCCAAGCCCATCTTGTCCCATTTCCTTCTGGTTTGCCCCACGGCATTTATGGGTCAGAACGAGCACAAGGCTAAGAGGTGGCTGTGCCCTTCTAAGCGCCGCGCGTCCCTATGCCCAAATCATCTTGATTGATTTAGCTCCGCACGCAAGAGAAGACTGCCAGAATAGTGGTCTTAATAACACGTTTTGCTGACGGATAGCTCGAGACTGTAATAACAGCTAAATACTATAAGACATGGCTGAGCCTATCTGCCAAAACATAATTAAGAAGGATGAGATACACGGAAATTGGGGAATTAGCGTGGTATACAATAGCACGCATTAGAATGCCTCACTACCACTGCAAGGAGAATATGAGTTAAAAATGGTAAGATGGGAAGAAGCTTCTGGGTCCACGCATTAGAAATTGTTAAAAGGGGCACTGTTAAACATGTCGTAGACGGTGGGCCAACATTAAACCAACATTGTGTCAACGTAATGTATTAAAGATCGACAGATACAAATGTATTAAATGAACAATTTCACCAACATATGACAACGACCAATTTTACATCCCATGTATGTGCTTACTTTTGGTGGCCGAATGGGTGCAGATATATAAAGCCTAGAAGAACAATTTACATAACTCAACCGCGCTGTAGCTCCGCAGTGAAGGGCCAAAAGACTTACTTTTAGAGTAACCAGATACTGCCTTTGGACTTGTCATGGCAGAGCACCAGCTGTAATGCTGATCTGATGTGAGATCGCCGGATTAACCGTAATATATATAATTTTTATATAAACTATGAGTTTTTTGAAATCATTGTGAACTTGATAAATGTCATAGATATTATGTTATGAGTCTACGGCTACTATACAATTTTGACTATTTCAGTGCGGGGAACAACTTTAGATGTCTATAGAGTGAGATTCTGACGTCTAAAATCGGTCCCCGAACTGAAAGGGTTAGACAAATATGAGTAATTGTTACATATATTACACTTTATTTTGAAGGTCAGCAGGGGATAGATTATCATGCTTATGCTAATTTTCAATGCCTGAGTTGATAAATAATAATACACATGCAAACACAATAGAATGGGTTGTAAAGCTTTAAAATTTTAATACAACCAAGCCGAGACAAAAATTTGTGCCTTAGTGATTGTGATTAACAAAATGGCATTATATTTATAATATTTTCAAGAAAATGTTATACGAATGTGTTTTTGTTTTCCTGAGAGAAAATGGTAACCGGTAACTGGCTGTCCTTATGACGATCAAAAGGGCTCTGTGTAGACTAAAACTAATCAGGGAAAGACGGTTATGTGTAAATGTGTACTCCCGATGAAGGATGCGTTCTTTGATCCAGATTGGAGTGGCATAACTCCTCTCTGAGATGGCGTCCCCCTGTCCTGTACAGGGTGTCCACTGTGAAAAAGACAAGATCCCGAAGATTTATCAATAAATTCCGGGACTCGGTCCTCTGGCCGAGATGACGAGATCCGCGCTGTCAACGAGTGCCAGTATTTCACCGGGCGATCATGTCTAAGCTCTCAGCAGTGACCGATCCTTGTAAATCAGAATGCTGGCTTCATGATGACCCTCCTGAGGCTTCTGTACTGGGCTCCGCAGTGTCTGCTGTAGTCATGGCCAAATGGCCCCTGTAAAGGCAGGACTTCGGAGCTCGTTCTACACGCCACATCAGTTTAGCATTGCACCAAAGAGACCTCAATCTTTGGGATATGTTTTACAACGTTAGGCCAAGTCGTCAGACATTGGCACAATGTTAATAAAATGGTTTACATTTGATGGGTATCATGGCATCTCAAAGGATTAGGTAACACACACCAGGGTTGTGCAAACTGCATTTGAACAAGTCGTTGTCACACAAGAGGTAAGCAAAATAAGCCTGAGAAATCTTGACAAGATGTAGCGTAGACGATTCCATGTCAGCAAATCCATGACAGCGCAAGGTAAGCCACAGTGACTAGCCAAGGAACATTATAGATTAAGCGTATCGGCGCGGGGACTGTCTTTATACGTCAGAATTTGACGTATAAAGACAGTCCCCACACTGATAGAATAATAAACTATTCATAATGGCCGTACACCGATAACATTTAAGTATTCAAATGAAGCAGAAAAAACTTTGGTCTTCATGGATCATACAAAAATATTTCGGCGTTGTAAGGGTCAACAGACAGCATTACGTGGGAATTGGATAGAATCAGCTCACGTAAGACTAAACTTTTGGAGTTCTCTGCAAAGAAATCAAGGAACACTACGACAAAAATATCCATTGTGTGTATTCGTACTTGAATGTACGTCGTATAATAAAACTATATAGCGTACCATGAAACAATATGGTTCCATCAAAGTTGTTAGGTTCCATCTCCTCCAAAGTTTAAGTTGTAATAATTATAAAGAATTCCAGAATGTGTCAGACAGAGAAAAAGTAAAATACGCCAGCATGGGTAAATAATTATGAAAAGGAGCAAAAAATTGTTTCAAATTGAAGAAGAAAATTGCTGCACTGTGGTAAAGAAAATACACAAAATTGCTCAAACCGAAGCCAAACCACATAAAATGGTCCACTTTCAGAGTGTTTTGAGCAATGTATATACGTAAAAACACCAAACAACAGCCAATCTACAATTTCTATGCTAAATTTCCTGCCCTCCAGACACAGGATTCGAAATTTAAACGCTAGAGGTCTGAGGCCGAGCACGCTACCTCTCGGTCACGGAGGCTCCCCACAACAGATGGAGAAGAAACATTTTTGTTTCCTATAAATCGCCGAAACCGGGAAACGAACCCAAAACTCTGGCGTGAAAGGCAGCGGTGCTAACCATTACCCTGTTGCCCTCGCCCAAGATGACATCAAAGCCAGCTGAGAGCAATACAAATATTAACAATGACACGGTGGTCAATGGCTATCATCGGCTGTCATTTGACAATATAACGATAAAATATCATAGTGCTGGCATAATCGGTCTGTAAACATAATATGTTGGTCTTTAGAATATGTTGAACTTAGACCCCTATAGATTCCTTGGTTGAACAAAGTATAATGATCACTGAATCACTCCGAATAAACTTGGTAGCTAACATAACTAGAAGGATCTAGTTTTTTTGTGAACAAAAAACTGAAGAAGTCTGAAGAAGTAGCACCATAACCATACAGGTTGATAGCTAATATATGTAGTGTCAATGGCCTTTGTAATGAATGTTATTAAACGGCTCCTGAGGACAGTGGAGATTATGTATTAGGCGGAATTTATTATTCCGTTCTAGTGCAAAACACTTGTCAACACTCCCAACAAACACAACGTTGACCCAATGCTGACCCACAATCTACGACGCTGGCCCAACATCAAACCAGCACTGGTTCAACGCCATGTGTTTGCTGGGAGCTGCGTTCAGCACAGTGAACACAGAACATTATTGTTATATGTCCTTTGTGTAGTGTCTTGGAATGTTTTGAAAATCTAGGAAACTACAAGTAAGAGACTGTATGTTCAAATGAACAGAATTCATAAAATATAATAGATCTTGGGTTGTAGGCCTGCCTAATCATCCCCAATTGCGAGACTACAGGACTCTCGGCATTATGATTCTTTTTACTTTTTACTTTCTGGAGAGTGGCTGATTGAACAAACGTTGACCCTATGTTGTTTTAAACATGTTGTGACATATCCCTTTATTATACCCAGCAAACACTAGACGTTGAAACAATATTGGGCTAATTCTGAGCCAACGTGGTTTGTTTGTTCTCCAGACATTTAGGCCTATTCAAATCAAAAACAAAGGCTGGGTTAATGCTAAGCCGTCGATCACGTCGATCACGGCACTAAAATAGTATAGTCAAACATGTATAATGGCCATAGACCCATAAAATAGGTATTGAAATGAGGCGGAAAGCGCTGACTAAGACATTTATGATGATTTTAAATTGAAAAAACCTCTTTTGTCTCTTGGTTTATGTAAAAAATATTTCAGCACTTTAAGGGTTACTATACCTGCCTACTCAATCCAGCTGCAAATAACATAAATACTATAATATTGCTGAATGAATGACATAATTTAACTGAACACCACAAATGATGTTCAATGGTGTTTTTAATTCGCTTCAAACTTGAATTTCCAACGTAATCTTATTATTTAAAAAATATATACAAAAATACTGCCACCCAGTCTTTTATCTTTTTTTTGTCATTTTCGAGCGGATTTGATCAGGAAGCCGACGAAATTGAATTCGTTCCCCGCACGCTACTGCAAAGGAGATGTATTTCCGCCAGAAAAACGCACAGCCACATGTCGTTCCCTAGCATCCAAAGTGTCCCATGTGCCACTCAAAAGAGTAGCACATGCGACACTTTGGATGCTAGGGTGTGAATAACACTGCGGGAATAGGTGATGACACTGCCACAGTATAATCACAATGATGACGTTAAAAATCCTATCTCACATTGCTAAAATATATATCATAACATATTACTTAGTGGGTTTTGATGTCACACAAACGTCTAAATGCACAGATTACAAACAAAACAAAATATAAAATATTATTAATAAAACCTCCCCGGGAGTCTTGTAAATCACACTTCAACTACAAAATCAGAAATGAATAAGGTATCATCCTCTTCTGATAATATAAATGTCATCCATCAACAGATGATGTTCTATTCCATCCATTCCATGTGATTTTCCCATGAAATAAAGTATCGCATGTAAACGATGGGACATCATTCTTTCGATGCCGTATCCTTCACCCCACGTGCTTCATAGAAATAAAACTAGTTAGGCCCTTTTCAGTGCTTTTAATTATTTTTATTAATTGTATTTTTATTTAAGATCAGTAACTTTACATCAATTAAATCTTCAAAATTGCCATGTCAATATAAGCATGCAGTGATTCCAAGAAGTACGGCTCCGTGGTTAGCATGCACACGAGAAGTTGTGGTGACGTCACTGCTGGCGGGTCTGCCGCCAAGGTAGTTAGGTTGTGCCGGTCAGTTGGCGACATTGGCCTCGGTGACATGTATAATGTATGGTACCTTCCGTGAATGGTCTTTTAATTTATTTCCCTACTGAAATAAAATATCTTCACATAATATGTACATGAAAGCAATATTGTACTCATTCTAATTGAATCATTCTCGTCAAAATGAGCAGTCCCGATCCAATGTAGAGAGGTTACCCCTTTCAGCGCGGGGACCCGTCATTAGAAATTAGAATCTGACTTACATAGATGTCAGATTATGACGTCTAAGGACACTGGAAAATTTGTTTAATGTAATCTTTATAATGGTCTTAGACCCATAACAGCGGAAAGAGCTAACTAAGACATTTATGCTGACCTCAAATTGAAACATCCTTGGTCTCCATGGCTTATATAAAAATATTTCCGCGTTGTAAGGGGTGATATAATACTTTATGACAACCAGACGGGCATGCGAGCAAGGTAAGCACAGTGAAAGCGTCCACTGTCCTATCACCTGTCCAATGCTCTGACAGCTACATCGCAATCCCGCCATTAGCGGTGATGGTCTGGCTGAGAAACTCTGTGCATCCTACAGCCGTATTTATACACGGCATTCGCGTATGATATTAAGCCTTGGAACACTGAAATATTTTTATGCAAACCAAGAGAGTGAAGGGTTTTTCAATTTGAAATCATCATGAATGTCTTCGTCAGCTCTTTCCGCTTCATTTGAATACCTATGTTACGGGTCTGCGGCCATTATAAATATTTCACTGTCAGATTTTGACGTCTAAAGTCGTTACCAGCGCTCAAAGGACTATGTTCTGGTAAAGTATATCAATTGCAACAGATATAATAATTCATTGCAATTCAATTTATGTGCACGCGAAGAGCAGAATCGCTGTAGCGATTCTGCTCTTCGCGTGCTCAGAAATTACAATAATGTAATGATCCAGTCTGCGCAGGGTCAAATCCGAACCGTTACCATAACAACGGTGTGCGCAGCTGCAATCCGAGAGCCACCCCCGGCAAAAAGCAAAATGAGGTGTTTTTTTCCACCCAGTTCTTGGTGGTGAGGAGGATGGGAGCTTACGTGTCTATCTCTTCTTGGCGGCTGGGGGATTAGCACCGCCTCTTGGTGGTACTTCCAGCGTCAAGTAACTAAGCCATATAACTGATAACTAGCCCGCCACGTGGCTGTGAAAAAAATCACGTTGAAGGGATAGACCACTGTTCACAATACTCGGGATATGAGGGCCCCACAATGAGTACTGCGCCATAAACTGATAGATGTCATAAACTACAGTCTGTAATCCGAGTAATTTTAAAAGGTATCATCGCACACATTTCTATTTGTGTAAACAGTTTCTACATAACTATTTCCATCGCGAGAACTTTAAAATGTTAAGTATTTTCAGCCTGAATATATTCCATAAATTTAAAGGGAATGCATATATTGACATGTCAAATAAATGTATATGTCATACATAGCCTACTGATCTTAACTAAAAATATATAAAAATCACCAAAAAATTTAAAAGCACCGAAATAAATTATACTAGTTTTATTTCCAGGTTGTAGACTGCCATGTTAACAAAACAGTGTGCAGCATGCACCACTTTATACCACACATACCCAGTGTCTAGGTCACGGTGGGAATAACCTTGGATGTGTGGGCGCCAGGCACCTGTACCTTAATTTTGATGATCAACGACTTTTAGTTTTAATTTCCGGCTACCCTCGATTTTTGACCTCATTTTTCTGTATGACCTTGAGATCTCAGGGTCAAGGTCATGGTGGGAATAACCTTAGACGGGTGGGCGCCAGGCACCTGTACCTTAATTTTGATGATCCACGACTTTTAGTTTTAATTTCTGGCAACCCTCAATTTTTTACCTGATTTTTCTGTATGACCTTGGGATGTCAGGGTCCAGGTCACGGTGAGAATGATTTTGGATGATTGGGCGCCAGGCACCTGTATCATAATTTTGATGATCTACGACTTTTAGTTTCAATTTCTGGCTACACTCAATTTTTGCCCTCATTTATCTGTATGACCTTGATATCTCAGGGTCAAGGTCACGGTGGGAATAACCATTGATGGGTGGGCGCCAGGCACCAACACCTTAATTTTGATGATCCACGACTTTTAGTTTTAATTTATGGCTACCCTCGATTTTTTACCTGATTTTTCTGTATGACATTGGGATCTCAGGGTCAAGGTCACGACTTTTAGTTAAATTTTTTTGAATAAGGAAACGGGAATAAAGAATAAGTAACTAACTTCACGGAATTTATGTCATCACGCGGAGTCCCTATAATGTTGTTTGCGATAATACGGAAAGAAGAAAAAAAGTGATTGATTGGCAACATGTCTTGGAATTAAATTTATCCACGGGATACTTATTAAATGTGTCATGGAAGTTGTTGCTCCAATTCATATTAATAAGGATCATATCTCATAGTGGCAAAGCATCAGATTCCAGTTTATGTATTTGCTCCGCTCATAGGAGCTATTACGAAGACCCAGAGGGGACATGGGAAAAAAAATAATAATGGCAATATCCCGTACGTACGCAATCATTATCCCGTACGTACGCAATCATTATCCCGTACGTACGCAATAATGATCCCGTACGTACGCAATCATTATCTCGTACGTACGCAATGTATCCCGTACGTACGCAATCATTATCCCGTACGTACGCAATCATGATCTCGTACGTACGCGATCATTATCTCGTACGTACGCAATCATTATCCCGTACGTACGCAATCATTATCCCGTACGTACGCAATCATTATCTCGTACGTACGCAATGTATCCCGTACGTACGCAATCATTATCCCGTACGTACGCAATCATTATCTCGTACGTACGCAATGTATCCCGTACGTACGCAATCATTATCCCGTACGTACGCAATCATGATCTCGTACGTACGCAATCATTATCTCGTACGTACGCAATCATTTTCCCGTACGTATACGTAATGATAAAATACGGCCGGGCGACTCTACGTTTCCCGCACCCCCCCTTCCCCTCCCACAAACAAATCCGTTTCAGATTACCCCTCTGTTCAGGTTACCCTGAATCTGAAACTAGTTTCAAGTTACCCCATCTAGTTCAAATTACCCCCTCAATTTTACCGGCTAACTTTCAATGATAACAATAAATTATATTTCATATTTTCATCACATGGCATTGGGACATTTATTAGAGACACTAATACATGTATTCAACTTCTGTAGCGCCCACGTCACTTCTGTATAGGATAAAGCCCGAGGCATTTTTCACAGCTAAGAATGTAGAGTTCGGAGGATTTGAAATGACTTAAAACACATCTGACCATAATGAGGATCTCTCATAATCAACAACTCGGCCACACCTGACTGATTATAATACCATATGTCCACCATGATAATTGGTCTGTACTTGGTAAACAATATCTCTCCATTCCCGGCTTAGAATGTAGTGGTCGGACAAAGAAAATAATGTAGTGGTGTGTTTTAATTATTTCAAGCCGTGTGGAACATAAATCCCACATTTTACGAGTACCCGATGATAAAACTCTGGCGATGAACCCAGCTCACCACATTGTATTTTTATTAAAAACTGTACACAGCTGATAACAAATTACACTCGATCTACTTTAAGTAGTATGTCTACGATTCACCATATAAATACATCTATGTCTGAACTATATGTCTGTTCGGGCGTTGTACGATGCTCATTAAGTGACCACGATATTATTTATACTGTTTTCAAACATCCCAATAAATCTAAGACTCAACCCAGAGTAATTTCCATACTTGATTTTAAAACATCCGACATCATCAATCATGAAATATAACAAAGATTTAACATGTTTAATGGACTTATTTAAAATTGTCTACATAAATTTACACTGCAGCTTGATCGCCTGGTATCAAAGGGTTCCTATTTATCATATGGATTATCGGGCTATGCTATGTACTTCGAGCAGATGCAGGTGCGACATCAGGTGCGACAAAACACAAAACATTACGCTGCGGAGCAAAAATGGAACTTCGAAAATGTGATATGGCTTCTTCAACACCAATCTCTGTGATGAAACATAATGAAGTGCTGTATTGCATTAACCTTTTCGGACCTACAGTTACAAGGACAGTAAAGTATGTAAATAAATATTACTGGGAATACACTTCACAGCAAATAAACTGCTGCAGTTACTTATTCAGCCAATGATTTGCAAATTTTTGGCCAACGTATGAGTAATTCGGCAACCATGATTAAAACAATTTGAAACAAACTCTCGTGTTTTCACGCGGACGCTGAGAGAAACTACGAGATGTTTTAGCCAATCACGTCATTTATGCAGTGGGGACACGTGATTGGACGGGGCAATTGGGGAACTACCAATCAAATCCTATAGTTGATAATTCTGACGTCACAGTAGATTAATATTCATGAACCCCCCCCCCCCCCTAGAGCGCAACAGGGGAATCAGATGACCCGATATATCTGCCCTACTATGAGTTAATATTGGGCCAGCGTTGCCAACATTTGGAAAACATCGATCCAGTCAGCGTTGTACCACAGTATACTGCTTGTTGAAACTGACCTATATATCAAAAAAGAGTCCGGATTATAATATCATATGGACCCAATTATCATTGAACTCCGAACCAATCGGACGCGTCATTCAGTCACGTTACCTACTGAGGAAATGTGGGGTGGGCATGATTTGGAGTGGAAAAGAATACCAGTGTAAAGTCTGAAAAAATCCCCCCAGATTATACCCGGGTAGATTGTGAGCGCCCCAGAATCTACGCGCCGGGGTAGATCCTTAACTATACCCCCGGGGTAGATTATGGTGGCTCCCAGAATCTACCCCTCCCTCCCAGGATCTACCCCTTTTATTGTGATCATGTGAAGTGTATTCGGCTCCCAGAATCTACCCCTCCCTCCCAGAATATACCCCCCTTTTCAACAACTATATGCGACCCTCCCAGAATATATACCTCCCTCCCAGAATATACCCCTTTTCAACAAATGCATGTGTGATCCTACCCTCCCAGAATATACCCCCCCCCCAGAATATATCCCCTTTTCAACAACTATAATATTGTGCGACCCTCCCAGAATCTACCCCTCCGTCCCAGAATCTACCCACCTTTTCAACCAATTTATGTGTGCGACCCTCCCTGTCTGTGACGTCCGCTGCCCCTGTCTGTGACGTCGTAGCTTATACCCACTGTCCCTGCAGGTTGGTTTAGATACCCCTCTCCATAATAATGGTAAAGATGACGTTTACACAACGCTGTATAAATGCTGCAAAGCTAAACGGCGTCTAGACATTAGACGAACAATTACGCCATCATTTGAACTACTACAAGCAAGAACACATGATATTGAACTAGACAACAAAAGCCAGTAAATAAGAGTCGTTGACCCAATATTGTGTCAATATTGAGCCATCGTCGCAGACAGTGGACCAACATTCAAACAACATTGTTTCAATTTATGTTGTCTGCTGGGAAAAACAGTAGGCCTATGTATAATAAAAATTATATCATGACCCAACAAACACGAGACGTTGAGCCAATACAGCATTAATGTTGGCCCATGGTTTAGGGCACTGCCCCAACATTAAAAAAAACATTGGCTCAACATTCGTGTTTGCTGGGGATCACCTTGTAAAAGTATTGTAGACAAATCTTTATTATTTTAAATAATTGGACATTTTTAATTAATTTTAATTAATTAGTAATTATTTCTTCATATAAACTTATTGCCCCTGCCTAAACCTCGGCTACACGTAGCCCAGACACCTTCTCAGCTACACGTAGCCGAGACACATACACGTAGCCGAGATCTCGGCTACGTGTAGCCGTGATACCTTACGCGTAGCCAAATCAAGGATATTAAACTAGTTATGATTTTAGGCCTATAACATAAACTGATAAATGCGTACGTATCATATAATGATTGCGTAGGTACGGGATAATGATTGCGTACGTACGGGATAATGATTACGTACGTACGGGATAATGATCGCGTACGTACGAGATCATGATTGCGTACGTACGGGATAATGATTGCGTACGTACGGGATAATGATTGCGTACGTACGGAATCATTATTGCGTACGTACGGGATACATTGCGTACGTACGGGATCATTATTGCGTACGTACGGGATCATTATCGCGTACGTACGGGATAATTATTGCGTACGTACGGGATCATTATTGCGTACGTACGAGATATTGCCATTATTTTTTTTCTTCCCATGTCCCCTCTGGGTCTTCGTACGAAGACCCAGAGGGGACATGGGAAAAAAAATAATAATGGCAATATCCCGTACGTACGCAATCATTATCCCGTACGTACGCAATCATTATCCCGTACGTACGCAATAATGATCCCGTACGTACGCAATCATTATCTCGTACGTACGCAATGTATCCCGTACGTACGCAATCATTATCCCGTACGTACGCAATCATGATCTCGTACGTACGCGATCATTATCTCGTACGTACGCAATCATTATCCCGTACGTACGCAATCATTATCCCGTACGTACGCAATCATTATCTCGTACGTACGCAATGTATCCCGTACGTACGCAATCATTATCCCGTACGTACGCAATCATTATCTCGTACGTACGCAATGTATCCCGTACGTACGCAATCATTATCCCGTACGTACGCAATCATGATCTCGTACGTACGCAATCATTATCTCGTACGTACGCAATCATTTTCCCGTACGTATACGTAATGATAAAATACGGCCGGGCGACTCTACGTTTCCCGCACCCCCCCTTCCCCTCCCACAAACAAATCCGTTTCAGATTACCCCTCTGTTCAGGTTACCCTGAATCTGAAACTAGTTTCAAGTTACCCCATCTAGTTCAAATTACCCCCTCAATTTTACCGGCTAACTTTCAATGATAACAATAAATTATATTTCATATTTTCATCACATGGCATTGGGACATTTATTAGAGACACTAATACATGTATTCAACTTCTGTAGCGCCCACGTCACTTCTGTATAGGATAAAGCCCGAGGCATTTTTCACAGCTAAGAATGTAGAGTTCGGAGGATTTGAAATGACTTAAAACACATCTGACCATAATGAGGATCTCTCATAATCAACAACTCGGCCACACCTGACTGATTATAATACCATATGTCCACCATGATAATTGGTCTGTACTTGGTAAACAATATCTCTCCATTCCCGGCTTAGAATGTAGTGGTCGGACAAAGAAAATAATGTAGTGGTGTGTTTTAATTATTTCAAGCCGTGTGGAACATAAATCCCACATTTTACGAGTACCCGATGATAAAACTCTGGCGATGAACCCAGCTCACCACATTGTATTTTTATTAAAAACTGTACACAGCTGATAACAAATTACACTCGATCTACTTTAAGTAGTATGTCTACGATTCACCATATAAATACATCTATGCCTGAACTATATGTCTGTTCGGGCGTTGTACGATGCTCATTAAGTGACCACGATATTATTTATACTGTTTTCAAACATCCCAATAAATCTAAGACTCAACCCAGAGTAATTTCCATACTTGATTTTAAAACATCCGACATCATCAATCATGAAATATAACAAAGATTTAACATGTTTAATGGACTTATTTAAAATTGTCTACATAAATTTACACTGCAGCTTGATCGCCTGGTATCAAAGGGTTCCTATTTATCATATGGATTATCGGGCTATGCTATGTACTTCGAGCAGATGCAGGTGCGACATCAGGTGCGACAAAACACAAAACATTACGCTGCGGAGCAAAAATAGAACTTCGAAAATGTGATATGGCTTCTTCAACACCAATCTCTGTGATGAAACATAATGAAGTGCTGTATTGCATTAACCTTTTCGGACCTACAGTTACAAGGACAGTAAAGTATGTAAATAAATATTACTGGGAATACACTTCACAGCAAATAAACTGCTGCAGTTACTTATTCAGCCAATGATTTGCAAATTTTTGGCCAACGTATGAGTAATTCGGCAACCATGATTAAAACAATTTGAAACAAACTCTCGTGTTTTCACGCGGACGCTGAGAGAAACTACGAGATGTTTTAGCCAATCACGTCATTTATGCAGTGGGGACACGTGATTGGACGGGGCAATTGGGGAACTACCAATCAAATCCTATAGTTGATAATTCTGACGTCACAGTAGATTAATATTCATGAACCCCCCCCCCCCCCCCTAGAGCGCAACAGGGGAATCAGATGACCCGATATATCTGCCCTACTATGAGTTAATATTGGGCCAGCGTTGCCAACATTTGAAAAACATCGATCCAGTCAGCGTTGTACCACAGTATACTGCTTGTTGAAACTGACCTATATATCAAAAAAGAGTCCGGATTATAATATCATATGGACCCAATTATCATTGAACTCCGAACCAATCGGACGCGTCATTCAGTCACGTTACCTACTGAGGAAATGTGGGGTGGGCATGATTTGGAGTGGAAAAGAATACCAGTGTAAAGTCTGAAAAAATCCCCCCAGATTATACCCGGGTAGATTGTGAGCGCCCCAGAATCTACGCGCCGGGGTAGATCCTTAACTATACCCCCGGGGTAGATTATGGTGGCTCCCAGAATCTACCCCTCCCTCCCAGGATCTACCCCTTTTATTGTGATCATGTGAAGTGTATTCGGCTCCCAGAATCTACCCCTCCCTCCCAGAATATACCCCCCTTTTCAACAACTATATGCGACCCTCCCAGAATATATACCTCCCTCCCAGAATATACCCCTTTTCAACAAATGCATGTGTGATCCTACCCTCCCAGAATATACCCCCCCCCCCCCCAGAATATATCCCCTTTTCAACAACTATAATATTGTGCGACCCTCCCAGAATCTACCCCTCCGTCCCAGAATCTACCCACCTTTTCAACCAATTTATGTGTGCGACCCTCCCTGTCTGTGACGTCCGCTGCCCCTGTCTGTGACGTCGTAGCTTATACCCACTGTCCCTGCAGGTTGGTTTAGATACCCCTCTCCATAATAATGGTAAAGATGACGTTTACACAACGCTGTATAAATGCTGCAAAGCTAAACGGCGTCTAGACATTAGACGAACAATTACGCCATCATTTGAACTACTACAAGCAAGAACACATTATATTGAACTAGACAACAAAAGCCAGTAAATAAGAGTCGTTGACCCAATATTGTGTCAATATTGAGCCATCGTCGCAGACAGTGGACCAACATTCAAACAACATTGTTTCAATTTATGTTGTCTGCTGGGAAAAACAGTAGGCCTATGTATAATAAAAATTATATCATGACCCAACAAACACGAGACGTTGAGCCAATACAGCATTAATGTTGGCCCATGGTTTAGGGCACTGCCCCAACATTAAAAAAACATTGGCTCAACATTCGTGTTTGCTGGGGATCACCTTGTAAAAGTATTGTAGACAAATCTTTATTATTTTAAATAATTGGACATTTTTAATTAATTTTAATTAATTAGTAATTATTTCTTCATATAAACTTATTGCCCCTGCCTAAACCTCGGCTACACGTAGCCCAGACACCTTCTCAGCTACACGTAGCCGAGACACATACACGTAGCCGAGATCTCGGCTACGTGTAGCCGTGATACCTTACGCGTAGCCAAATCAAGGATATTAAACTAGTTATGATTTTAGGCCTATAACATAAACTGATAAATGCGTACGTATCATATAATGATTGCGTAGGTACGGGATAATGATTGCGTACGTACGGGATAATGATTACGTACGTACGGGATAATGATCGCGTACGTACGAGATCATGATTGCGTACGTACGGGATAATGATTGCGTACGTACGGGATAATGATTGCGTACGTACGGAATCATTATTGCGTACGTACGGGATACATTGCGTACGTACGGGATCATTATTGCGTACGTACGGGATCATTATCGCGTACGTACGGGATAATTATTGCGTACGTACGGGATCATTATTGCGTACGTACGAGATATTGCCATTATTTTTTTTCTTCCCATGTCCCCTCTGGGTCTTCGTAAGCTATAAACCTGGGGAAAGGAAAATGCTCTATCCGAGATTTTTCATCCGAAAAATAGTTTGGTAGTTATGCATTCTGTTGTGGTAGATACGAGGTGTCTGGGGTCAGCTCGGTGACTGGGACGCCCAGAATGATGTCCCTGAAGGAGGGAGGCGAATGACAAGTGCGATCCAGAAGAAGTAACTGCTCACTTGTAACGTGAGCAGTTACTGCCTTCTGGCGTGCACGGCCGAGCGGAGCGGGACGCCATATCCCGGCGCGGCCGTCAGGGATCACATCGCTAGGACTCCGGCAACCGGGATAATCGAAATGTCCTGTCTGGCGGGGTGAAGCGACAGAGACCGGGGATCAGGCACGTGACCCCGGGGCTGCCCGCGGATTGGCCGGCCGTTTCAGCGCCTGCGTATTCCAGTCACAGCGTCGTGGGCTTTTTATCCTTGTGGACTCAATCCTCGACTTGATCTGGGTTCCGGATCAGTTTCTGGCATTGACACCGCTCCCATCCTCCATGCAATTATTTACCCCCCCCCTCCCCACCCCCACACACACCCAGCAAATTCGTGTATTAAGCCTAATGTTGGTTTGATGTCGGCCACCGTCGTTAGGCCAACTATTCGTATTTTTACTGGGCTTCTCCGCCGGCTGCGGTAGTTTTCTGCTCAGATATGAGAATACCAATTGCTAACTCTGTCTTGCTATGAAAAATGGTGATCCTAATATTTGTCGGGAATCATACTTTCATAACTACCCCTCGGTACCAAAGGGTCACATTTTCATTCATTTGATTGACAGATAGGGTGTGACATTATCTAAGTAAAGCATATTTAAAAATAATTCATATTTTTTTTACAAAATAGATGTTTTCCGTTATTGGCTGCTCAGCCTGCCTATGCTGACTTTTATAATCTAATACTAGTATTCTGTCATGCAAAGCCAATATGCAATAACAAAACTTATATGCTACATACCTTTTTAATATCAAATAAGAAACAGATGACAGTGTGATTATTTGTTTGTAGATCATGAGATCAAAAATATATAACCATTTTGCCAAGTCGATCGTGAATGCGGCAAAATTGAAATAGAGGGTCACAATTGGAGAAAATCCATAATTGCATGGGCTGATAATTTTATTGGCTGGCTCAAATTTACCATTGTGAACATTTTATTAGATTTTATGCCTCCCATTATGATATTTTTCGGATGGTCGGACAGATTATTCGTCATCTTCTTTATGTGATTCTGTGAAGAACTTCTCTCTCATGAAAAGCCAAAAGGCCGTAACTGCTTACTTGAGAAGTAAATCATTGCAACATCCACTTACTTTTCAAGCAGCCACTCTTTTTTGTGCATTTAATTAATGCAATTTTAACCTTTACACCGTCCTTTTTAATTTGTTTTACTAGCCGATCAAATCACTGGTATTGGGTATGAAATGACTTATCAAACATCAATATTCGCAGAAGTTTGGTACCAAATTTTGCGAATCTGAGTAATTTTCACCCACTTGAAGTTGTGGGTCGCGGTAGCGAGACACAACTTCAATTGCGCATGTATCTCTCGGATTAAAGCTTTGACGGACCAAGGAGGTTATAGTTTATAACCTCCTTGGACGGATATAGGATTTATAACTTTTAACAAAAGCTATGTAACTGTATGGCTAGACCTTACAACGCAGAAATATTGTTGTATAAATCATGGAGTCTAAAGGGTTTTCAAATTTAAAGTCATCATAAATTCTTAGTTGGCTGTTTCTGCTTCATTTGAATACCAGTGTTATAGTAGGGCAGGTAAGCTGATATATTAAAAGTATTGTGCATTTGATGATAAAAGAATGACTTTTTTGTACTGTGCCTAGACATGATAGGGTTCGACTTCAGACATGGAGGCATTTAAAATTTGACCTTTGAAGGTCAACTGAAGGTCACGACCACCAATATACTAGATTTCTACATATCGAGGCAATCATTGACATATTAATTGACAATGGACAACACTTTTAGGCGTTTTTTTCATCTGAGCCCATCGTACAATAACTAGCAGATCCAACATACAAATTAGAGCTTTATTTGTAGCACCAAACATAATCACATTTATTTTTAATTAATAAATGTGTTTTTTCGATTATAAAGAAACGCCGTGTTAAAAAAACGCAAAGAATTCTTCGTATTTCTCTGCAATATTTTCCACTGCTACCAGTATTTGATTTTAAACAGTTAGCAATGATATCAGTGGCACACGTTATATCTCCTTAAAGAATATAGTACATAGACGTGTAAAACACAATCTAAATCACTAGTTCTATTAGTTCATTAGTTAAGTAATCAACTGGAACAGATAATTTGGCTACACATAGTTTCAATATATATTATTCATAGCACTGTCTTGTTCTACTATCATTTCAAACGATACTAAAATGATGACTTAATATTTTTGTAACATGTGTAGATCAACTAAATATTATACGTTAATAATAATAATAAGTACACGAAACATTAAAACAGGGAAATAAGAATAATTATAGAAAGGTAAGATTTTCATCAATAATGCAACCTAATAGTTTTTCATGTGTGGCTTTTTCCAATTTAGTGTCGTCCAGATATTTATTTAAATTTCGTTCATCCTTTTAGAGATTTCGAAAATCTTTTTAATGGGGCAATTAACATGCCTTTTTTTGCACTTGCTATAATACGATTAGCACTGCACCAATTATAAGGATGTTTGCACAATTTTGTAAAGATATCTCAATATTTTTAATCAAAGAAGAAGAAACAGACTCAGTTGCATCATCAGTAAAAAAGACAAACCATCTAAGTTCATAAATGTAGTAATTAAACATGACAAAGCATATACAGTTCTGCTTTATATACTTCTAACGTCAACTTACTTAATTATATCTAGCAATCTCTTGGGACACTACCCCATCCTTTGTTTCAAAACTGCTATGTTACGGCAACATTTTACTTTACTACACTATTTTCATAGTGACTAGGGTGGTAACTTTTAGTTTTGGTCTCTAGAACAGAAACATGATGCTGTACATTTGAAGGCTGCCTTGATGCATTTGCATCTACCACTGCAGCCTTTTTACACCCACAGTGGACTAGTTCATAGCAGCCATGATCTGGATGCTTCGGGAAGTGTTGTCCACACTGGTTGCCACAGCCCTCCATCCTCTCTCAATTCATAATTTGATGGGTCTGGTAGTTGTGGGTTAGAGATTGTTTTGTGGTTAAATCTAAGATAATCGTCATTTGTGCAAGGTCAAATAATAAATGGATATCACATTCAAGATTGTTGTGTTTACGACAGGGTTGTCAGGTATGCCCGACAAAAAAGGTGTGGCCAGAAAGTACTTGCACATTGCAATGTGGGTACAATCCAAGATGGCCGCCATTTTTCTAAGGTCAAACAAAAGATTCATATCACTTTCAACAGAATGAAATTGTAGACACCATCTAGGTTACATGCCGAAAACCACGATGTTGGTAATTAGGCAAACATAATGGCCATGATAGAGCAAGATACGTGTATAACTGGAATTGAGATAGATCGATTTTTCTGGTGTATACCGTGTGGTGTTATCACCAAACATTATTTTAAAGATGATAGAAACCAAGAAGGTAGCCAGAAGGCCAACATAATTGTGGTCCCTGAGCCACAAACAAGCAATAAATGTGTAAAACATTAAGTGGAATCGAGTTAGATGATTACATCTATGATTTTGTTATCTACCATACACATACACATACAGACGATATTGTGGCATTTTCAGGAATCCTTTTAGGCATTGTTTACCCAATGAAACCCAAATTAGTGGCTGTTAGAGAGACTGTGCGCAAATTGGCCATGACAAAACACGAAAAGCTGCATCGCCTTTAATGCTATTATGGTAGATGAGTGATTTTGACAAATGAATGTTCATTTGGCGTAGTCTTACAGTACCTGTAAATCATTATGGCAGGCTGGCGTGGGTATATACCATACCATACTTATGTATTTGGCCTACTTGTAGTTATAGGTCAAGTGCATAGGCCTGCAAAATAATGCCTTTTTTAATATAAAATAAATTCATGGTAATGGGATACAGGCCTTAAATTTAGCAATTAATTAAGCCTACAGCCAACAAATTTATTGTTGTTCAGATAGTGGTTAACTTATAGCCGCCTTCTTGGACTTAGCGATCTCTTATCATCTCTAATGTTATTTTCTGGTGACGTAAGCCTACCTGAAAGCCCTTTGATGGACACTAGCATCATGAATCTGCTTCAATTCCGTCACAAAATGATACCAAATTATTGTTTGACCTTGCACAACTGGTGGCCATCTTTAAGTCGGGCATACCTGAAAACCCTTTTGTAAGCACATGTTTTTTTCTGTTGAACAGTAAGCCAATATCATTTTATTGTGTGATCTTGGCCATTTTGAAAAATAACGAATTTTTGGGTCTTTAGAATTAAATACGAATTGTCTCTTTGGATACAACTATTCTAATGGGTCTATAGAACATACATGCCAAGTGTCATGCTTGTCCTAAAAGTGCGGCATTCGCCCATTTTTTAGATCTTAGCATGTCTACTGTAGTCATCATTACATTGAAAAAAACAAAGATTCTGTTTTTATGCATTAGAATCATATTTTTGCTCATTTTACCTTGAAATTGACGTTTTGAGTTTAATAACCTAGAATCATGAAAATAGTACCAGAAATGCATTGTACAGTCGATAGTACACGAAAAAGAAGTATTATACCTATCATATTTGACCTTGAAAATCATATTTTCGCTTACTTGACCTTCAAATTTACGTTATGACCTTGGAGTTATTAAAGTTATTACATTTGTTTCTAATTATGCTTGTTCAACATGACATCTTCAACAATTTGACATCGAAAATTGACATTCTGACCTTGAAAATGACATTGAATCATTAAAATTATACCAGAAAATTGTTTTTCAGTCAAAATTACATGGAATAGAGGTATTACACTTGTTTGTAACTTTATTTGTTAAAAAATCATATTTGACCTTGGAATTTGACCTTTGACCTTGAATTAGGGCAAATTCAAAATGCCTCCATGTCTGAAAAGGAACGTTAGTGTATCTAGTACGTGTGTGAGAAGTTTCATGTTTTTATTATTAATTCCACAATACCTTTGGGTATCTGCCCTACTGTTATGGGGCTACGGTCATTTTCTTAATTCTTTTAGCGCCGGGATCGACTTTAGACGTTAGAATGTGACGTCGACAGACCTGTACATGACTACTTCCCAAGGGACACACTTCATTTCAAGAGTCAGGAAAATTACAAAACTGTGCCATCAAGTATTTTCTCGGAGATGGGCCACAAACTCCCATCCTAGAGGGAGACGGGATGGTTGAATTATAGTACTGTAAACACTCATTAGCTAGCGATTGCACGGTTCTGGAATAAGTTAGTCCAGCTAGATTGCCCAAGATGACCTACTCAGTGACATTGTAAATATGGAAGTGGTACCTCTAGTATAGCTAGAATACAAAACTACTTTATTTGGAGATAACAAATAGAACACCAGCCTGCAGTTGAAACATAAATATTAAGAACCTACATTACATTCAACCGGTATGAAAACACGCCATTGCTATTTGTCCAAACAACTTTACATCATCAAACACAAATCAGCTAATTAACAACTCAAAAACTTAAGTGACAACAATTCATCTATTTGACAACGACTTTTGTTAAGCATACATGAAGGATACGAGTAGAATGTTTAATTAACGGAGTTATGTTTATAGTAATTTATTAATATTATTAATTATTATGTAGTTATGTAATTCTGTTATGCTGTGAAAATTCCAAGTGACCAATAAGCCCTTCAGGACTGGGTCTCAATTTACAAAATTGTGTTTTCTGTTCATATTCTATGTTTGTACTATGTCACTATAATCATGATAATAAACAATGCAATTTATTTGTTTATCGCCGATTTATTATTATTTTATACTCGTGTTTCCAGCAAAACAATGCTTGCAGACTCAATTGTGAACGGACATGCAAAATCAGTGGCTGTGACAGGAAAGGTTTTATAACGTTTTGCGAATAGCATCCATTTTTTTCCGTGAAGGATTGTACTGGACGCCCCATCAGTCTTGATCTGAATGATGATCTCTCGTTCAGATCTACTGTGCAAAGCAAAAAGGCCGTACCTGTTTCCTTGAAAAGGAAGCAGGTACTGCCTTTTGGCTTTGTGGGAGAAGACATGACTTCTGACTCCATCCCAACAAATCTCCTGTGGAGCTTTTAATCACTGACCACCCACTGGACACGGGGGTCAGCCTGGTTAAAAGCTCTCAGCACGAAATCCACCTAAACAAGAAAGCACACAGACTCCTGGTGAGTCGTATCTAAGGCACCCATCCTGAAAATGCTTCTCGGTTTTCTGCTCTGCACAACCAATAAAACAGTATCCGCTACGGCCTTTTGGTTTTGCATAGCAGTATTGTTACGCGGTTGTGACGACAGCAGGCGCATTTTTAATTTATATTTTCAGAGCATGTTACAGCAAGGCATCGGCTGATATCTGATCATCGCCAAGCCATGTTTTACAATATGACACTGATGTTTTGCAGTAACTAATCTGACATAACTAAACGCGTAGAATTATAAAAAAGCCCAACGTCCAGTGACAGTCAGCCAGCAAACAAGTGCGACAGCCAGCCAGCCAGCAAACCAGCAAGCAAGTGGGACATCCAGCAAACCAGTCAACCAACAAACCAACAGACAAGTGGAACAGCCAACCAACCAACCAACCAACCAACCAACCAACCAACCAACCAACCAACCAACCAACCAACCAACCAACCAACCAACCAACCAACCAGCAAACAAATGAGCCAACCATTCAGCCAACCAGCAAGCCAGTCAACCAACAAACAAGCCAGACATTTAGCCAGCCCACCACATAAGCCAGACAATCACAAAGCCAGCCATTAAGCCAGGCAACTATAGCCAGCCAGCCAGACATCCACCCAACAAGCCAGACAGCCAGTCAACCAACAAGCCAGCCAGCCAGCCAAGCAGCCATCACGCCAGACAGCCGGACATCCACCAAGCCAGATATCCTGCCAGCCAGCCACCAAGCAAGACAGCCAGCCACCACGCCAGACAGCCAGCCAGCTACCACGCCAGACAACCAACCAGCCAGCTACCAAGTCAACCAGCCAGCAGGTCAGCCAGCCAGCCACCAAGCCAGATGCTAGTAAAACAAACTTAGTCAGTAGGTCCCTATAGTCGGTCAAAATATATTTGTAGATATGCGATCACATTGAGAATAGTTAGTACGCCCACGCCCATGGGCGATATATAGGTAGATAAATGATGACTTTATTATGTTTATGCGATGTCGCAAGAATTAGCCAAGGATTTCTATGATTATTATTGGGTGAAGTAAATGATATATTCTACTGCTCCCAATGATAATAGTGAGCTCTAGTCATCAGGTCATTGTGTTATTGTGTCATAAGTGAAAATCAGTGATGATACATAACCACAATTACCTAACACATACATAACTCGTGACCTTTTCATAATATAAATCGATAGAGTGATTTGTCATCGTTACAAAGAGGCTATACATTTTCTCACCGTCATCATAGATATACTAGTTTTTTCCATAAAATCGATGAAACAAATATGACAGATGAAAGCACGTACGACAGCCCGTATGCCTTTGTGATGTAATAAATAATTATATTATCATAAAGTAAGACTAAATTATTTCTTTTTCAGAAAAGATGAAGTGCTTAACTCTTTCAGTGCGGGGACAGTCTTTAGGGGTCCGATTTAACGCCCAATGACGATTTTAGTCATTTTATTTCAGATCTCCACCTACTCTTTCGATAAATTCAACTAAAGATTACAACAACTAAATTTGTACTTTAAACTTTCTTATCGGTCTTCTCTCGTTTTATTGAATACCTTCATTCTAATTTTGAATGCTAACTTTCACCGCCATAATACATGTCAGATACAGAATGTCCATAGTTACAGATACAACATATTCGTTATGAATTAATTGACATAATTAACAATTTATCCTTAAATAAAAATGGAATAAATAAAAATAAAATAGAAAGTCACAGCTATGGTGGCTTCAGTCATTACATTAAAATACACTACATCAATCAATATCTCTCTTCTTGCAACATCACAAACTGTCATGCATGTGACCACGTCACTACATAGACCATCTTATACTCATTTATTTTGCTAGTTTATGTACATAGTTTCTAATGTAGTAAATATTACGCTTTCTGTAAAATATTCCGTTCACTTGCATCATTTTGAAATGTATAACTTTTGTCTTTTTTTGTACTGTAAATTCTAGAAAATGAATAGAGCTCCAATAAGTTATGTTTTTTGTTTTCACACTGCGAGTTATATTTTTTAACGTACCTCCTGTATAAAACCCCTTTTTTATGTACTTTGCGGTCTGTGCCGACATTTATCTGTAATTCTGTATATCTATGTTATATATTATAATTTATCAGTCACTGCTAATAAATAAGACAATAATTATTTAGTTTAACTGATGTTAGGCTCGCAAGGAGTATTATTGTAGTGCCAGTGCGATGACTGGATACTCGTACCATGGAGATCGATAGTAGACTTTACTATCTCCATGCTCGTACGTCAGCGAAAGAATGTGTGCGCAAAACGAGGGGAGATGTGCGAATCTCTTGTCTTACATAATCACGTTAGGCGGAATTTAATGGGCAATAATTGGTGGTTTAGGACCAGCTTACATTTAATACAGCCTATCAGCTCTGAATCATCCATTAAAGGAGTTTCAATCTGTATGCATGCAAGCTCCATTCTATTTACTTGTTCATTTATACCAAGAAAATCCAATGACATGTCCTTCCTTGTTCATACAAACTATATGCAGGGATTTTTGTTTCTTTGTTCCTATGCGAGTGTGATCAAGTCGCGAAAGCACATAGACCGGTAACAGATAAAAAGGCCTATTACACCCTTTGTATTCAACCTTTTAACCGCCAAATTATTCAAATCAGCAATATTTGAAAACAGTTGACCTCCATTTTGTCAGATCTGCATAATTTTCACTCCCTTGAAGTTGTGGATCGCGTCAGCGAAACACAACTTCAAGTGGTTGAAAATTTAAATTGAATAACTTGGCCGGGTTAAGCAGTTAGGTAGGTAATAACGTCAGCAATTCACATTGCAGGTAGGTATGTTTCGACGCCTGGGTACTAAAAGGTCCTATCCGTCATAAGATAATATGGAATTATTGTCATGATAATACACGTATGTTTGACTTCTGTTACATCTGAGCCATTCAGACCCAGCAAACATGAGACGTTTTCCCTCTGCTGGTTCAATGTTGGTCCAGCGTCGCAGACGTTTGACCATCAGAATCAATATTTATATTCTAATCACAGTAAAGTCGACAAACTACCCGCTCTGATCCTTTTTTGTCTGTCATCAACAATTCAACACGGTCTTCACGTTTGCGGTTGAAACTCGTTTTCAAATGTTTCAAGGCAAATAAAGTTGCAATGAAATTGGTAAGAGATCCAAGGGTAGATTGTAAACAAATAACTTAATATGAAAAGAAACATTTTCCAAAATATATATTCTCATAAAGAATTGTCTGAGCCCTTATCCTGCTAAATGAAATCATTTAAATTTGCAACCACTAAAAGTTTTGGGTCGCGGTATTCAAGTGGCTAAAAACTGGTATTTTGTTTAATTTGACACAAACACCAAGCATTCGCAAATCTTCATGTCTAAAGACTCATTGCATTCCTCGACCAATCCGAACCCTACAATATATCCAAATTAACCCTTTGCCTGCCGATAACGACTATTACGCTACAAATTACAGCCAAAATTACTCTGATACCCAGACTCACCACTCAGAAGAGCAAGGCTAGGCTTCTAACGAAGCGTAGCCTTGATGTAGGGAAGATGAACGGGACATGTATTCTGAGGTGCAAAGTTAAAAAAAATGTATGTGGTATTTAGATGAGAGTCTTATGGATCTCAGAGGGTTTCCATTTCACTAGGTATTAAGGGGTGTCCCATGAGTAATGGATCCATTCATTTCCAGGCTGTCACTGAGACGTGGATCTGTCCTGATACATATAGTACGACCAGACCCAGACTGCCAGGAAATAGACGCCTCTGCCCAGAAATACACATCCGCCGCTGCTTATTTCAATTATACAGTGTTGATTGAGTGCTGGGCCAGCGTCTTATACGGTGGGCCAACGCTGAAACAACACTGGGGCGACTGCTCTTGTGCTTTGGATATGATTTAAACCAGATACTAAACATTAGATCCGATTAACAATCTCTTTTCCGTCTGGAATACTCCGCTAAATATAGGTTACATCAAAATAAAGTGTCGGTTGTGGGTGGTGTGATTGCATGAAAAAAACATTACAACCTCAAAAAGCCACGTTAATTCACTCGAAATGAGTAGCCAAACTAGAGTTGGTTCAATTCGAAACGGCGTAATTTTTACTCCAATTAGAGGTATTTTCACCCCTTTTAAAAGTATTTTATCTCCTGGAGAGTAATGTATTAACTACCTGATGGATCAATGTTGGTTTAACGTTGGCCAACTCCATGCACGAAGTCGAAATTTCCAGGGGCGTAGACCTACCGATAAACACAGGTGAGTGAGTGAATATTGCTTTACGTCGCTTTCTGTACAATCATTGCAATATCGCGACAAAAGGAAGCCCGAAGCCGGGACTATGCCCTACTTTTATTTCGAATGACTTCAAGAGTTCTTTATAGTGTACAATGCCATAAGCAGCACTATACCCTCCATGTTTTGAACAGGTTGGAGCACTGTACATATATATGCACAGCCACGATGACAAATATCCGGCCCGATCGCGATTTGAACCTGGTACCTCCAACAGTGATTTAACCCTTTGACCGCCAAAATTATTCAATTTGAATTTTCACCCACTTGAAGTTGTGTCTCGCTGACGCGATCCACAACCTTAAGTGAGTGAAAATTATTCAGATTTGACAAAATAGAAGTCAACTCTTTTCAAATATTGCTAGTAATTGATGCCACATTTTATCTTTAAAAATGTGGTACTTGGTGTGCTAATAAAAAATAAAAACCCGAATATATGCGGCACCGGAGATTAAAGGGTTAACGTCCACTGGCATGGAAGGGTCTGGACGTGGCTATTTGAGGGCTGGGGCACGCACGCCACGCGGGCGTCTTCCAGCGGTGAAATATCCCCGTATCAAAGGAGTCAAACGACGCCCATCATCTGCAGTTATGTAGGGATCTATCCGATCCAGGTGATGAACGACCCGATCCGTGTGCGTGCAATCCGGATCAAATGAGTCCGGGGGAGATCCGCACCCGCGGATTATTATCCGCCGGTGGCATTCCCTCACGTACGTGTGCTTCAATTCCACTAACGTTTCAAAAATAAAAGGTATGACTTTACAAGATCCACGTCATCCGTCGTACAGCGTATTTCTTCAACCCTTCAACCGCCAAATTATTCAATTTGAATTTTCACCCACTTGAAGTTGTGTCTCGCTGACGCGATCCACAACTTCAAGTGAGTGAAAATTATTCAGATTTGACAAAATGAAGGTCAACTGTTTTCAAATATTGCTGATTTATCTTTATCTTTAACATGTTTAAAAGGTGGTACTTAATGTGCTAATAAAAAATGAAAACCCGGATATATGCGGCACCGGCGGTTAAAGGGTTAACGTGCACGCAGTAATGCCCAAGTATTATATAATAACGCCAAATATTTGCGATTTCACAATAATAATGTATTAACCCTCACAATGCTGATATATTTGTAATAAACCATGAAGTCCAAAGTTTGTTTCAATTTGAAATCACCATAAAACAGATAAATGTACCAGTAAACAATTACCGCTTCATTTGAATACATGTGTTATGGGTCTACGGTCACTATTAATATTTCATTTCTTTCGGTGCGGGGATCGACTTGAGACGTCAGAATCTGACGTCTATGGACGTCAGATTCTGACTTCTAAGGACGTTCTCGGCGCTGAAAGGGTTTTAAATCGATAGCTAGGCCAAAACAGTTACTAATTATCTAAACGCAAAATTGCACATCGCTGTTTTTTTCAAATTGACTTTTTGGTGGTTTATTGTTTTGTTAACAAATATAAACACCCTAATCTTGCTTAGCTGACGGTCCCGATTATATTCGTTTTTTCTCTTTTTTTTATTAGCACGTTAAATACCAGCTTTTGAGCATGTTATAGATAATGTTATAGATAATGTGTGCACTAATATCAATCAACAAGTTTTCAAAATAATCGACCTCCTTTTTGTGAAATCTGAATAATTTTCACCCACTTGAAGTTCAAGCGGGTAAAAATTCCAATTGAATAAATTGGCTGTTAAAAGGTTAACATGGTCAAGGGGGTAAAATGCTCCTTGATGGGTGCATTTTCACTTCTTTAGTAAAAAAAAACGATTGTCCCAGAACATCTTTAAAATTCTATAACATTGGTTTGAAGAACGATTAGTTCTGACGGTTTAGATCACATAACTAGTTAATTTAATCTTCTTACAAATACTACAATGAGATTATTTATCGCAGATGCATATTATGTCAAATACAAAATATGTATTTTTTTTCATCTAAAGCATGGCATAAATGGCTGCACAAATGCAAACCCCTTATACCATGTTCTTAGTTATATAGATACAAAATAAAAATTAGGCATTGCTATGGGTACGTAGTCCAACGTGAAAAAAAAACAAATATAAAAAGTTAACACACAGCTCTACCTTTTCTACTCGAGCCTGATTTTTGTGGAGGTAACTGGATGAAGCTTATTTGATCGCTGATACCTCGTAAAACTCAGTATTTGAAACGCCTCGTTACCGTGTAGTGATTTAGACCTGTAATAAATAGACGGCACTCCACAAAAAGAGCACTGTCTGGGACAGGAGGGAGTGGGTTTGGTAATGTTATGGTTTATAGCGCGTAAATTATACAGTTTGTAGTGACGTAAACGGAGTGTTAGATGACGAGATTTAGATCTGGTGATATAAACTACACCCCTATCAATCTGTATCAAATCACGCCTTATATAACCCTGAAAACGCTGATAATTTTTTCAATAAAGCATGCCCCAGCAAACACGAGGACTTGTCCCAATGTTGTTTCAATGTTGGACCAGCGCCGGAGGCGGTGGGCTAATATTGAAACAACAATAGGTCAAGTCCTCGTGTTTGCTGGGGGATACGAAAGGGTTTTTTTCAATTTGAAATCATCATAAATGGCTTAGTTAGCTCTTCCCGATTCATTTGAATACCTATGTTATGGGTCTGCGGACCTTAGAAATATTTTTACTCTTACAGTGCGGGGATCGACTTTAGACGTCAGATTCTGTAGACGTCAGATTGTGACGTCTAAAGTCGATGCCCGCACTGTAAGGGTACAAATACACAGGGTTTGCTCTATGAAGTCAATCACTTGAGCGCGTGAAGTAAATGGTCCAGCTTTTCCGTATTCGCAATTTTACGATGGATCTACTGCGACCCACATAACAACTTCTTCAAGTGAATGGTAAAGCAAACCCAAAATAGGCAGTAACCATGGGGTAGCAGCTCAATTTCAAATAAACATTTGCCGTATGTTGACTTTTTTCCACCCTCGCTGATCAGGGCCTGTACGACAATGTGCAACATGCCACATGAAGGAAAAAACACTGTGCAGTCAGTATGACTTATTTGCAGAACAGTGCAGTAACTATACAAATCTTTATCACAGCTTTGCGTGAGACAAAGCAACATATATGTGTTCTCATCTGAAAGAAACTTAAATAGTGAAGATCTTTTCGAAAATTATGGCAAAAAATTATCTCTAAAAAAATATTTAATTTCAACTAGAACATATCTTATGATATATAGCCGTCCATCTCACTGTAAATGAATGAATAACTGTAACTTTGTCAGTCATTGTTTATTTTACCTGAAGAATCCGCTCGCCCAGAGCAGCCATAATATCTATTCGTAATGTTGTAACATTACATCAACTTTTGAACTATAATAATAGTTTTACATGTCTATTAGATTTAATGTTGATGTATTGCCAACAAGAGAACAAATGTTATCAATTTCGGACGCATATTTAACATAAAGAATAAAATTACACTTGTTAATTTAGCTAAATTTATTAAATGTGGACTTGATATGTATACTCATTAGAATTTTTTATTTGTAACCATTATTTGCTATTTGTTCGGCACTCTGTACTGTACATACGGTTTGGAGAAATAAATATCTTGTATCTTGTATCTTGTATCTTGCCAGTAGACAACACAAAATGTGAATCTAACCTTTTACAAAATAATTTGTTAAATGGATCCACACCAAGATCCTTCTTTTGTGCATACAGATAATGATTCATGAGACAATTTTTGAAGCACATTGACTGGCTTTATGTATATTATTTTTCTAAACGCTGTTTACATGGCTTAGCACATTAAAGATAAAAGGCCAAAAAATGTCCCAAAGAAGACACCACAGAAGACTAGTCGCATAGGCCCAACGCTGTTTCAATGCAGGGCCAGCGTCACAGACGCTGGCCTCGCATTGAAACAACGTTGGGCCAACGCCTGACGCAGACAGCGGAAGATGAGGCTAAACTTTCAAAGGTTAGCGGTCAATGGTGATAGATAGGTGGATAAATATATTGGCTTCGTTAGTCTCCCCTTCTGCATATCGCATCAGGTATAAAAGTACCTTGACATTCTATAAGTGAAGATCAGTGCCAACCTCCAGTGCCTTAGCTTCAAATTGTGCCCAGATGTCCCCCGTAATGAATGCCACCTCCTCAAATAATAAACGCCATCAGAGTGATTACCATAATCCAAACCTAATTTGTAAAATACTGCCTCGCCATCTATTTAGCACTCGCGGTTGACTGCTATACGCAGGATTTAACTCTGATAAACGACATGTGAATAGGACGCAGGCCGCTGTTTGAAAATATAACGGCAGCAAACGGGAAGCTCCCATAATAACTCTGAGCGCGACTACCCAGCAAACACGGAACATTGAGCCTGTGTTGGTTCAATGTTGGGCCAGCGTCGCAGACGATGGGCCAACAGTGAACCAACACAGTCTCAATGTCCCGTCTTTGCTGGGTATTGTCTTATTAGTCGACATAATCACTGTTATTCTGAATGAAATTTTGAAATGTTTGGTCTCAAGGTAAACAAATATGAGCTATTTCCACCCACTTGAAGTTGTGGTTCGCCGTAGCGATACACAACTTCAAGCATAGACTAACTATTTAGTCCATGATTTCAAGTAGGAGAAAAGTTAAGTTATATTTACTATAACGATATATGACGAAAATGTTATCGCCATGTCGATTTGTGCTTCATGTATTCAATATAAGGTGTTGCCACACATAAAATAGACTTTATTAATTATAAGAATACATTTTGGCGGCTGGCTCTCCTAAAGTCTAGCTTTTAATAATTTAGTTACCAGCACACCTATATTGACTACGGTTCGACCAGCAGACGATTTATTTAAAAAACAAGGAAAAACATTTTTTCTCAGACACTGGCCTTAACTGAAGTACAGTAAACATAAGACTTAATCAGGTATCCATCGCTCTGAGTAATTTCGCCATAAAATGAAAGGCCCGACCTGAATCCTGAATGAGGACGGGAGATGGAATATAACAACCTGCAACCTAAAAATGAGGACGGGACATTGAATATCACAACCTGAAATCTGAATAAGGTCGGGATTTGTAATATTACAGCCTGAAACCTGAATGGAGACGAGATCTGTAATATTACAGCCTGAAACCTGAATAAGGACGGGACATGTAATATTACAACCTGAAAGCTGAATGACAACGGGACATGTAATATTAGGCTACAACATTAAGACCCGAATGAGGACGAGATTTGGAATATTATAACCTAAAACCCGAAAGAAGACGAGACATGTAATATTACAACCTAAAACCTGAATTAGGACGAGACATTGGATATTACAATCTAAAATCTGAATGATAACGGGACATGGACTATATTGCCACCCGGAATTTGTTCCAATCAATTTCGAAGGCGGCAACATCTTCCTCACTGTTATCAGAGAAAATTAATTACACGCCATCTCTTCAAAAGTTCAGTAAATGTGCTGTGGTTATTCAAACACATCTATTTTGTTTTGCATATTTCGCGGGCTATTTTGTGGTTGCCGGATACTTTATTTGTCTTTATTTTATGGATATAGTTATGTGTGCGCAGGGCACATCTAGTCCGGCTGGCTCAGGCATGTTAAAAGTGTCAACATCCTAAACATGGATTAAGTATCGATTTGACTGGTAGTACTTCGGTAGCTGGATTTATTCACAAGCTAGTGTTTGCCATGCTTTTGCAGATACTCTGGTACATTAGGTTATATGTTTCTTGAAGTATTCGCTAAAAGGACGTAATGCACTTCAACACTTTACAACGACAGGCTTTATTTTGTCTTACTCACGGTAGCCCAATAATTTAATTCCGCTATGTAAAAATTGTTTTGTCTGGCTGACTATAGCAGTTTTAAAAATTGTGAGTGTATAAACAACGTTGAATAGCAATGCTCTTACTTGTAACGAAATTATAACTCATAAAATCACCTCACCATCCTCAGCAGGCATTCGTGTCCAGCTTAGCCTGTATTATTCATTCATTCGCTTGCCAATTCGTTCGTTTGTTCATTTAGGTATTTATTCATGCATTCGTCGTCGACAACCAGTCAGTCAGTCAGTCAGTCAGTCAGTCAGTCAGTCAGTCAGTCAGTCAGTCAGTCAGTCAGTCAGTCAGTCAGTCAGTCAGTCAGTCAGTCAGTCAGTCAGTCAGTCAGTCAGTCAGTCAGTCAGTCAGTCAGTCAGTCAGTCAGTCAGTCAGTCAGTCAGTCAGTCAGTCAGTCAGTCAGTCAGTCAGTCAGTCAGTCAGTCAGTCAGTCAGTCAGTCAGTCAGTCAGTCAGTCAGTCAGTCAGTCAGTCAGTCAGTCAGTCAGTCAGTCAGTCAGTCAGTCAGTCAGTCAGTCAGTCAGTCAGTCAGTCAGTCAGTCAGTCAGTCAGTCAGTCAGTCAGTCAGTCAGTCAGTCAGTCAGTCAGTCAGTCAGTCAGTCAGTCAGTCAGTCAGTCAGTCAGTCAGTCAGTCAGTCAGTCAGTCAGTCAGTCAGTCAGTCAGTCAGTCAGTCAGTCAGTCAGTCAGTCAGTCAGTCAGTCAGTCAGTCAGTCAGTCAGTCAGTCAGTCAGTCAGTCAGTCAGTCAGTCAGTCAGTCAGTCAGTCAGTCAGTCAGTCAGTCAGTCAGTCAGTCAGTCAGTCAGTCAGTCAGTCAGTCAGTCAGTCAGTCAGTCAGTCAGTCAGTCAGTCAGTCAGTCAGTCAGTCAGTCAGTCAGTCAGTCAGTCAGTCAGTCAGTCAGTCAGTCAGTCAGTCAGTCAGTCAGTCAGTCAGTCAGTCAGTCAGTCAGTCAGTCAGTCAGTCAGTCAGTCAGTCAGTCAGTCAGTCAGTCAGTCAGTCAGTCAGTCAGTCAGTCAGTCAGTCAGTCAGTCAGTCAGTCAGTCAGTCAGTCAGTCAGTCAGTCAGTCAGTCAGTCAGTCAGTCAGTCAGTCAGTCAGTCAGTCAGTCAGTCAGTCAGTCAGTCAGTCAGTCAGTCAGTCAGTCAGTCAGTCAGTCAGTCAGTCAGTCAGTCAGTCAGTCAGTCAGTCAGTCAGTCAGTCAGTCAGTCAGTCAGTCAGTCAGTCAGTCAGTCAGTCAGTCAGTCAGTCAGTCAGTCAGTCAGTCAGTCAGTCAGTCAGTCAGTCAGTCAGTCAGTCAGTCAGTCAGTCAGTCAGTCAGTCAGTCAGTCAGTCAGTCAGTCAGTCAGTCAGTCAGTCAGTCAGTCAGTCAGTCAGTCAGTCAGTCAGTCAGTCAGTCAGTCAGTCTCTCAACAATCACTCTTCGACCAGATGTTCCAGTAAAAATGTCTCTCTTTTAATTAATGTGCGTGATGTTTAAAGTGTATTTCGAAACTACTAAATGATATATCATTTACTTTATAGTAGTAATACAGGTATATTAATTTATTATGCAAAATCGTAAATCACGTGAATGACATAAGAAACCGCATCTACTACTCTCATAATGTGTACAGACGAACAGAGGAGATAGAACAATATACAATTTCGTTTGCCAAGGGCTCCATAAAATTATAAGTGAAAGCCGAGTAGGAAAACTGGTCATTGGTGTAATGCAAAATAAGCAGAAATAGAAGGAACGAACGGGAAAAATGAATACAAAGTATCTCACTATATTTGTGTAGTCATCATTAAGAGCTGATCAACAATAAACTAATGTATCTAGGCTTATTATGCTCTACAAGGCCAAAAGGCAGTATCTGTTCACTTGAAAATAAAGGAGATAATGCATCTTGCTTTGCGTGGCAGTATCAGCTTTATAGTGTGAATGCAAACCCAGTAGACACAAGACGCTGAATCAATGTTGGTTTAACATTGGTCCACCGTCTACGACGCTGGACCAGCGTAAACCAACATTGATTCAACGTCTTGTGTCTGCTGGGAAGTAAACACTACGCCCACTGGGCACACGACGATGTTGCGACGTCGAATCAACGTCAATGACGTCGATTCAACGTCGCAACAACATCGTGTGCCCAGTGGGCGGTACACTGAGCGTATTATATAAGCAAACTATGTACATTTTTCACGCCAAATGGACTAGTTTGTTGAACGTAACAAGAAACAAACGATGGAAATCATGTAGAAAAATGGCGATGTTTGTTATCAGAGTGTTTTTTAGAGAGTGCGTTAACATACACAGAGGTCCTAGTTTACACACTGATCTGCTCGTAATCAGTCGCAGCATGCAGGCAGTTGTCTAAAGTACAGAAATGCCAAAAACATACACAAGATATATTTTTGTTTTATTGAATAAATCAATCGATTTAATAATATCGCTATCGACATGTAAAAACATTTTTTTCTGTGGTTTAATGAAAGAAGCAGGTTAAAAAGCTTTCATTTTCAAGACTTCTACTTTCTTTATAACAAGCGTCTTTTAAATATTTGAAATTCTATAAAATACCTTTGCGTGTTTCACGATAATTCCTTAAGGTTTTCACCGGAGAAATAGTCCATCTGTTATCTCTCATAAATTATCACGTATTTTAAACGACTGTCTTGTTTGCAAATGGCCCATAACCTGGTTATAGCGGTTATCAGCATTATCACCCGGTTATACCTGGTTATAGCGTTTATTAGAGTTATCACCTGGTTATACCTGGTTATACATGACTAAGCCTGATAATTATAATGTCAAAATCAAGGGCGACGTTTTATATAATGTATCATAGTATAACTGAATACGCTCTGAATAGATGAGTCATCCACTCGATAGATCGATAGTGAAAGTGCGATACAGCGATCACGTTAGATGGAAAACATGTCGAAAATTGCTGAGCAAAGAGCAACACAATCCTGTCATTTTACTGTTAGGTATCTCCAACCTAACTAATTAACTGTGAAGGAAGCTAATTTCAATTGATTTGGGTGGCTACGTGTATGGTCAATGACCAAGTTAAGTAAGGTGGGATAGGGGTTGAGAAAACTTTTTTGGGGGGAAAATACAAAATGAGCGCCACCGGCACATATCGCGCCATTTGAACCATTTACCACGGAATATTGTGATACATATTTGATGTTTTGGTGTACTAAAAGTTAATGTATCTACATGTCAAATTCTATTATGTCGTTATAACCACGGTATGCTATTCAGTAAACAACAATAAACAACTCGGTTTCTCAGTGTTGCCACTGTCAAGAGCCACGAACTTGACAAAATGGCAGAAATAGCATTTGACATCCAAGGTAATATCATACCGTTTCGGCTCAAACTTGCTAAAATAGTGTTGGCAATGTTTTTGAAAGGATGTTGCACACATTTATGTGTGTCGCCTTGGCACAAGACTTACTAGTGCTGTGGTGCTGTATTAAGTAGAAATCATCGCAGGTACTGTGAATTTACGAAATAAATTATGGTAAACCTACGTGCAACTCCTAATTCATCAATCTGGTAAGTAAGTGAGACAACCCATGTCTTTTATAGAGTCCATCCAACGGCACACATATTGTCATCGCCTGATTGGTGGTCGGCATTCAGGAAGAAAGGGAATTAATATTTTTGCTGGACAATCTTCATATAACCACGGTACTCTGATACTATACAGTGATTACGTCACAGGCACCGGGTGTGAGTGTGGCTGTTATGTGTACGTGTGTGTAGAGGGCATGATAAATTCAAATAATAATATTATGCAGATTTCATCATAAGTATTACGTTTAAAAAAATAACAAAAACCTCCGTCACTCTGATCTAGTAATAGTAAAGTATATTTTTGGTAATATTTATTATAACAACGAGAGCACAGTCGCGATAGAATTGCAATTCAGCATTTACATGATTCATTGCATTTACAAAAAAAGTGAAAGGAAAAAAATTTACACATGACCGTGGTGTTAATGATTTCCTGTTGTTTACTTTCTAGACATAGATAACAGAGAAACAAAACCAGGGCTATTTGTCCTCACATGTGATAGTGAATGTAAATAATCCCCTATGAGTATAACAATGAGCGTAGAAAAACACACATAGAAAACACAGTGAAAAATAAGTATCCACAAAATGGCAAAGTTTGTTATCAGTACTTTTGTGGAAGATACCAATGCAAATCGTAGCCAACACATCGCTACGTTGTGATGGGTACAACATGGTTATAGACGTACGTAGTATCATTCAAACACGATACACTGAACCAACGTTATTTTAATGTTGGCCCATCGTCTACGACGCTTTTCCAGCATTAAGCCAACAATGGGTCAAACGTGTGCTGTTTGCGCAAACACTATATATTCACCCAAGGTTGGTTCAATGTTAGCCCACCGTCTACGACGTTGTTCCAACATTGAGCCAACCTTGGGTGAATGTCTCGTGTGTGCTGGGGTACAGAGTTTTATGTCATATCTGGCTAACTTGGTGACATGTAAGAAGTACTTTACAGCTGACAGTATTCTGTAAGAAAATAATGATAAATGTACCAGGAACAAAATGATAGTGCCAGATAATTACTTTTCAAAAGTAAGCTTTGACTGTTGTGTAAGCCTGCTCTGAAGTGACGAGATTTTTGTTGATTTATTGATTTGTATTCACTTTAAACGCAAGCTACATAAACATAGTGTGTAAGAGCTCTTATAGTCCGGCACGGTTGAAACGTGTACTCAAACGACGGGACCATCCCAGCGAACACGAGACATTGAGCCAATACTGGTTGAATATGGTGCCAAAAATGTTTGTTTAAAGCCTACCTTATTTTTCTTCAGAAAGGAAGTAAATCGAACCTTTTTGTAAAATTGGCACAACATTGAAATTAGATCTGTCAGGACTAGCCGGTGTTTCATGGCATCATGATAATAGCAATAACGTCGCCTCGGAGCTAAAGAATCCTATCTGCCACTCTAACGAGTGTCAGATAGGATCCTTTAGCTCCGAGGCGACGATATACGTATCTTAAAAAATCGGTCAGTCATCACGCTGGGTTGGCCTGACGTTGTTTTAATATCGGGTGAACCAAGGAGGTTGAAAAGTTTTCAACCTCCTTGGGTGAACGTGGGAGACGTTTGCACAACCCTGAAGAAATATTGGGCTAATGAATATTGTGATCGGGAGATATATCGGTAATGGTATAATTACCGCTATTATCGCTAGCGTGAATAATCTTTAGATGAGGAAATTGCAAACGAATTGGCCATATCAAATGTGTTAAGATTATCATGATTATGATCGGAAATAATACCGGATTTTCACTTGGTATTCGATCACTATAGCCTGTTTTATCTGGGGAAGGGTAACGTTAAATATGACATAAGCGGGGTCTTTTTCACAAACAATGATGATCGCATCACTTAAGACTTCTCCATTCAATCACAGTTTTTTTTGCTCGTGCCTTATCGTGGATTCCATGTTGTTGTCTGTGCACTCTCACAGCTTACCCCGTAAAATCTATACTGGTACATTCCTATCAGATTACTGAATCATTCTTTTTTGTTCTCACATGTAGTACAACCGATGCTCAACAACAATTTGAGACAACACATCCATGTATATCAAGTAGATCTATGTGTAACTGTAGTACAAATTCACAAGGTAGCAACTGCTTACTTGAAAAGTAAGCAGTTACTATTGCTTAGCTTTGCACGGCAGAGTAGATTCAATAAAAGCGGTAAGATGAACACGATTATAGAAAAACAAATAGAGATGAACTCAATATCTGTCACTGACCTTTTCAGCGGGGGGACCGTCATTAGACGTCAGATTTTGACGTTGACGTCAAAAGGCGTCAGATTCTGACGTCTAAAAACCATCTTGCTAAAAACGGTCCCTGCACTGGACGAATTGAAAATTTTAAAAGGACCGTAGACCCATGACATAATTCAAGTGAAGCGGAAATAGTTAACTAATACTTTTACGATGATTTTAAATTAAAAAAAATCTTTGGTCCCCATGGTTTATAGAAACATATTTCAACGTCGTAAGGATGAATGTATATTGAGATTGTATGACCAAGTATGTTGTAATTTAATCATGCTTGAGCAAATATTGATGATTAATACAATTAAGCGATGATTCTAAATATATTATACATCAAAAAAATATATTTAAACAATATCAAGTTGTCTATTTCTTACTTTCGGAACTAAAGTGTTTTCATTCATTAGAGTGCCAGGTACGTATGATGTGACACGATTTACTCAATAAAAAACATGGTATGTGAAATATTTGTAGTGCAATGGCATCAAATAGTTTTATCCTTTCTCATTAAATGTCTTATGAAGTCTCCCAGACCTACTCTGTCAATGTAATTCTTCATTGGATTTTAAGTAAGCAGATTTTTTGAACGGTCAGTTTTAACCAACTGGGATCGATTTTCCAAAATCCAAATATAGTGGACGAATATTGTTTTTGACGTCTTGTGCTCATACCGCTCAGGTTAGTATACAGTCACGTACATATACATGTAACTGTTGTATATATACAACATGATTCTGACTGAAGTTTACATGAAAATGGTCAAACGCTGTTCGAATGCATGGACAGCACTACAAATTCTGGCCGTCGTGACTTCGGGCTTCCTTCTGTCCCAGAATTGCCATGATTGAGCAGAAAGCGACGCAATGCGATAATATCAACTCATGCTATTGCAAGATTGCAAAAATAGACTAGAAGCTCATGTACAATCCAGCGAGCCTAAAAGTTAATCAGTTTTTGTTTTCAGTGTTAACAGGTTACGCCAGTATCATAGACTTTGCCGTGCGATTTACTACAAAATTTGGCTAGAAGCCAATTGGGCGGTTTCTGTGTGTGGCTACATGTTGTACAATCCTCCCAGCCAAGAAAAAGTGCACGTTTTCAGTTTTTATTTTGTATACTAATTAATGACAAGTGGTGTACTGAGATATTTAAAAGACCTCCATTGTGTTTAATGTGACATAGACTTTGAATACACACACCGTCACACTGAAATCACTTCACTGGCCCTTTGACCATTTCAGTGCGGGGACCGTCTTTATACGTCAGAATCTGACGTCTACAGACGTCAGATTCTGACGTATAACGACGATCCCCGCACTGAAAGAAGTAAACTATTTATAGTGGCCGTAGACCCATAACATAGATATTCAAATGAAGCAGAAAGAGCTAACTGAGACATTTATGATGATTTCAAATTAAATAAACCTTACTCCATGGTTTAAGCAAAAATAATTCAGCGTTGTAATTAAGGTTAATATTTTATATTCAATAATATAATGCACAGTGACCAGACAGCACTCCATGACAGTCAGGTATGGTATCGTTATCGCACACACGGAATTCGTGCATGTCTGTGAGACAATGTGATGAGACTCTTTCTTAATACAACCACATACATGACAAAGGGGACGTGCCTTCCTTATCAATGGTCAGTAGGAACCTAACCCTTTCACAGTGCTGCCGTGCAAAGGCAAAAACAGTGACTGGTTTTGGTTTTACACAGCAGGTGTGAATATGACACAATTCTCTCGCTAGTATTTATTATCAGCTATCAAGAAAGCCCCAATTTGACCATTTTTTTTGATATTTCTAGGTGTGTATTTTTTATTATGTAAAACTGTTCTAAAGATTTACCATTTCACGAAGAGATCGCGTGTATCAATGTGAATAATGAAAATATTATGTTAAAGGTACTTGTTGGATGAGCACCGTCATCTGCCACTCAAGTCATGGGTCACTTTCTATCACAATAACCCACAACAGACAATTTGCAATCTAATCTTAAGATTCTTATATTTCTGAGGAGTATTATGCAATACTGTTGCACTACGGGTTTCCTTCTGTCGTGATATTGCCATTATTGTGCAGAAAGCGACGTAATACCCCAATCACACATACACGACGCACAGCCCACGCCTTTGAAGTGACAAAAAATAAAGCAGTGCGTCGTTGTGCGTCCATGAATTTTGTCAGGATACGAGAAGAGCCAGCGGGTTTAAGACGAATATACAGCGTGTTATAAATAAATCAGGCGTATAAATCAGTTAATACCCAGCGTTTCGCTCTGAAGAACTACTTTTAATTTTTTTTTGAGGTCGTGTTTCACACGATACACGACTTAAAGTGCAGAATTTGTTTTAAATTTGTCGAAATTAAGTCTAAACATATAATGTTATCATAAATTTAGGACAATTTTTATCTTTTAAAAATAGTTACAAAAAATACCATTATAATAATATTCGACATTAGCATTTTAGGGTTTAATACGCACTGTATGCGTTCAACGTGTTCGTAAAGCGATGTTTATTCGCCCTTTGCGTTGAAAACACGCTATGCACTCGCTACCAGCTTGTACGTTTTTCACAATCCGGACTTAAATTGTTGCGTGGACTGTGCGTCGTTTATGACGCACTGGGACAAGCCTCGGTCAACGAAAACACAACGAAGCGTGTGCTCCACTTGTGCCTAACGTTAGACTGGCGCTGGTCTGACGTTCTTCTGGCGTCTACATTCAAGCGTGGAAAAAACGGTCACATTTTTTTACATGCAGAAAATATGCGCAGAGGTTGACGCACACATTAAATGAATAACGTTCACCCGGCGTTCTTGTCAAATCATCAACGAATTCTAACGCACGCCCATCGTATCACAACGCGCTGACCAGAACTCTTCATTCTTTGTGCGCTGGACGTGCGTGATGGTATGTGTGACTGGGCCTTTAAGTATTATCACTCATCACTGCCTCGGAGCTGAAAGTTTATAACTGCCATATCGAATGAGTGGCACTTAAATGGGTAGCAGACTGGCACAAACAGTTGGAACATATTAGATTCGTGCAAATGTAAACAGCAGTGAGACTACTTTATAAGTAAACACGTATTTTCCTTGACCAAATTAGATCTTCTAAATAAGTCAGCTACACAGTGTTCAATCCAAACACATAATCGGCTGGTAGAATCATAAACAAAATATAAGTATTTATCATGTTTAAGCAAACACGTCTCGCAGAAAAGATATCCGCACCGGTGTTTAATCAGAAATAACAATAATATTTCCAGCATGTACGATATGTGGACCCAATACTGGTTTGAACTTAAATCCTTAACGCGCTGAAATATTTCTATACAAACAAAAAGACCAAAAGGTTTTTTCAATTTGAAATCATCACAAATATCTTTGTAAGCGTTTTATGCGTTATTTGAATACCTATGTTATGAGTCTACGGCCATTATCAATATTTTTATTCCTTCTGTGCAAGGTATCGACTTTAGATGTCAGGATCTGACGTTTATAGACGGCAGATTATGACGTCTAAAGTCAATCCCCGCGCTCTAAGGATTAAACCGCTAAATGAAATCATTTTAATTTTTAATCTCTTGTAGTTTTATCTCGCTACCACGACCCACATCTTCAAGTGGGTAAAAATCCCTTATTTGTTTATTTTGAAACCTCAAATGTGCATATTTGATGTTGAAACACACATTTTGTTCTAAAAAACTGTGATAATCGGACAATAAAATTGATTCAAAACGATGATAAACGTGCTTATAAGGTTATTGTTGGCCCAGCGTCATGGACGGTGGACCAACCTTAAGCATCTTTCCGTCGAGTACTGATAATTATATTAAATTCAAATTTTCAGTCACTTGAAATTTTGTCCAGCTACCGCGATCCACAACTTCAAGTGACTGAAAAGGTGTGTGATTTGCGAGATTTAAATCCCAACATACATCTGTGTTTTAAAAATTGAAAGCATATGTTACTTTTAACAACTGATTATACAGGTGCTAGTAGAAACACAAAATGTGTTCTAGAGGTTAACCATATCAGTGCGTCTTTGGACGTCAAAATCTGACATCTGTAGACGTCAGATTCTGACGTCGATAGTCGGTCCCCACACTGAAAATATTGATAAAGAACGTAGAGCAGACTGATGAGCTGCAATGGAGCAGAAAAAGACATTTATGATGATTTCAAATTGAAAATACCCTTTGGTTTACATGGTTTATACACAAATATGTCAGCGTTGAGTTAAGCATTAACCCAGCATTGATTCAGGGTCCCTTGCTCTTGGCAAGCTCCAATGGCACAATGTTCCACATTGGCTCTGAATGCTCACATCGCTAAATCAATTTTGCTCTTTACTTTTCAAGTAATCAGTTACTTTTGTTCGCCTTTGCAAGTTAGTAATGGACGTTCAGATCATACCAGAACCACAAATAATCAGTCATTCATGGGAAGGTTCAAAGACATGTTTAGACAGGACGCAAATCAGTTTTATTTCTACGATGACACGAACGTACTGAGAATATAAACATACACACAGACTATATAGAAAGGCGATAGGATTTCATCATCAGAGGAAAATCTCCTCATGCCGACAATGTTATTTCACAATAGATGATTCCTTAACCCTTTCAGCGCGGGGACCGTCTTTACACGTCAAATTTTGACATCTAAAATCGATCCACACACTTAAAGAATTAAAACAAAAAAATATGATGGCCGAGTACCCATAACATAGGCATTGAAGTGAAACGATAAAACCCTAACAAAAGACATTTATGATGATTTTACATTGAATAAACCCTCTGCTAAAAAAAGCGAAATGATTTTATTCAAACCTCTGGCATCAGCTTTGAATTATTTTGACGAAATCAAGGTCAACGGCAGTAATGTTTCATTCATTACCGAAGATCTCACAAAGTAGAGTTTAAACACGTTATTTTGGTTAGTGTACTATCTAAAGACTATACGATTTATAATACATCGTAATTATTAGCAGTAATGTTCAATTTTTCATATCAACAGTAACTAATGCGTGTCTCTGTAGGGAAGACCAGCTGCAAACTAATATAAAATACATACAATTGAATGGTAGTAATGTTCAGTGGGATTATAAATAGTTAATAAATGTTATCAAATATACGACTGAAATAATTTTCATTCAACCTAGTAAATGATACTTTTGAATAAAATGGTGCGATACAAATAAAACAATTCTTAAACTTCTTAAAACGATGTTTCTCAAACGATGGGCATAATTATAATTCTCCTCCACAAAATCTGTACTGCGTATTCCAAGCGGACTGTTCACTGAGCTGTTTGAGCTGGGACAGTGGCGACAATCCATGAAGATCCCAGGAGGACAGCACCTTCGATCCCTTTCAATATGGAAAATGGCCCAGCGTTCCTTCACTGCTGGTGCAGCAGCTCCCATGCTGCGCCAGTATTGATACAGCGTTCAGTCAACGTCTGGTGTTGTATGGACTATCATCTGGATTGGGGAAGATCCATGTTGGTGTACACGAAATGAGCAAATCACAGCTGGATAAACAATCAGTTCCCGTCTCAGTTCATGGAGTTCCATCGGGTTCACCCGATGGAGCTGCATGATCTGAGACGGGATATGATTTCATGAAATTCTCGAGAATTGTAATGCTATTTTGATATTTATGATCCTGATTTGAGAGATTCCCAGAATGTTGCTTGTGGGAAGAGGAAACTTGTGTCACCGTTCAAGGGATGAATAAATAGCATTTGTTATCTCGTCATGTAGGAGAGAAGAGCGCCTCTCCACAAGGTAGAACCTTGTCTCCCTTACTCCATTCAACATCCCTTTCTCTGCACAAAACAGGTATTTTTATGGGTTCCCCCAAACAAACAAATGAGCGCGACAAAATTTGTTTATCTGGATAATTATGACTAATATTTGGCTCAACAAAGATTGAAATTTTGTCAGTAACATAATATAGTTTTTTTAACATTTCACATCAACTGCAATTAGGTACAGCTCATCACAAGTTAGCTGATAACATTGAGATTAAAAATAATCCCTGTTGCGAAGGCCACAGAGATGGGAAATACACATTTCATTGTGAAAACAAAAGAGAACAAAAATTAAAAATCATCTGCTAAGACGGTTGCTTGAAACAGAAAGAAAACAACAAATACACACATGCTCTTGTCTGCTGAAAAAATACAATGTTTTTTTGAGACGATTAGGGATCATAGGATCCGAGTTGAAGAATCCCTGCTGGACTCTGTAATCTGTGTCGGGATTTACATTTAGACGACGAGGAAATCCCCGTACGTAAGGCTCAGGGGAATACATGACGGGAACTCAAGTCAGGATCTGCCTCTGGGACATCCCAGTAAACACAAAACATTTGTAGGACATTCACACAATGTTGGACCAACGTCGAAAACGTTTGGCCGGCGTTGTATAAATGGTATACGAATGTGTTTTGTGCTTGCTGGTATCCCCTGCAGACGTGGATTGCTGGTCCAGCATTGAATGAATGTTGCCGCGGGGTTGATGATGGTGGCAAAGACTTCCGTCAGCTATACTAATGAATAGTAATTACAGTCTAGATTGGGGTTTTAACTTTTTAATTATAATACAGTATGATCAAGATGTGTGATTTAGCTGTGTCATTTAGATGTGTAGATATGTGATTTATAATTATTAACCCTGTCAAAGATTTTTTTTGAACAAACAATGCTGCAAATTTATGTGTGACCACCATGTAAATGTAGACCATGCCAACATTGCTAATTTGAGACATTTCTCTTCTAAAAATTAAAAGCCATGTATCAGATAACGAGAAGGAGGTAGACCTACAAACATGTCGTCGGGCCTTTATAGGTTAAAACACCAATTACACAGGCGGACTTTATTCCCTGAACGGGTTGATCCCGGGTGAGTCTTTGTCACCAGAGACTGGCAGAAAGCAGAAGCCATCGGCTGAACGGCGGGCCAGCGTCGACAGACGCTGTCCCGGCGTTCAGCCGATGTCTTCTGCCAGCCGATGGCTGCATGACACAGGTGGTCTGTTCTATGTTGTTCTTCTATTTTGTCTTCATTAGTGTCACTGCGGGAGTCTGGGGCAAACAGGGCCAGATACGTGAGCGTCTGTTGCGGATGTAGGCTGGTGCTGCTCCTCGAAAGTGAAATAAATGAAGTGCTCTTCAGTCCGTATTGGATAGAACCCATCGGGTGGCAGACGCTCTTCGTCTGAATGTAAAGATGTTCACTAATTTGGTAATGACTTTTCATATTAGCCAACCAGCCTGTCAGCTGACCTGCCTGCCTGCCTGCCTGTCTGCTTTTCTTTATCGTGAATATGCATTATAATAATAATGTTTTGCATAGGTCCGTGCCGGATTAGCCAACCTTGGTGCCACAAAGCCTTCAACATGCTGCAGAAATAATGACGTTTATGTAGTGGTAGGGGAGAACACCCTAAAGCGCACCCTGTTCCCTAAGCGCACCTTTTGGCTTTTTTCTTAATATTTCTGTGAATGTGACGTCATATTGACTTTATAATTGAATAAGATAATAACGTATAGTGTCCTTGAACTTGGACACTTAATAGCAAGGACGCTACACAAGCGGGAAGGACGCCATAGAATAACAGTTAAAATCTTCTTATAATTTTGTGAGTGTAGATATTGTGTGATTACTTGAAGAGTATTATAGACAACGACAAAATTGGAAAAACACAATGTAGACTGGCCTTTTCTTGATTAGTTAGAGCTAACAGTCAGTCAACGTGAATGAACCCTGTGATCCAAAAATCATTTTTAAAAATAATGTCCAGTGTGCCCAAAGCGCACCCCTCACTTGCTGCATCTGTACTATTTGGGATATGAGCTTGTCCTAAAGCGCACGGCCCTGTCCATATCAATGGTTAGTCACAGTCAGCCAGTTGTGTTTGGCTACTTTCCGTCAAAATGAGTAAACTGGGCCTATATAGACTATATTATATTTCATGGAAATTTAAAGTAAAAAATTGACAAAAAATTATTTTGGTTGTGGTTATTCATAATCTAACTAAAATATAATTTAATCTTGTCCCTACATGTATCGGTACAGGAGGTGCGCTTTAGGACGTATAACAACCACTGAACATTAGGAGGTGCCCTTTAAGAACACTGGGGGTGCGCTTTGTGCACAGTGCACCGAAAGCGCCCCCTTTCCTGAAAAAGTGTTTTTTCAAATATAATGAGTAAAAATGGCTTTAACACACAGAAAAAAATAGGAATTATATTTTATCAGCATCCGGACCACCTGCCAATGTGGTCATGTTGTTTCAATCATGTTATAAAAAGGTTTCCCCCTTTTTAGTTAGGGGGTGCGCTTAAGGGTGTTCTCCCGTAATCATTTATTCTCCTCTACACAATACAATATACACTCAGGAATGACATACATACATAAAATACATATCATAGTGACCTATATACATATACAGTATAAGCATGTAAAAACTACTAGGGTAAAATGTCCTAAAGGGCCCCTCCAAAAATGCACTTTCACCAGCATTAAAAAAATAGTCGAATTCGGTTCCCAGGGAGGAGGCTGTGCTATATATTAGTTGATTAGATTAATTAATAACATGTAGGTGTAATTTGTGGTTGTTTCACGCGTTTGTATTTATTTATTATGAAATAATGCAAGAAATCGCATTTAATACGGTACTTAGTACAGCAAAGGATTGTGCGCAATCAGCCCCAGGGGGCGCTTTGAGCAATAAAGCCAGTGTTGTGTTATAGGGGGCGCTTTGGGGAAGCCAGGTGGGGCTCTATAGGCACGCATGTACTTTTTACTAAAATTAATTGTTCTCGCTGTGGCGAAGGTTTCAGACATGTTACCAAAAATCACACTTTATCTGCTTACCTAAATATAGGTGTTATCTATACACACATTTCAGTTATCACTAAGTTACCATACCACAAAAGTTTTAAGAAAGAAATAAGATTTTAGCTTGATGTTTCACCACTGCCTGGAGGTCACATCTATAATCATGTTGATGATAGTGAGGCAGTAAAGGTCCACGGGCTTTAACTTACTGCCAATATTTTTCATTCTGGCGTCATTATTGATGAGAAATAAACAAAAAACTCCAGGGGGGCTCTTTAGGAAAGGGGCTTTTTGCGCCCGGGGGCCCGTTACGGCATTGTACCCTATACCTTGCATTGGCATTACTGCTATGCTCCCATGACTTACGAGAATAATAAGTACCCAAATAAAAACCAATAATAATTGCATTAGTTGTTCACTTAGTTCTGAAATGTTTAAATCAGATCAAATAACATATACATCATTATCAGAATAAAGAATATGCATAGCAATAGATGACACAAAACAGATACAAACTAAAAGTGAATAACAAAATAATAAAACAACAACATATAAAGGGAGATATATCAAAATAATAAAATAATATACATAACAAAATATTTAATAATAGAAGGGGACGACGGAAACAAAATTATAATTTAAAAATATTTCTAGCAAATCTTATGGTTTTTCCCTGCATTAGTTTTCAGTGAAATATAATATCTTCAAATTTATTTGGCTCAACAAATCTGCTTCATAATATAGCAATGGATATGCAAAAAAAACAATCAATTAATTAAAAAAAATCTTTTGTATCTCGCTGATGTTCTATATGGATTTGTCTGCATATCAGTGGAGAAAATGGGCGTTCGGCAGATTCATCCATACCTTTAACACAAAAGAGGGCTAACATAGGGGAGAACACCCTCAAGCGCACCCTGTTCCCTAAGCGCACCTTTTGGCTTTTTTCTTAATATTTCTGTGAATGTGACGTCATATTGACTTCATAATTGAAGAAGATAATAACGTATAGTGTCCTTGAACTTGGGCACCTAATAGCAAGGACGCTACACAAGCGGGAAGGACGCAAGAGAATAACAGTTAAAATCACTCTTTTCTTATAATTTTGTGAGTGTAGATATTGTGTGATTACTTGGAGAGTAATATAGATAACGAAAAAATTGAAAAAACACAATGTAGACTGGCCTTTTCTTAATTTGTTAGAGCTAACAGTCAGTCAACGTGAATCAACCCTGTGATCCAAAAATCATTTTTAAAAATAATGTCCAGTGTGCCCAAAGCGCACCCCTAACATGCTGCCAAAGCGCACCACATGGTGCGCTTTGGGAGCATCTGTATCATTTGGGATATGAGCTTGTCCTAAAGCGCACCGCCCTGTCCATATCAATGGCTAGTCACAGCCAGCCAGTTGTGTTTGGCTACTTTCCGTCAAAATGAATAAACTGGGCCTATATAGACTATATTATATTTCATGGAAATTTAGGGTAAATAATTGACAACAAATTATTTTGGTTGTGGTTATTCATAATCTAACTAAAATATAATTTTATATTGTCCCTACATGTATCAGTACAGGCGGTGCGCTTTAGGACGTATAAAAACCACTGAACATTAGGAGGTGCTCTTTAAGAACACTGGGGGTGCGCTTTGTGCACAGTGCACCCAAAGCGCCCCCTTTCCTGAAAAAGTGTTTTTTTCAAATAAAATGAGTGAAAATGGCTTTAACACACAGAAAAAAATAGGAATTATATTTTATCAGCATGCGGACCACCTGCCAATGTGGTCATGTTGTTTCAATCATGTTATAAAAAGATTTCCCCCTTTTTAGTTAGGGGGTGCGCTTAAGGGTGTTCTCCCCTACATTTTAACGATAATACAATACATATGATACAAAAATAAATTATCAATACATGTATTCTACAGAGTTATACTTTAAAACGTTTTCTCCAACATTTCTCAATTCTAGCAAAATCGTTGATTATGTCTTAATATGACTTGGCGTATTAGATCTGCTTCAATCATTAGCAAAGATTCCAGTTTTTCTTGTGTCATTGTTGTTCTATTGGGAATCGGTATAGGCCTGGGGCTGTTTTGAAAAAAAGCTTTAAATTTCGAAACATTAACCAAAAATAAAAGTGTCCAAAATATGTCATTTTAACCCTTTCAACACTAGAGCATCAAAAATGACTTGTGACAATATTAATATGTGAAAATCGTCTCATATAATAATTAAAGATACAAAAATCGTTTTAAAAGTCGACCAATATATCTACGACAGCTGTGTAGATGATGCAAAATCTGAACAAAATTAAACAGAAAATTTTATATTTACAAATAAAGCATTTTATTCAAATTTATTTGAAAAAATGACAAATTTTAAACTTTGATTTCCTTTAGTTATACTGAACCTTAGAAATATTTTTTTATTGCTCGCAAATACATACATTTATTTTTTGGAACAATAAACCAAACATTGGGGTATATAATGTACTCATTTTACAATATTTCCATACAGTACCGAAATGATTTTTATGTTTTTTTTCGTCTATTTGATTTTCTTCGCCATATCATATTTTATTATCGTAGTTTTATATTTAAATGAAAGAGAAATAACAATTATATTACTAGCATTTATACCCACATAGCTAATTATAGAACAAAAATAAAAAATAGAACGATTTATTCAAAGTAATACTGTACATCTGGTAATATTCGCGAGGTTTTAATTTTCGCGAATTTCGCGAGGAGGACAAATTCGCGAATTCAAGAACTTCGCGAAAATTATTATTCTTATTATAATAGCGCTACCTGTCATCGAAAATGATCAATACTACAGTCAACTTTCAATTGACCTGCTATATGCGACAGTACGCGCCTGCTATTGATGACGATGATTGAAACCGTTTTGCTAATTACCAGTAATTATTGTGTCTGTATAACAATACCGCAGTCCATTGTCACCAGCCCAGCTGAAACTGGAAGGTACTCCAACGCTGACTCAATGTTGACCTGGTACTTCCAGCTTTGACCCAACATTAAACCAACATTTGGCAAGGACAGGGGCCTACGAGAGTTTAGGCATGTGTCGTGACCTGAGCTCGACCCTCTGTGTGCATAGTATTACATAAGAGGGTGTGGTGACAATGGATTACGCCTACTTGTGATAACGATGGATAAGGGGAGTAGTTGATTTTACGGCTGAGTAAGTGCCATGAAAACGTGACATTTCACAGCTCAGAGACTATCTGTTAGATCTAATTACGACTGATTTTTTTTTCAAAATTAAAAATTCGGTAAAACTAGAACCCGCGAGAAGTTCCAAAATCGCAAATTCGCGAAAAAAAAACACGCGAAGATTACCAGATCTACAGTATGTCATCTTATACTTGTGAGCCAACTGGCTTCTATTCAAAGTCTGAATCATCATCAGAATCCTGGATCACATTTGTTGCATCAACTTCTATCGCGTTATCACACACTATATCACATATTAATCAAATTGACGAATATTTCTCCTCTCATAATCTATACAACGACAGTCAGTATGGGTTTAGGAAAAAACACTCTTCCGAACATGCTGCATTAGAATTAGACGATAGAATTTCACAGGAACTAGATAAATGTAATACACCATTAAATATATTTATTGACCTATCAAAGGCATTTGACACAATATATCATAAAATTCTACGACACAAATTGAAACACTATGGTTTCAATGGTCCAGCGCTAAACATAATGAAAAGTTATTTGACAGATCGAAAACAATACGTAGAATTTAAAAATGTTGCATCCACACAAAACAGAATTATTACCGGAGTACCACAAGGTTCAATATTAGGCCCCCTATTGTTTATAATATACATTAATGATATTTCACAAGCGAGTAAACTTTTTAATTTCATAATCTACGCCGACGATACGGCCCTTAATAGCACCCTGAATGTTTTTAAGTTTAATGAGCAATTCTCCGAAAATATCAATACAGAATTGAGCATAATAAATGACTGGCTAAGAGCCAATAAACTTTCCCTAAATGCAACGAAAAAAAACTAATGATATTCCACAAGCCTCAAAAAAAAGTTGAATTTCCTCTTCTACAAATTAATGGGACAGAAATTGAACGTGTTCAAGAATTTAATTACTTAGGCATTCAACTAAACGAACATCTTACTTGGAAAAACCAAAATTGCCAATACAATTTCTAGATCTATTGGGATATTAAGCAAATTAAAACGTTGCCTACCGCAAGATACCCTATATCTTTTGTATAACTCTCTTGTACTCAGTCATTTAAATTATGGCATCTTAGCCTGGGGATATCAAACTGATAGACTCTACAAGCTACAGAAAAAAACAGTTAGAATAATTTGCTTTTGGTAAATTTAATTGTCATTCAGAACCATTGTTTAAAAAACTTCAACTACTAAAGATTAAAGATGTACACACACTCCAAGAGCTTAAATTTTAAATTCAACTGAAAAATAACCAGCTGCCGTCTTATTTCCGCAACATGACCAACGACCATGGCCTGGATACTCACCCATATCCTACACGCCACAAAAATAAATTACGCAGTACAAATCACGAATTCGCAAGGAAATGTATCCGATACAGTGCAATAGAAACAGCAATAAATACTTCAAACCATATTATCGAAAAAGTAAACACACATAGCCTACACGGTTTTATGACTTATTTTAAGAAAATAACTATTGATCAATATGAGTCATCATGCTAAACAATTGTTACGTTTGTCATAATAGGTGATTAGTTAAATAAATCTTTTTATAGATGCATCTAATATATGTATATAGAAACAAGTTATATTGTCTATGTTTCGAAACTAATTCAATACAAATATATAATATAATTGTATGCACTGTATAAATGTCGACTGTCATAACTTTTATATTGCTCTGCAATTAATTATTTTTGTTTTTCATACATGTATGTATTATTATGTAGAAGAATAAATACGCGTCGATTTATATTTATATGAAATGAACAATTTCATAACGATTATCATATTGTATGCCATATTATGTAAGCATAATAATAATGTATATTTATTTAAAACCATTTGTTCATTGTAATCATAAATGATTTAATCTTATTATACTTTTGTATAAGTGAATATACTAAGCATGTTAAATATAGTGATGTATTCCCAGCAGACACCGGACGCTGGGCCGGTGTTGATTTAGTGTTGGCACAGAGTCGGAGACGATGGGCCGGCATTGGATCAACAGTAGTTCGTCGTCTCGTGTTTGCTGGGAAACCGCAATGTGTTTCCTCCCTATAAAATATATATGAATCTGATGACTTTAACCCATGGAACCACTTTTCTCGAACATGTTAGTATCAAATAATGTCACGCGTTTTTATTGTATTTCTACAATATATATTCAGCCTCATCTCATCATCTGTACATCATTCATTTCTATCTACAGTTTGCACTGTTTTTAATGAATAACAAAGTCACTTCCCTGACCGTCCCGTTCAATAAGTGACGTGAATCAACTTTTTTACTCACATTACCGGCCGATATGTATATTTTATATATAATGTAATTCATTGTTTATCATTGTTGTAGGGTGGCTCCTTTGATAGCGACATGTGCTTATGTATTAAAAGGAGTCTCCCTCACCATATTGTATTATATATTGGTGGAATAAAGCTATCTGTCTGTCTGTCTGTCATATAGATTTACATTTACAGGCACTGGTACACTTCAGGCTATTACGACAGCATGTACATCTTTTATCTTTGCAACTTTTTTACCTAAAGCTAAGGCACCCTAGAGCAGTTTTGAGGCAGGTGTATCTATGGAAATGCCGTTTACTTTCACCCTCCAACCATGTGCTTGTGGGGGCAAGTAAAATCCTGTGCAATATTGCAGCTTTATAGTAACAACTCATAATATGTTTATATACAGCGTCTTGACATGGGGGCAGACGTGATAGATCTGTTGTGAGCAATATCTCAATTCGGTGACACTATGCTGTTGTTTATGCCTATATATGGTAGATATAGCTTGCTCTCCTTCTCTTAGCAGCTCGTTGGAAATGTTGAATGTTGTGCCAAGCTGCTGCATTGTTTTTTGAAAATGAAAAACTATTGCAGGTTAGTTTGAATGCGATATGGTATTATTACTTATTGAATGTAAAAAGAGCTGTATAAATCGATTTCCTGGCCCGCATCTTGTATGCTGGGCCATGCTATGTAGATATCTCACCTGATGTTTATTTTAGTAATATCATCAAGTTGCCGATCAAAGTAAAATTGGCAAATTTACTGAATTTTCCAGGGACTTTGTCTTGTAAAACCTGTTGTATATTTAAGGAAACATGAGTTGATTAACTTTCGAATAATACAAATTCGCCCAACCAGTAGGCCTACATTTGTGGAAAATCCCGTATATATCAGCATTTTTTTTTAAAGATATAATACAACCCCGGAAGCTTTCATCTAACTTGATAATATGGTCAACTTAAATAAAATTAAGATGCAGAACTAATTAAATTTCTGAGTGTGTATTGTAGTTATTCTCATCTATACATAATATTGCTAGAAGTTGGGACCGAAATTTATGTATCATATGTGAAAAAATTATATGACCCAAGTTGAAGAACAAATGGTACTACCATCATTAATAGTTTGGTGCAAGACTGCATTAGGGGAATACCCAAAATGCTTGAAATCCTTGTGTGGCATTGCTTCGTCATTTTGTTTATCTACTTCTCGTCTTCAGTTAACGCCAAGAACAGTATCGCAATTATCAGGTAAATGTGTTTGGTGACAGTTTGTTCAAAACAAATGTTGTTTCAACAGATAATAATATTATGTGTACTTATTAAGTAACAAGTAGGAATGGGTATACCTTATTGCTGTGCATTAACCGAATGTGCAAATACCGAAGACATGCTGACGCTACAACATCATCTTATTTAAAACGCAAATAAGTAGACCTCTAATTAGCCAGAGCCACTTCTATTTCTAGAAGTATATTAATAAAGCTACGACAATGCATACGCTGAATAAGTTTGTTGAACAATCAGTCGTTCATGAGTCATGAGTTGATGAAGTGCATGATGTTTGACTTTTTGCCTTTCATCAAACCAGTAAATAAAACTCTCTTCCTTTTGTCAAACATAATAATAAACAGTCCTGCTGTGCAAACTTGGTGATAATTTGTTGCGTTATATCGGAACATATTCAGAATCATAATCACTGAAATCATGTATCTTAAACAGACACCATCTAAGGAAGTAAACCAAAAAAATACATCTATGCAAAATATTTATGTAGATTTTACTGGAGGGAGTGCATCTTCAGGTTTTATGACATATACCGGGCCTTTCAGAAAATGTACTAACTTTACATTTTGCTGTTTATTTTACCTTTGTGTAATTTACACCTTCGAGTTTTATAATAAAGATATCAGCTTCAAAGTTTAAATAGATTATCATTATTTAAATTATAACATTATGTTTGTATAATAACATATTAAAAAAAATATATATTTAAAACTGTAATGTCAACTGCACATAACGGTACAAATTCAATTTAATATCCTTTCAATTAAATTACTTGCATAGGGCCTCACGCCTCGGAGGAAGGAGCTTGTAGGTGCGGTTTCCCGTATCAGTGTCCGAAGAAGTGTTCATGTCAATGTTTATGGTATAATAGCTAAGAGTCCAATACGAAGGCATCATCATACTTAAATTTATTTCAGGTTTTTTGATAAAATTGTATTTCATTTTCATATCTAATATGTAATAACTTACATTTTACAAAAATTAGAAGTAAGACGCGTCACTGCTCACGTAATGACAAAAGTAATGGCAATTATTTGGTCAGAAAGATATAGGACATGCTGAAATGAACGCCAGCCAATTTTGAGCTCACAATAATTAAATAAGCAGCTTTTTTACGTTTAATGTGAGCTTTTTCTTTTAAATAACTGACAGCAGTAATTTATATGTCTTAGAAAGGTTTCTTAGGTTTATATTAAGGTGTATGGAGAAAATAATTTACCGGGAAATGCGACAAAAAATATTTTCATTTTGGCGGCCATTTTGGATTTTCTGGAAAAGCAGAGACAAAATTAAAAGACTCAACGACTAAATTCCATTATTTGCCCCTGGAAAAACTGTTTTTCAAATTTTGTTTTTTTGTCCGGCCGGTAAATATAATGCTAAAAATGACGCTAAGGAACTGACTAATAAATATTCATTCGGGTATGGTCACAAAACACTTATGGTCCCGACAGCAGAACGGTTAAGATACGCCTTATCTATCGTTACTCTGTAATGTCATGAAAGAAAGTCATCACATAGCGTCTGCAATATTTCAGCTTTATATGAATGAAAAATAATCGTGTGAATCGTGCATGGCACTTTCCTTGAACTCCCGATATGGTATCGCTCATAGAGACACAAATCATCTCTGGACCATTGTCCAATGATTTTCGTTTATAATTTTAACATAGGATGACCTCAATATGTGAAGCTACATGGGAAATTTCCGTGACGTACGTCACCTCCGCTATAGTCATCACCCTATAGTAAGTATTTATTTATTATATTGACATGCATATACAAACACAACATAAACATACATATCATGGTCATTAACAGTATAATATATATATATCACACTCGTTCTACCTGGGCCTCCTACCAAAGCAGAGCGTTGCATGCTTCAGGTCTTGTTGGACAAGATATGTCTACATAGCTAACCCATATAAATCCTGCCATACATCAACCGAACCATTAAATCAGCTAATCACTTTAATATAATGTCTCACATATTATATATACAAGGAATTAATAAACGAATGAATGGGGTTTTAGGCCACCTTTGTGAACATATAGGCTACACTGGGCCAGGATAACCTTCTGACGCTGATGATGACACTGCCCACCAAACACAGGATGCGAAATTTGTGGCCGAATAATATGAAATCTTTACGAATGAGCGGGGAAGAAACATTAGTTTCTTTGAAACCTGATTGCCAGGGTGTGGGACGAACCCGCGATCTATGATTGTCCACGCAGACAGCTTTATACATTGCACCAGAGCATAGCATCAGGATTAATTATTTCATTTTCTGCTGAGACTGCCATTTTTATCACCCGATTTGTCAGATTGTAATGAATATTTCAAATATCCCGTTAAAGAAGGGATTCTGTCTCAGCATGTTGATACAAGTGGTCTCCACAAGAGAAAAGAGAACAAGCAATCGTGGTTTTGACAGCTGAATGGCGGAACTTAGGCGGATCTCACTCACTTGTTGAGAGAATACAAAAGAAACTAATCGTGATGTTGCCTTGGTAACATAAATGAATGCGTCCCATCACCTCATGCATTAATACTCTGAGATGTAACGATGGCTGCACCCACGAAGGACGAAAAATATTAATTTACACTTTTTGTGCTCGCCACTTTAACCGTTTAACCGCCAAATTATTCAATCTGAATTTTCACCCACTTGAAGTTGTGTCTCGCTGACGCGATCGACAACTTCAAGTGAGTAAAAATTATTCAGATTTGGCAAAATTGAGGTCAACTGTTGCTGATTGATGTCACATTTTATCTTTGTCACATCTTTAAAAGGTGGTACTTAATGTGATAAAAAAAATGAAAACCCGACTATATGCGACACCGGCGGTTAAAGGGTTAATAATAACCCTTTATCTGCCGATCACGACTGTAGTCATTTTCAATCCGTTTTATTAGCCGATTAAATCACAGTTACTGGAAATGAAATGATTCCAGATTTACAAATATTTGGTGTCAAATTAAACACATATCTGACTTCATCAGCCACTTGAAGTTGTGGACCGCGGTAGGGTTGAATAAACTTGTTTTTAATTATATTACAGCATAACAATCATGTCAAGAAAAAAAAATTCTAGTGTGAACACAACGTATCTTTCCCAGCGTATCGCATTAAAAAATAGCGTCGATGTCCATGATCGTTTATATAATGGCTCGAGATGGATGTTGTTTATTTAGACATCATCAATTATATTTAGATTTATTTAAAAGTAATACAAAATAATAATAAATAATACGTTTAGCTCACACTTATTTTATTTCGCACACATTATGTGGAAATATGTAGGTATATTCTGATGCGAAATGTAAAAAAAAAGTAAAGTAAGCAGTAAAGTAAGCAGTTACTGCCTGTTTTTTTCTTTGAACGGCAGAATATTTCTTGACCTAGATATACTTATTAAATCGATGGTATCCGTGTACACCATCGTTTTTAAAACATGCCGCTGTCTCAATGTCACCCAGTAGAGCTGAAATCCACTTGTATTACTATTTTGCTGTTCAGGGGAACCCAGGAGAGATGCTATTATGTACTCAGACGCCGGAAGACACTCCCAGGAGAGACACTGAAGTCGAAAAAAAATCAGTGTCCGGATCTTTTTTATTTTGCACAAAAAATTTGTCGAGAAAGAAACTTTAGCTTGTTTGGAGCACAGACAAAATAACTTTAAACTCCGAATCTGATAATCACATCTACACAATAAACACGAGTCATTCACCCAATGTTGGTACAATATTGAGCCAGCGTATGGGTATAGGCCTAAGCGTTTTCAACCGTTTTTAGTGTTTCAAACAAGATAATTTGAAGGAGGAATATCAGCATTTTTTAGATTATGATGTGTTTTGTTTCAAGTTCCTAAATATAAGTAATTTTTGCACACTTGAAGTTGTCCACGCGCTAGACCTATCACATCTGTAATAATTTATATGATTGTTTCTGTTATTACTATGATTTTTCTACCAGCCTGCTTTACTTTTCCCACAAAACATGTAAATTAAGTAACTATTATATCGAAAATATTTCAGCGGAGTTTCAAAATTTATTGCTGATTGAAATACCAGAGTGCATGTGTCACCGCGTAGGAATATGACAGGTGATTTCTGTCGACACAACAACAGTTTGAACAGCTAGAACATGCAATTTCTAAATGAGTCGTGATGTTCATGAATAGTTTTATACTCGTTTTTTAATATTGTTGTACGAGACAATACATAACTGTCACTCGTATTCAGCCGGACTGGAGGTTATGGCACTGTTCAGCTCACCAGGCCTGGTTCTTCGGCTTGTTGAACTGAACCAGTACCATAATCGCTAACCCGCAGTCCCAGACTCACTCGGGAACTTTATCTATATATAAATTCGGCATGTACCCAGCAAACACAAAACATTTGTGTGACATTTGTACAACGTCGGCCCAACGTCTTCGACGTTGGTCCAACATAGTACAAATGTTATACAAATGTTTTGTGTTTGCTGGGTAGGCCTACAGTTTTTGTTCATACAGTCCGCGAGTTGCAGCACTCGAATTTATAACATTGCCCTATTGCTTTGCTTGTAGTGACCAGTCAGCTGTAAAAAACATAGTATTGTTTTTTTTTGCTGCTGTTGTTCGGTCATCTTGCACAGTGTCACAAATTGTTTACCTTTCTGAAATATATAAGGTGTTCAACAAAGGTATTTCACAACCTAAATTTCACAATCAATCATCTGTATTTTCTATACTCAGTACTCGTTTTTCAAAAATAAAAGGCTCCTGTAGGATCAAAGGCTTAAAACTGCCACTTAGCTAAGTGATAAGTGAAACCATTTGATCCTCACGGGAACGATATAGCATTACAGCACTGGACACGGTAATCCCCCGAGTGTCTCCACCAAGTTCCCATGAGAAGGACCCCAATCTTTTTTGCCATTAAGAAATCAATATTGATACGGTGTTGGTACATCGCTTAAGACACTGTCCCAACATTAAATAAACATTGGTTCAATGACTCTTATAGCAATCTAGTCAATGTTGAGGATTAAATGTAGAGCATTGAATATTTTGGTGTCTAATTTAATCAATGATCCTGTTAAATTGTGGAAACATTTTATCCTATAGGCACGAGACTGAATAAACTGCGGTAAGTAATGGTAAACGAATATGCAAGTATTAAGAGGCACCCAGCAAACACGACACATCTAACCAATGTTGGTTTAATGTTGGGCCACCGTCTGCGACGCTGGCCCACCATTAAACCACCATTGTTTCAATGTGTCGTGTTTGCTGGGCAACCTCGTCGGTTTTACATGCACATGATACAGAAACATTTTTAATTCTTATCCCTCCCAGAAGAAACTGCCACCAAGTAATAATGACGGCAGATTAAAATGACACCCAAATTACGGTAGTCTATTGGCAATTTAGCTTCTACTCGTGAAATTGCTTTATCGAGTATATGTACCAGCAATGTTGGCCCATCGTCTACGACGCTGGCCCAATATTGAACCAGCACCGGGTCGATGACTCTTGTTTTCTGGGGCGTCGAGAAACGGTGTTTATTATGTGACCCACGTGAAGTGTTTTGTAAATAATATATTCTCAACAGCACCGGGACAGGTGTATCCATGCATTCCGGCAAATATGATACGCCTGTCATCCCGGCTCGTATGCTCGCTTAAACAGGTGCAAACCGGTGCAAGCTCACAAATCTGTAACGTAAATAACCCTGCCTGAGTGCGGGAAGCAGGTATAACATACGTCCTCGTGTTGGTGTGTGGCTAAAAATAATAAAAAAACATTTCAACACTTTATTTTTGTATTTTGTTATGGCATTAGTCCTTTAAAACTGGAATTAGTAACGCAAGTTGGATGATCCCTTGCTCTTCCGGCCCCAGAGTTATTTAACCTGGTTAAAATTCCAATAAAATACCTGAAAGTGTTATTATAACAGCTTGCAGTTTCCATGCTACAAATAATAGTAGGAGAGCCACGGCACCCTATTACAACCGAGCGAGTGACAAAGGTCTGATAGCTGATTCCACCTTTATTAGGAAATCCATTTCTTACAAGTACCGGTCGGTGCGAAAAGCATTTTTTAACGTTTTTCCACTTTTCGCAACGAAAAAAGGTGTGAATCTTCTTTTTTGTCAAAAAATAATTATTTAGTTTTTTTTACTGTCATTCATCACAATATATCCCAGCTGACCCCCAAAATATGAGAAACACAATTAAAGACGTTTTGGCAAGCATTAAGCCGAAATTTAGTGCCAAATTTTTTAATTATTATGAAGGAAATGCTATTTCACTATTTTCAGAAAAAAATAATTTAAATCCTAAATTTATTATTATGTTTTTCAATATGAGTCATAGATATTGGCATAATGTGGTTGATGCTTTAACACTGCTTTTTAGATTAGACCTTATATATTTAAATAATTGTACTTCTATTGTTTGGTCTCTAGAAGCGAGATGTAAAAAATTATTGTGAGTGCCATATGGTAGTTGACACAATCGAGGTAAACACTTTTCCAAAGGAATAGGCCTATACAATTTATTAAATCATTTTGCTGTCATATCCTAAGGTAGACATAACAAGGTAGACATAAGTGGTCTTCGGTGGAATACAAATCATTTAAATGTTTAAAGCGTTATAGTAACACCGAAGGCATAACTCGTCAAATGCTTTACTATTACACATAAAAATAAACTACTTGTGTTGTGTACATTTCAACGCATTTTCAGTTTTGTATTCCCATTGAAATTGTCTACTTGGTTCGTGTTCGGCAAATAATGCAATACTATCTCTGTGGGATGACAGCTAGACATACTATTCAAATTCAAAATCCTCCATTTTTAACGACCCCATCACCAGTGTTTTTTTTTTTTTTTTTTTTTTTTTTTTTTTTTTTTTTTTTTGGGGGGGGCGGGGGCCCTAGGGTAGTGGTTAGCACCGCTGCCTTTCACGCCAGAGTTCGGGGTTCGGTTCCCGGACTCGGCGGTTTGAAAGAAACAAAAATGTTTCTTCCCCATCCACGTGTGAAAGTCAGTATTGCGGGGAGCCTCCGCGACCGAGAGGTAGCGTGCTCGGCCTCAGACCGCCAGGGCTCGAATTTCGAATCCTGTGTCTGGAGGACAGTGTCATCTCAATCATCTCACCATCCTCAGGAGGTTCTCCTGGCCCAGTTTAGCCTATATGTGCACAAAGGTGGCCTAAAGCCCGATTCATTTCATTTATCACCAGTGTTTTATCAGTTCCCGTATCAGAAAAAAGTATTGTACTACATCACTGTTACTACATCACTGTACATACTCTAGTACCATAATTATGCATTTGTATATAACTTTATGTTTTTACGCTTTCCAGAGTGTCTTTTTTGCTGTCATACATGATTTTTGGATCATACGTAGTAGCTATTTTATATATATGGTTTTGGTGCGGGAAACAAAATGATAGACATCCTATGTTCACATATTGGCATTGTTCAAGTAGTAATATTATCTGTTATTTTATCGCAATATCCAGTGTTTTACTATGGCAATGCCTTTTAACATGATTTTAATTTTGTATGTGATACCATGTAAATTGTCGTGTGATTTCAGCAAATTAACCGTCTTGTATATAGGCCTACATGTACATATATTCTATCAATTTTATGACAAATAAGTCAGATATGACTTTATATCAATACATATCTACATATCCACATACTATTAAATACTAGTACTAGTGCTAACATTAATCGTAATCATGGTTATAGGCTTAGGCTGTTATGGTTTATGGTTTGCTGGAAACAAATTGTTCTTTGGACAAGAACATGTAGGTATGCACTTCAATAATGTACACGTACTATATCACTATTTATCATGTTTACACTGTATCTCTAAATATAATTATAGTCTCCCAATAAACTCTATACGTTAACCCTATGTTGGCGTAATGCTGGGCCATCATATACGATGCTGGCCCAACATTAGACCAACACAAGATCAACTTCTCGTGTTGGAAAGTAGGCATATATTCAGCCTCTTAGGAACAGCCAGATGTGTATCCGTGGTTGTGTTGATCTGCGCTGAAGTGGCTCCACGAGTGTGTTTACATCTTGTCAGAATAAACAGCCCTCAACACCCCTCAAAGCTGCTGTGTAAAACCAAAAGGCAGTATATGCTCACTTAAAAAGTGAGCAGATACTGCCTTTTGGCTTTGCACTGCAGAACGGCTGTCAGTGTCACGTGCCGTGACGTCACCACTCACCTCCTTTGCGCTTGCGCGTGGCAATCCACTCATCCGGCTTGTAATCGTGTCAGCCTCGTTTTGGATTACACACTGCACGTGATCTACCGTTTCCCGGATGTGGAATATCGGCCACCTCACCCGAGCGACCACCTCACTTGAGCGGTCACCTCCACATCCACGTCAGATGAAATTCTTCTCTACAGCTTCGTCCTAGAAGCAGGAGCAGAGGTCGAACACGGAACATCAACTCACCACAGGCAACAGTAGGCATGGAAACAGTCTCATTCCCTTTATCATGTTTAACGTTATCTAGAGAGCCATTATGTCATATAAATAGTATGATGATAGCGTGATATCTAGAACAACCAATAGTTTGAACAATTGTAGAAAATATTATTGAAAAAAAATGATCTAAATAATACTTTAAAAACATGTATAACCACACCTTACTATAATATAACTACAAACAATAATGCACATACCATAAATAGTAATCAACATGATCACATACTGTACCCTTGTATAAAATTACTTGGTAAAATGACCTATCCTGTAATTAAAACGTCACCTCCTACAATAACAATTAAAATGTCATATTGTGTGATAGTATGGTGTTAATCTATCACATGCTGTTATTATAGTAACATGACATGACGTTATAATGTCATATAATGACATAGAAATGCCATCTCCTGACAACAAAATTTCATATTGTGATTATCCTGGCATTGTGTTATCCTGGCATTATAATGATATATAAAATGATATAATCTAACGATGTAAACCTACATATTGCTATTAATGTGATATATGCTGGCATTGGAAAGCCATATTCGAGCTATGTTTTTATATGGATAAGTTAAATGGCCATATCCTGACATTACATCGCCACATCTCGACTTAACAATGTTATATCCTTCAGACACAAAGTGTCATATTTATATACTAACATTAAAATATAATTTTGTGATCTTAAACTGCTATAGCATACCATTATAATGGCATATCCTGATACCAAATATAATATCTTGACGACTTTAAAATCTCACAATGTAACGGAAAATTAGAAGAGGCATGACATAGTATATACAATATTCACATTTTGCAATATTATTTTTTGCTTATTATTAATTTGACAAACATAGCCAACTTTTTATGGTTTTTACCTTTAGTCTGTTTGATGTTCATGTTGTTCATGTTGGTAAAAGGTTGAAGGTCCTATGTAATATTTAAAATTAATATTTTTTTACGTTCTTCTTTAAAATTAGGACAACAAAGTAAAAATAAAATTCATCACCTATATCTGCTTTACCAAATTGACACATACGCATAGCACGAAGGACTTGGGCCCGAACACCGGTCTCCATGGGTAAGCG